>CM046862.1:46939306-47301181 GCA_025617745.1 Heliocidaris erythrogramma
CCCAGTCTTAAAGAAAAACTGGAAGAAGAAAAACAAAATATCAGTATAGTAAAACGAAAACGTTATAACGGTTAAGCGCATAGGGTTAAGCGTTATATTGTTACGTAAGCCCCGCACCGCAAGGTCGTATGGTCCAGCGATTTTCCTAGGCTCTTATTAGTCGTTCGCCCGTATTTGACGCAAGGGTTATGCATACTGAAAGGGAAGACAAAGAGAAGGAAAACAGAGAAATACATAAGGAAAGGGAAGATAAAGAGAAGGAAAACAAAGAAATACATCAAGAAAAAAGGAGAGCGAAGAAAAAAAATGAAATACATAAGGAAAAAGGAAGACGGAGAGAATAAAAACAAAGAAATACCTACAGAAATAAAAAAATGAAATACATAAGGAAAAACATGCAGAGGGAAGAAAAACGAATAAAAACAAAAGGAAAAGAGAACAGCGAATAAAAAGAAAGAAAAAATAAGGAAATGAAAAGAAAATAGAGTGAAGAAAAACAAAGAAATGCATAAGGAAAAAAGGAAGACAGACAGATGGAAAACAAAGAAATACATAAGGAAAAAAGGGAAGGCAGAAAAAACAAAACACCAAGGAATACATGAGAAAAAAAGGAAGGCAGAGAAGAGAAAAAACAAAGAAATATATAAACAAATAAAAAAGGACATACAGAATAAAAACAAAGTAATACATAAGGACAAAAGAAGATGGAAGGAAAAACAAAGAAATACATCGAGAAATAGAAAATAAAATGAGAGAATCAAAAATAAAACAAAGAAGTACATTAGAAAAACACAGTTAGAAGCAAACTAAAGAAATACATAAGGAAAAAAGGAAGACAGAGAAGAAAAACAAAGGAATACATAAGGAAAAAAGAAGAGAGAAGAAAAACAAAGAAATACATAAGAAAAAAGGAAAGACAGAGAGAAGAAAAACAAAAGAAAATACATACAGAAATTAAAAGAAAATAGAGTGAGGAAAACAAAGAAATACATTAGGAAATAATGAAGATAGAGAGAAGAAAAAAAACCCCAAAGAAATACTTTTGTACTGCTGCCACGCCAGCCGTGTTGGTCATCATGCACACGTGGATATTGGACAAACAACGACTGTCATTACATCTATCAAGCGTTCTTTTCAGCTGCTTGCAAAAGATGAATTATGGTTTTGATTGATTTATAGCAAAACGCCATTGAAAAAAAAATCAGCGAGGATAGATTGATCAAGTATAAATTTATCTTCAAAAGTATCGCATTTTGCAGCCGTCCCTTTGCTTTTTAAGCCGTCCCTGTGAATTTAAAGATTGAGAACGCATCTTGGAATCGTTCATGCTTTCTCCATTCACATAGGGTTCTTGCATAGTGGAGCGCGGAGAGTGATCTCCTGGTAATCAATTAACTATTTTGACGTCAAATTATTACGGGTTTGCGTTATAACGGTTTTCCCTGATTTTACTACACTGAAAACAGTCGAAATACTAACAATACACTCAACTACCCAACGAGACAATCAAACCTTTTCCATCTTCTCCGCACGAGAACGCTCTTAGCACACAAATCATTCGTCTTTACAGGTCCCAAATTTTGGAACAGTCTCGATCCAGACCTTAAGGAAATAGAGAGACTGCACCATTTTAAAAAAACAATTGAAATCTTATTTGCTGAAACCATATACGAGAATGCTGCATGGTTGCTGATCCCGATTTGTACTTCGCTTCTCTCTTCTCTCTTCTTTCTTCTTTCTTTTCTCTTTTCTTTTCTCTCTTTCAAGTTCATGCTTGATGACGAGAGCACATTTTTTTAAATTTCAAGCTAGCATCTGCTTGCACGGAAAAGTCTTTGTTCTCCAAACAAGCTAAGACTTTTTGTCAGCAAATTCTGACTGCTCTGAATAGAAGAAAAAGTGCTAGCTTGTTTTCCAGGATGATATTTCTAAGCAAGTGCTTGTTCGGGCTTTACACTTTCAAGAACCCCATAACTAGTGTCATTAGATTTATTTCTATAAACCGAGCTTCACAACGCTTGCCCTTTACGTGCTCTGCCGTATCCTTTGACTATATTCACCAGTTAACTTTTAATAAAACAAGATTAATGTTAGTTCGACATTTTGCGTAATCAAGATGGGCTTTCATGTTTGATATAATAATCACCCTTTTTCGCTTGACATGAATTCTGTCTGTTAATTCAAAGAGAGCATAATATTTCACTTCCGTATAAACATGATGAAGGCCAGGCGCGGATCCAGGGGGGGGGGCAGCGGGCCCGGCCCCCCCCCCCCCCCCGGCCAAAAAAAAAGAGGGAAAAAGAGAAAGAGAGAAAGGAAAAGAAGGGAAAGGAAAGAAGAGAGAAAAGGAAAAGAAGAAGAAGAAGAAGAATAATAAGAAGAAGAAAATTTGAAAGGGGAAGAAAGAGGCCGGGGCCGAAAGGGCCATGCCTCCCAGGGTGTAGTGTTGCCTGTTGCCCCCCCCCCCCCCCATAAAAAGAGAGGGAGAGCAGGAAGGAAAGTAGAAAGAAGAAAAAAGAGGGAAAGAGGGAAAGAAAAGAAGAGAAAGGGAGGAAGGAGAGAAAAGTGAAAAAAGGAAGACAAATTAAAGGAGGAGGGAAGCGCGGAGGCCGGGGGGCCGAAAGGACCTTGCCTCTCCGTTCTCCTTCCCCCTCCCCCTCCCCGGCCAAAAAAGAGGGAAGGAAGGGGAAGGGAAAAGAGGAAAGAATGGGAAAAGAAAAAAAGAAATGAAATGAAGGAGGAAGAAAAAGGAGGAGAGTTCAGGGGCCGAAAAAGGCCTTGCCTCCCAGGCCCTGTTGCCCCCCCCCCCCCTCCAAAAAAAGGGAGAAGGAAGGAAAGGGATAGATAAGAGAAAGGGGAAAAGAGGGAGAAGAAAAAGGAAAAGGGGGAAGGGGGGGAGGCCGGAGAGCCGAAAGGGCCTTGCTCCCACGTTGTCTCATCTCCCCATCCCCAAGAAAAAAACCCAGAAAAAACAGAGCAGGGTGAAAGGGAAAGAAAAAAGAGGATATAAAAGGGAAGGAAAACGCGGAGGAATAAGACAAGAAAAGAACAGAAGGGATGTAAGTTTCCTGGAAATGAAAAAAAGCTTACTATCAATAAAGTAATTTAAATGCTTATCAAAGTCATTACTATTCTGAATATCTATATGTTAAAAATTTAATTATCTCATTTGATAACAGATGGGTGAACATAATTTTGCTGTAAACTAGTTTTGCTAATTCTATTATGTGCAGTATTTTGTTGTTATTAATGTGTTTATAAAGCATTGCAAAGTCAAAAGCAATAATCGGGTCTTTTCCCCACCCCACCAAAACGTTAGAGAGAGAGAGAGAGACGGGAAAGTGACCTTTTCTTTTCATTCCAAATTCCATTTTGTATTGAACCTAATAGCAATTTATGGGGGCTCTTTTGCAACTTGCGAGGGCTATTTCTTTGTTTACATATGGGGGGGGGGGGGGGGGGGGTGAATTGCCTTTAGCCCTCGTGTAATTTTTTCCCTGGTACAATGTCATCCGAGTCGAATCGGTTTATAACCTTCACTATTTGCTGGATTACAGGCGCACGCCACAACGCCTAGTTCTTTGTATCTATAATCAACAAGATAAATGCGACTGCCTATTATGCCTTCGCTTTTTTTTTTTTTTTAAATATCACGATGTAATTTCATAATAACTTGGCCTCTGTGACCCTTCAGTTTTGACCTACTTCACAATTTAATCACATTGTCTTCCTAGTCGTTTGATGCAGTTGAATGACCTCACATTGTTTATTTATCTATTTTGAAATGTTGAATTGGTTTTTTTTTACAGACGTGTATCAATGAGATATGATTATTTACGTCTGGGACCGACCTTTAATATCACCATCTAAAAGACGTGACTCAGACTCGATCTAGGGTTCTCTGAGTCTGCCTCCCACTTTTGGCTGGATTACATGGCCTATTGCTTTTGCTGTGTATCTTTTATCATTCTTGTCCTATGTATATTTGAATTATGCTTTTATAATTCATCATGTATCAGCTATTAGCTGTCATCTTGAAGATCGTTCAATAAAAGCGTATCAAATCAAGTGTGAACGTCATATCTCTTATGAAATAGTATGCATACAGCATACTAGCCAGTGGAATTTTTTTGTACTTGTATGAAAGAAAGTGTTTGGAACTTATAGTGCACATGATGCCATTTCAGGTGCGACTTTTCTTAGTGAAACGCCTTGCCATTCTTGTGGAATACTGGAATACTCTCTTCTTTTTTTTATACATTTGTTTAACCTTTTATACAGTAATACAAATATGTACAAGTGACCGGAAATGCCAGACTCATTTCCCCCATAGACTCAGTGTTAGACTAAAGCGTATGGCCATACGCTTTCGTAAATGGGAGTATTCAGTCATAGATATCTTAATAATAGCATTATATATTTGAAAACCTTTCTATGCCTGGCAATTTATTTATCCTTCTGAACATCATTATAGTTACCGTATCCCTTTAAAGGAGGATATATTTATTTTAACCTATGAAAATGATAAATATAATGTTGATTTAACAGAAAATGAGCGTCGTGTTATCTTGAATTGATGTGTTTATTTGGCAGCACATTCATGTACCCTTCATTGCTTCAGGAAATCACGCACCGGGTAGAGCACAACATAATAGGTTATTAATTAGTAAGTAGACATTTTGGCGATGTTTGAATGACGTTTCATTTTTATAAAAACAACGAGGTGTGTCGTACCACAATAAAAATGTGCACGAATTAAACTCAATCCCAAAATGAATTCCTCCCGATACCTTCCAGTATAACTCGAAACATATTTCATGAACTCTGTTTATTCAATTAGCAAATGATGCAGAATTTCTTACCCACATTTGGGTTGGGTTTTTTTTCTTTATTTTGATTGCATTTTCATAATGAAATCATGTTTTTATTGCAGTAGTATCAAGAAAAAAGTTGCACTTTGCGTTTCACAGCACAATACAATTTGTACCATTTGCGTAACTGATGATTTTTAATGAATCGAGATGACAGATTAGGTGTCTTTACAAGCAATCAAGATGAAAAGAATGGAAAGATTATAGGGCCTACATTAGAAAACGGTGCATTGCATTTTGAAACACAAAGTGTGTTTGGTTTTTGTTTTTGTTTTGTTTTGTTTTTGTTCTTGTGCACCAACTACAATAAAAATCATAATTTTATTATGAAAACATAAACATTTGTTCACAAATCATTAAAATGCACATGACGAAATTCATCATACTTCGCTTTATAAATGAACAGATTTCATGAAATATTCCTTGCGTTAAAGTGTCTAGGTAATGATACGGAATAATACAGAGACACGTTAAAGAGAAGGTTGGGTTTTGGGAAAGGGTAAAAAAAAATACGATCTTTCTCACTTCTTATACATGTGTTATGTTAGTTTGGAAGAAAATCATAGTGGAAATGTCCCCTGAAAAGGATTGCTCCTCAGCTGCCCGCTTCGGGCAGAACATATTTATGATAATATGTCAAGTGTGTGAGCAGTCTCATATACACATTTCTGTGTGCAGTGCATCTGCTTTTCATCATTTTGATGATCCCAAATCATCACAGTATACACCAATTCTTATGTAGACAGGATCAACATTTTCCAATTGCTTTGAGGCAATTTCTTTCACAATGTAATTGCAAGACCAGAACTCAACTACATGCATGAAGTGCCTTAATATAGCCAGCAGCAAACACGACAAAGGTCTGTAATGATGCAGTCTTTATATCAAATTGCTCAGTGGCGTAGTGCAGGTCCAGACAGTAAGGGGCACGAGCATCTTTTGTTTGTTTGTATGTTGTTGTTTTCTGTTTGTTTGTATGCTGTTTTTTTTTTTTTTTTTTTTTTTTTTTGGGGGGGGGGGGGGGGGACACCGGTCTTATTTAGTGGATGAAATGCAAATTAACAAGCCAATTACTAGTATCTAGAGGAGGTCTTGGAGGGGGTCGTAGAGCCTTCTCTTCAAGTTCACTTCACCCCTATCTTATTATTCTCTTTTTTTCCTGTTTCCGTTTTCCCCGTTACTTAACCCACTGTCTACGGGAACCGGGTGCTCCCTGTATTAACCCAATGGGAATGATAGAATCCGATAGTCAACGGGTTAATTGGAAGGGGGAGGCACATTTCCTATGTCCCCTTAGCTACATCTCTACAACTTCTAAGAATTGACACAGGTAACCCCAGAAGCTCTTTGAAATAATCAGATTGTAAGAACTACTGACTCTCCTAAATCTAGTTCATCGTGATGGTAATAACAGTGTCGTAGGCATGTGCAAATGTGCAAATAAAAAGAGGGGAATTAGAGATGGCAGGAAATGAAAAACGAAGGTGATTGGGCCCCTCAAACATCCTTGTTCACTCAATGCCATTGTTCTCTCGCATTTTTTTACCGAGTAACATCAGTACCCATCTAATATCTTACGTCCAAATGTTAATCTCCACAAGTTAAAAGGTGACCCAGGACTAACATGTTAAGTTTAGTTGTCAACGTGGCCTCAACAAGTAATGGCTTTCATTCGTGTGCTCTGTCATTTTATTCTATCACTCCATTCTACCATGATTACTGGATATTATGCGATTATGATTGCATTCAGGTTAAATACACCATTAACCTGCTTACTATTACATAAATGCGTCGTACTGATTGGTATTCTAAACAGAGCACCATTCATCAAAGGTCTCGCGTATCTAACTTTTAATATGAAGATTGTCAGGAAATGGCGCACGTGTCATCTTGAATTGACGAGTATGCTTTCAACACATTTATTCATTTTTAATCTGTTCGGTTCCAAATCTCGTCTTTAGAGTATGACATTTGTAGGTTATAATAAATTGCTAATGGCTTTTTCGCAATTAGGATGACTGCATGGCGATATTGGCATTGATGTTTGATCACAGTTTAAATAGATATGTATCAATCGAGGCTTGCTCACAGACGTTATAGCTAGAACGACTTTTGAAAATGTGTGTTAGAGCCATTTGAAGTTGTATACCGAAAGATTAAACTCGATAGGGTAAACAAATAAACATTTGTCTAATTCATAATTCATTGAATTATGTCAATCATTTATTTATAAATAGAAGGGAAATCAGTACCAATAAAATAAAACTATTGTCATGGTAGATATACCATGGCTGCCTCGGCAAGTGAAATGTACCTCTTAAGTAAGAATGTCTGACGGATAGATAAAGTAGATAAGATTCATCAACTCTATCCACCTCGTGATATAAATATACACTCCTGGACTGTAAAAAATTATATGATGAACACTATATACAAAAACTTCTTTATTTTATTATTAATTTTTTGTGAGTATGTGTGCCTCAAGACAATCTGCGCAAGGAGTCTTCCTCGATAAAAAAAGACGAATGTTTAAGACAAAATTCAGCACATCATTTCCATTGAATGTACACAATTTAAACAGTAAATTTTAATTAATTTTAAAAAGTATACTTCTACGAACACAATTTCAATCAAACAGGCCATTCACTTTAATCTCGTTTACATGTTCGGAAATAAAATGTAAACTTTTAATAAACACATTGTCAGATATTTGTTCCCCCGTTCAATCAGTCTCCCTTACGACCTTTGCAAGTTATTCGGAATTTTACAATGAAATGCACAAGCAATGCAAAATCGAGTGCCTACTATGTTAGACCCCTCAAATGAAAATTTAACGAACAATAAAAAGTGCGCAGCCCCTCGATCAATAAGCAAAAAGAAGAACAAGTATTTTCATAAATAAAAAAAGGGAGCCTCTGATTTTTTTTCTGATTCGTTCAAAAGTAGAGAATAATTGTGTTAATATACTTGGTCATATAATAACAGATATTATTATTATTATTATTATGTTTGCATGGCCTTAAAAACCAAGGTGCAACATCAGATCCGTGTTTTTTTTTTTTTTAATTTTGCACTGTTATGGTATTTAACGGGTCACGGATAGTGAGAGAGTGGGAGAGAGAGAGGGAGAGAGAGAAAGAAACATGGATATCGAACAACCGATGCCTGATAAACTTTAACCAGAATATACTCATTGCTTATGTGGAATTATCATAAGAGGTCAGTATTACAGAAACAAAAAAATAGCACAAGATCACTAAGGTTTTAATTAAACTGTACAAAATATGATTTGCATTATATTTTCCCTTTTCAACCAGATGCCTAGAATACTGCTAATGGCATCGATCAAAATCAGTAGTGTGTAGTAAACAAAAGAGAGGGAGAGAGAGCAACCGCATAGCCAGGATTTCATGGGGGGGGGGGGGGGGGGTGCAGCGTAGCACGAAAGCTCTGATGGTTTAGAACATTTGAAAGATAACGGCTTGTAGCAAACATTTTGTTAGGTAGAGGTGTTAGGCGGAAAGTGTTCGACGCCCTGACTGTTCTTCAATTATTTGAAAGCAATACTGTACTGTATGTAACAGGGGTGGGTGCATGCAGGGAGGGGGAATTTCTCCCTTTTCGCGTGAAGCGCGAAGATTTTGACTTTTTTGGAAAATTTTGAGGGAAAGATAAGGGCTCTTAGCGCCATTCTACACTGTAAAAAATAACTGTAAAACTACAGGTTTCCTGGCCCTTGAAATTACAAGTTATTGCCGTCATTTCAATTTTACAGGCTTTTTCCTGTAAAACAACAGCAAGTTTGTTGGTTTACCGGAAATCAGCATTTATTTTCAATCGCCCGATAAAAAACACCGTTAAAAAAAACATTTTCTCATAATTTTAACAAGTTACCCTGTTAAATTACCAAATATGTGGGAAAACACTTATATGAATATTCATGAATTTTTAGTAAGCGTATGGTTTGGGGTTGCCCGATTTAGTAACTGTCACAAAAGGAATAAAAAAACTATAAGGTGCATATAAAAGATTGCATTAAATTGAATTAACTGGGCGTTGTGGCGTGCGCCTGTAATCCAGCTACCAGTGGAAGTTATAAACTGATTCAGCGGACCCAGGTTCGAGACTGAGTCACGTCTTTCGGATGGTGACGTTAAAGGTCGGTCCCAGACGTAAATAATCATATCTGATTGATACACGTCTGTAAAAACCCAATTACACACACACACACACACACTTAACTAGATAGGATATGTTTAGGATAGGATAGATTAAGGTAGAGAATAGGATAACATAAAGCATGGCTATACACTAATAACTGTAAAACTACAGACTTTCTGGCTTTCCTTGAGACTGACTACAAATTATTTTAAATTTACAGTCTCTTTCCTGTAAAAAAACGGAAATATTTTTTACAGACTGTAGTTTTACATGAGGCTGTAAAATAACGTGCACTCCTGGCGTTTCGACTGCCAGGAAATTTCCTGTAAAAATACCCACATATTTTTTAACAGTGTAGGCTTTAGATGGTAAGATTATAACCATACTTTTTGATTAGCCTAGCTACGGATTTTCCCCAGAAGTTGTTAATTTCCGATTTCATCTTTTGAAAAATAGCATTCACGGATGACGATCACATACTACTACCTTCAATAAAAATGTAATGATTATTTACAAACTAAAACAATCTTGTTAGCTCTCTTCCAGTACCATGGCTACATTTATTCTTAATCAACGTGCTCCATGCAAAGTATATCGCATTCATGTACCGCATACTAAGTACATTTTTGCTTCACAATCATACTCGATATATGGCTGAACATAGCCTATCGAACGGAGGCTGGTTAATTTTCTCACTGGCGTATGCCATTAGACGTACACCGATCTAGCAACAGCAGTTTCTTAAAGTTTTTACGAAAGTGCACATTGGTAGCAGCATATATGAATGGATTAATCGTGGAGTTACACCATGCCAAAATTTCGGTGATCTCCCAAACGATATCTGGTATGCATTCATCTCCGCAAAACGAGAATACAACACTTGTTGATATGTATGGAAACCAGCAGAGTAGAAAGCATCCTGAAAGAATACCTAAAACTACAGCAGCTTTCTGATGCTTGGTAATTAACTTCCTATCCTGTTTATCCTTTGTGACCCTTCTGCTGATGACAGTGGGGGTTCCTTCCAGATGGGACCCTGTAGGTCTGGCAATGACATTTACGTTGTAATCATTGGCGGAATTGCCTCGGGCACTTTGTTCTCCATGTGATAAACTGCTATCGTGCATACGACTACCTTGAAGGGGTCCTGCCTGTGTGCCACGATGACACTGTGGCAAAATTTCTGCTGGTTCGTTTGCTTGTGGACTCTGCCCTACAGTACCTTTGGATCGTTGACGAACTTTCAAGTAGACAGCAGTGTTCATGAGGAAAAGAAGCACAAAACTGACACAGAAATAAACCAAATTCAAGAAAATTGGCGCAACAGGATTGTATATGTATTCCATGAAGCAGGTAGTGCTATAATCAACATTATACTCCCCGGTGATGGGGCTCCATGCAAACGCAATCAGCGACCAATAAATAACCACAATGGTCCAAATGAAGACGAGAATCAGTCCGACTCGCTTTTTAGTCTGATAGGTGTGATACTTTAGGCCCATACTGACCAGGCAAAATCGGTCCCAGCTGATGAGGATCATTGTTAGCCATGACACGTTCACCACCGTATAGTCTAAGGTTGACCACAGCTTACAGATGATTTCACCATGAGGCCAAAAGCCTTTGATGAACCTAGAGAGATTGAATGTGAGACTGAACGCACCGACAAGGACATCCGTGATGGATAGGTTCAGGATGAAAAGATTGGCGACGTTAGCTCTGATGCGTGAGTCTCGGATGTAAGCAACAATCACTAAGACATTTCCGATGACAGTTACAGTTATAATCAGTGAGAAGATCATCGATGATATTGCCAGTGGAACTGGTGAGTAGCGATGGATATAGATGCTATCATTTAAAAACATGTTGATAGCTGTTGTCATGCTTACATTTTCCATGGTTGGAAAAAGCGTTAAAAGTAGGTCTTATAGGCCTGTTGGTACGGTGAGTGAAGCAGTAACGTGTAGTATTTACCCAGAATAAGGGAAGGGAGTGTTGGTCATATAAATTTGCAGGAATCATGAAGTGATCTGTTGACGAATGGCATGCATTACAATGCCAATTAGCGTGAACGATTGTGCATTCAATATTGAACATTTATACAAAGATGTGTCGAGACCGCCGCTAGATATCGTCCAGTAAAGCCCGGCAAGCGAATTGAAGTCAGCACCCTGTTTATAAACAAAAATCATTTCGATGGTAAATACCGTTTTATCAATTTTTATCAATTCATTTGATAGTAAAATATATTAGGGTAATCTTGGGCCAATCTTGGGCCATGATGCTTAGGGAGAATGATATGTTTGCATGAACACACGCATATATTCACCAACTAAGACAATATATGTACACACAAACTTTTTTTTTTTTTTTTTTTTAATTGTGTATGTATTGAGCACAAACTTGATTCTACCGGGGCCTAACTTCCACAACATCATGGTTAATATCAAATGATACGTCAATTTCTTGCCTTCTTTGATATCATTTCCAGTTATTAAAAAAATAATCCCATGACATTACATTACACATGATGAATATATATACCATTTTAAAATAATTCTTAGTTTACTTTACATAAGTTCTATAATTTCAAAAAACGAGTTTATTCTTAAGTACTTACGAACGTATAATGCATTCAGAAGTTTCCACGAAGATGTTCGTAAGTGATGACGTCTATAATAATTCTTGCAACTGGACGGTTAACTGAAGCAGCGCATGATGATGTTCCTATTTATGATGTGAATTTCCTCAGGGCTTTACTTCAAAATTACGAGGTCAATAGTTGGCGCCATCCGCGCCCGTACACGCAGGTTTTTATCGTGGTGTCTAACACACTCGGCTTGCGCCTCGTGCGTATAATACACCACGATAAAACCTTTGTGCACCAACACAGCAAAAACTGTGGTGTTAACTGGTGTACATAGAGGACCACACAGTCATTTTACACCGGTGTTAAATCTGTGGTGTTAAATCAACACCCTTTGGTGTTATTACAACACATTTGGTTGTTATTTAACACTCTTTGGTGTTATGTTGAAACTCTGGGGTGTAATTTTAACACCCTCGGGTGTGGTCCTCTATTAACACCAGCTGGTGTCAGTTTTAACACCCCAGTTTTTTCAGTGAACGCACTCCCAACCATGTATTAATAGTATACTAGAGGGAGGGAGAGACAAAAGGGCGCATCGCACATTATATATAAACAAATTGATAACAACTGAACATAGAAGTTGTTCATAATTGTTTCTTTCTCTTGCAAACCGTTGATGGCAACATCACAGAAATGAAGAGAAAGAGAAAGGGAGAGAAAATACTTGTATGGAAAGGGTGTTAAATGTTATATAATGAGAGAGAGAGAGAGAGAAAATACTTGGAATTAGTTGGTAAATGTTAGAGAATGAAAGAGAGAGAGAGAATACTTGGAAAATGTTAGAGAAAGAGAGAGAGAGAGAAAGAATACTTGGAATTAGGTGATAAATACTACAGAGAAAGAATACTTAGAACAATGTGATAAATACTAGAGAGAGATAGGGGGGGGGGGGGGGGGGAGAGAAGAGAACAGAATATGGTGCTGAATATGAAGCATGATGTATGTATGACATTTGCTCCGGCGACAATTGCTCCTGCGACAAATGCTCCTAAAAATGCAACAATTGCGCCTGCAATAATTGCTCCGACGACATTTGCTACTGCGACTATTGCTCCGCCAATATTTGCTCCGATCGAGCGAAAATTGCTCGGCGACAACTGCTCCGTCGATAAAAATTAATATATGAGACAACTGCTCCTGCGACAATTGCTCCGCCAACATTTGGTGATAAAGTATCATTTCGTCATCAAAATACACCACAGGCCTATAACCTTTCTAAAATATATCCATCCGCCTCCCGTTGCGTGCCAAATTTGTTTGCCTTCCCAGTAAGTATCACTCTAGATTTTCAGTGAGCGCAGCGAGGGACGAAACATTTACAAAACACAATAGATGATTTGCACTGTACACCTACACTGGCGTACGCCAAAAAAAAAACAAGAAAGAAAGGGGGAGAAAAAGGAAATGAAATTACCAACCGGATATAGGTCTAAATGTGTACTTTTTCATAAAAAGGTCAGATTTTCGCTTGCACGCAAGTATTCCGAAATTGTGCCGCATATGCCTACGTTCAGCCCCCTCAAATTTTCTGGCTCATTACGCTATAGTACACCTATACTTGCAGAATTCGAGGATATAGTCGGACCCCTCGCTGCAAAATATTAGGATATGCGGGCATCCGCTGCTGGAATAAGAATGATAGCTTTAATATCGAAGATTTTATAACGTACATATATTGGCCTCTTCCTAGGAGTGAACGGATGAGGCCGGTGACTGAGACCCCCCCCCCCCCTCCAACATACACAAGAAGGAAATAGTTTTAAAAGTCAAAATTTATTTGGGAACTTGCCATATTATGTTCGAGCAGAGAAATGCTTTCTTTGTAATTCTTATCTAGCTTTATAAGCATTTTTCGATTTTCGAACAAATTACAGCAAAATTACAGTTTGCATTAAATGTGAAATTATCTCATTTGAAGTTCGGAATAATGATACGAATACTAATATCGAAATGTTGGTTAACTGCAATTCTTCTGGTTAGAGTAAAGGCCAAATCGGCTTCAAATCTTAGTCGATCGCAAGATTGGTATGGCGTCACTACGATTTGGAATTGAATTCGCTTTTATTCCTACACGGGGGCTCGCAGTAGCCCGGAATTTCGATTTTAGTATTCATACTACTATTCAGAACTTTGATCACGAAGATTTTACATGTTTGAAGGTTCATATCAAATGTTATAACAACTTTTCCCCAAATCGCATCGTAGTCAGATCGTGCAGTGTGCGCCGGGCTTTAATGATTAAATTATATTTTCACTGCATGAAACCAAGTGTAATATCTCTACGCTCACTAACAAAAATTAGAAACTGGAGGGTTGATCAACCTAGAGAAGTCCACCCTAGCAACGCTATAAATGCAAGACAGTAAAGGACAGTAACACTTTGTAGCCAGCGACGTAGTTTCAGAAGTATTTTTGGCCCACGGTAAAAAATAATTAAGAACCCGAGTCCTACATGATTACGAGCGAGCGAAGCGACCAGACCGAAATAATTACTCGGGAAATAAGCACTGAACATGAAAGTGAGTGAGATTAAGAACATCCTTTATTTGAAACAGGTATTTTGACGTGAATATAAACGAAGCTAGCAAGCTTTAACAGATGAACGTTTTATTTTTACCCCATTATTAACCACATTTAATAGGGGGTGGGCAAACTTTCGCCCATAGCATTTTTATGGCGGGTAGCAACCCCCCCCCCCCCACCACCACCACAGGGGTTTTACTCTCTGGAGCTTATAAGCAACAAGCATTGTTAAGGCTCTTTCATATCCTCATTACCAATTGTGTTAGTCATTCTTTACAAGTTATGACAAGTAATCCAAAGTGATCTTTGAAGGTAGAGGTTTGCATGGTGGTACTGATAACGTGGAGAAGGTTTACGGTTCACCATGTGGTTAGTCCTGGAAAAGGACTATTGAGTAAGCAGGAGAAAGTGGAGAAAAGTTGGGAGGAGAAGAAAATAAAAGGCGAGATAGAAATTCAGAGAGTGTAGAAGTAATCTTTCTTGAAAGTGTAAAGTCCTGAATGACGGACATTCAACCTGTCCGAAACGTCGAGTCTTCTCCACTCTCAGCCTTCTCATCTGGTTTACAGTCCTTTTCAGGACTTCACACTTTCAAGAAAGATTACTTCTATACTCTCTGAATTTCTATCTCGCCTATCCTTTTCTTCTCCTCTCAACTTTTCTCCACTTTCTCCTTCTTACTCAATAGTCCTTACCATGACTAAGCACATGATGAACCGTAAACCTTCTCCACGTAATCCAAAGTGATATAATATATTTTTATGTACTTATGTTTATTATATAAACACTGATTTTTAATCATTATTTGTAAACAAACCGACAATATGTATCAAATATGAAATGTGAAATGTGAATATGAAATAAAGCGAACTATTACACTATTAAATTTAACCTATGAACTTTAGCAATTCGCAACAACCTACATAAAGGACTAGCTTGTTTTCCCCACTGGCAAGTGTCATGACTAGTAGATAGAATGGCTATTTAGAAATAAATGTTCGCCATCATTTACTAGGCTTGTGTTAAAAATATCCAAGATAAAGAGAGAGAGAGAGAGAGAGAGAGAGAGAGAGAGAATGGGGGGGGGGGAGGGGAACAAAATAATAAACTATATAAATGCATAATTCAGTAAAGCCACAATCAGAAAGGAAAGTGGAAGAAAACAAAAATCTTTAAAAAGATATATTGCCAAATCCAAAAACACCAACAACTATTGTTCTCAATTCGTTGGGTTCGCTTTTGATGAGGACTTTATAATAAGGTTGTCGTTGGAGCAATTGTTGCATGAGCCATTGCTGCGGAGCAATTATATTGTCGCATATTCATTTTCATAGACGGAGCTAATGTCGCTGAAAAATTGTCGCTCGAATGGAGCAAATGTCCGCAGATCGAGCGCATTCCGCCGGAATAAATGTCAGCGGAGCAATTTTTGAGGAGCAAATGTCGCATATTCATTTCTGTTCATCGAGTTTATTGTCGGGAGCATTTGTTGAGGAGCAAATGTCGCGCATTCATTTCTATATATAGGAGCATTTGTCGCAGGAGCAATTGTCGCCGGAGAAAATATCGCTTCCCCCGTGATATAGGCTATACATCTAAGGTTCTTTAAATAAAGATCGATATGTTTTAGCAGAAACTGGTATTGTTTGTTTCAAGTCAAATCCCAAAATTTCAGGAGCCCTTTCGTGATGGCAGTCTCCCCACCCCTCCTCCTTTGTTTTGTTTTCTTTATGCAATGCAATCTACTCCTTTAAAAGCGGGAGTGGGTCGTCGATAATTTTGATAATTTACAATTATATTCGGGCAGTTAGGTGGTTTTATTTGAAATTAACGCATCTGTCAAAAACTGTAGTTACCGTACAATGCTTACATAATTTACACCCAGTAGCTTTCAGTGCAACAAAATAGTTGGCTTCTCATATAACAAAGTAAGTTCTAACCTCAAATTTCCTGAAATTATCTAACAGTGAATTATCTAACAGTGAATCAGGCAGCAGAAAATCAATACAGAAATTAAATGGCGTTGAAATGTCGTCCTCTACACTACGAGCGATTCACGTGGCTCTTCCGTGTATCACAACACAACACGTATCATGAACAGTAGCATTCTATCAAAATAATGCACAGCACAATTGTCTTGTAGATCGAGTTGGTGTTTGTAATAATACTTTGTAATGTAAAGCTAAAACATGTTGTCAGAATAAAGGGGCAAAAGACCAGTAGACAATGCATGAAAGGACAGATGTTCTCCTTCAAAAAAGAATTGCAAGTATTGTTATACCAAATCATTAAACTTATCGTAGTATTTTGACTTTTTCACATTGACATGGTCGTGTTTGTTCACAAGTTCGTTATGGAATGTAAAGAAGGAGGATCCCTGCATTTTTTTTAGAGTGAAACTGATTAGTGTTTAATGATGGCAGATTGATGTTCATCTTCAATGAGAGTAATTTCGGAAGCTACACACACACACACACACACACACACACTCTATCTCTCTCGCTCTCTCGCACACATACACATACCCTCTCTTTCTCTCTGTCTCTCTACCTCTGTTCGTATATATTTCATCTCAATTATCTCTCCTTCTTTATTTTGTCCTTTCTCCTTTTCTTCCCTTAGCCTAATCTTCAAAATTTCCTCTGCCATTTCTCGCATTTTGTGCGTAAGAAGTTACATAAACTTGCAGCTTCTGAGCTTCTTCTAATGGCTGAGTAACAAGTTAAAAAATATAACAAAATATCACGGGCGAATGTGTTGACGTTCTGTGGAAAAAA
This sequence comes from Heliocidaris erythrogramma, assembly GCA_025617745.1. NCBI lineage: Eukaryota > Metazoa > Echinodermata > Echinoidea > Camarodonta > Echinometridae > Heliocidaris > Heliocidaris erythrogramma. Next base: position 46,956,289 of record CM046862.1, read on the forward strand.
ATCTTGAAACAAGCAAATCATTTTATTTTTTCCTTTATTTCCCTTAAAGCGTTGTGTCTGTTTCTGAAAAGGAAATCAAATGCGGAAGATACTTTCCGAAATACGTTGTAATTCATCGAATTATATTTATCATGCTTATACATGTACGTTGACCCGCCACCTTTGTATAGAGGAAAGCATTGAGAAACATTTACGCTGCTTATCAACTGTAGGCATTTTCTTAATGTCGCAACACCATGCAATTAGGACATAAAAATTACACATCAAATACAACTCCCACATGATGTTAGTGCTACTTTAAACAGATAGCGAAAATGAACCCATGAACAGCTAAAAACTTCTACTAATAACGATTACACAATTCGTATAAGTTGTTATGTCATTAAACAAGGCTGTCAAAAAGGAAATTATAATTGGGTGTTGAGATTTCCATTTAGCTATAATATGTTACCAGGCACCACAGAACCACCAAAAAATCGCATGATTTTCAGCTAGAGCTCAATAAAGGTGTTCTTGGTCAGCATGGTCTTATATCAGGTTTTTTATATTTCCTGAAAGAGTATAATTTTTTGTAAGTAATATGAAAGTTTGGAGGCACCACACAATCAAAAAATAGTATTTCGGACAGTTTATTTTGGCAGACCTATGTTTGTTTCCTCTGGATTTTGTGGTATTAATTTTCTTTGTCTATGACCCTGAAAACTTGTCTCATTTTGATTGTCCATACCGCGGTGTCATCTTGTATTAATTATTATGTCAATTAGGTTTAGGACAATCTGATATTCCCTTCATATAAATTTATATTGAGTTCTAATTTTCCCTTTGTCAATTTTTCGTAACACTTGGCGAGTCAAAATCCTGCTATAGACTACCAACTTTAGACCATTATTTCTCATAACCAACACTCTGTGGGACTGGGCATTCTGCTCAGCGGATAAGGAACATCCAATGCTTATGAGTTATATCATTTTAGTTTAGTTTATTTATTTCTCATTTCTCAATATAACAATATACAAAATAATGAAATACATACATATATTCATAGAACAGAAATACATAACTATCATAGACATAGGATAATAAATCTTAACTTAAAAGTTGAACTTCCGTAATAGACAAAGCAAACATTGAAGAGAAATGAGAGGAAACCAGCCAAAGAGCGTAGCTTGTAAGAGGTGGCTGATTTCCTGGTAAAAGGTGGCTGATTTCCTGTGTAAGAGGATTGTAATTTTAAAGCTGAGAATCTCCTCTTTCAGAACCATACCTTAACTAAGAAATCATATCTGGCGACTTTTTGGTGGTTTTTGTTGTGCCTGGGCTGGCCACATATTAGGATCATACCTAGCGCCTAGCAAATCCAGCTATTATATCATTTCTTTATACATGCTTCACGAAGACACGAAAAACCATATTCCATTACATTATCTTACACACAAGCAGACCGGTCATTTCCTTGTTTGGGATAAAGTTCTCATAGAACAATGAAAGTTATTTAAATATGTAAAGTTATACCAAATGATACTGGGAAAGCACACTTGTAATAAGGAAATACATGTACAAGGAAAATGAATAGTTTCGATTCTGACTTAGTATAAATATGTGATTTCATATAATATGCAAATTTTAGTTCTGTGTTTCAGTAAGTATCATTTCCTGCCTGCCTCCTTTAGTTCCTTAATGGTTCCTCGTAAACACAATCCAACGTATGCCTGGTCAACAATTAAACAAATACTTTTAACCAGTTTCTCTAAAACTGCAAATACATTATCAGTACCAAATGTTAGATTTAATATTATGCACAAATAAGGTCTTTAAACATGAATTGCATGTCAGCTGCTCTAGCCCACCACCTCTGTTATTTACAAATTCTGAAAGTCTCCACAAAAGTAATGGTGTGTAGTATAATACACTGCAAAAAATATACAGCATTCTTAAAGACCCTATCCAAAGAGGAAAGTACATGTAAATTAGACCAATTACACATCAATAGAAAGCTTATAAGCCACAGATTACAACAATGCCAATTGCGTGTGATTTCCTTGTCTGCCAGGAGAGTAATCTCTCTCGAAACACTCAAACTCGAGAGCTTCGAAAATGGGCAGCTATCCACATCCAAACTAGCCTTTTGACAAGGCCTCGTGACTTGGCTATTTTCCTCGTCATGCTGTGCCTGAGATGAGACTAGCCGGCGACGAAAAGAATCAACACGGCCCGGGTGAACGCGTGATCGAGCGACTTTAGTCGCGAGGCTTTTTGGAACCTGGGTTTCCATCGTCCGATATGAATTATTCACGAGTTGACATTCGTATGCTAACACGCCTACCGAGGATTATCTACCAATCACAACGGTATCTGCGGGGCTTGCTTTCCATGATTGATGTACTAGTAGCTTGCACGGGCCGCGCTAGCTCAAAATGAAGGCGAATTTGCATACCAAATGTATGCTGACGTCATGCGAAGATACGTTTGCTGATTGGCTCCTACCTATACACTCTAAAAACTGAAGTGTTGGATTGTCACACTTTGAAAGTGTTGACTTTTCAAAATGTTAATTTAATATAATACATGTTACGAAAAATGACAGAATTTGACGAAATGTGACTCTGACACGATCATAGATGTTAATCACCACGAACCATCTTGTCTCTATAACAATTAAGAAATTGTTAGACCCGTTGCTGCAATTTGATTGGTCAATCATCCTGAGTTTTAACATTTTAGAAAGTGTTGGGATTCGTGGTGCAATCTAATTGGACGATAGTTCTCTGACGTCATATTTCACGGCGTCATATCATCCCATGATCGATCGACGCCATATTGACGAGACTAGCGGTGCTTCGAAGTTAGCATTGAAATCGTCCTAAATCATGGCTGTATCAATGTGAGTATGGCTAATTTTTTGTAAATTATGTAAGAAAACAACATTTTGGGTGGAGTGGTATAAATTAGTATATCAAATAAATACCGTGAATGAGTATGCAATAAGATGTATCGGAGATATCTAATCGGTTTGGGGGGGGGGGGGGGCCGGGGTTCGTGATATGAGAGAGGCTCTGGTGATACGCGGGCCGGCCGGCCCTGTATGAACTCGCGGATTGAAGTGTGCGTGGTTAGGTCTACCTCAGTCAGTGCGTACATACATGTATGAAAGGGTGGGGGACCAAATACCAATTGTGGTGCACCATTAGTATTGTCTAGACTACGGCTTATATTTATAACTCCTCACATTTATAATTTTAATAAATTGTCTTTAGTTAATTTACTTTAGTGCTATAAATTCTGAAGATTATTCAATTCGAAAAACAATTACGGAATTCGAAGTGAAATCTAGACTAGAGTAGAGACTAGAGTAGACCGGCGCTAGTAGCACTCTAGTGCCAGTATAGTATGCAGTTACTGTAGTGCCACTGCCTGCTACTGCCTACTGCCTGGTAGTGGTAGTGGTACTACTCACACCTACTACGTATGTGGTCCTAGAAAGGACCACATACACTGAGGTGTGCAAATATCGGGGGATTTTTTTCCCCCACTTTTCCATTTTGACGGGAATTTCTTGAATTTTAAGAAATCAAAAACTTTTCTGGGTACTTTTATGGGAATCAAATGAATAGACTAATCTACATGTAGGTAGCAAATTTGAGGATTCCAGGAAATGTTTCTGAGTTCCATTAAATTCGGTAATTTCCGTAAATCCAATTTTTTTCCCCTAACAGGTTTCTCCTGTTGGTATTTTTTTTTGTGCCAGACGCGCAGGTTGAAGGCAGCAAATTGCAAACTTTGAAGGAAAATTCCTCTAGGCCTACTTCCTGTGTGGGCAAGTCTACATTATTTACATAGTTAAATAAAACTTATATTGGGTAATTAGATCATAAACGAATCATTACTTGGATTTTTACGGGAAGAAGATGACTAACTGAATGAAAAAAATTGGTCTCTTTTGCCTCAACAGTTTTGGAACCTGTGCACAAAAATTTCGCCATTAGCGGCATAGACTTCAGTCTAGGAGTAGGAGTGGTACTACTAGTACTAACGTCAATAACGGCTGAGTCGCCACTTGCGTGTATTTCCTATGGAAATTCCGGGTCGGCGAGTCAATCTAGCATCAACTGTGACTCGCCGCCCATAGAAACACATGTATTATTCCGCGAGCGCCATCGTGCGTGTCATACACACTTCTATGGAGGATGCCGTGTGCGTTTACCGTGTTTGAAGTTCTAGGTTGAGACGCCACCCCCAATCCATTTAAAATCCAAAGCATATCCTCGCATTATAAATGGTTTTGTCACCTTTTTCACATCGGTAATGTACATTTGAGTTATGGCCAAGCAAACATTGACCATTAGGATGAAAAAGAAAATGCTGACAGCTAGCACTTGGCTCCTACAGGCGTAGAGGTATGTTGGGGATGTGAACAAATTTGCAAATAACTAGGCGAGCTAGCTTGACTGTATGTTATATATGCATGCATATATACTATACAATATTTGTTCTTGCATCAAATTACAAAGTTTGATATGTTTGTATGTATTGCAGCTACCCGACAAAGCAGCAAAAATGTTCCGTCGCCCAAAGTGTAATTGATGCATACCCCGGACTCAGATCTGGAACAAACTGTCCTTATGTAAGTTACTTTGAATCTTTTATCTAATATTTGAACAACTTAAAGGCATAGGTTAACACTGTTCCCAGTTTTAAAAATCTGAGATGCATGGTCCCACATGCCATCAAAAGATTTGATGAGGCATAAAAATGACCTTATAAAAAAGTCAAGCTTCAAGATAATTATTTAGTGCTTCAAAACAGTGAAAATACAGTGATATTCCCTCCATAGACTACTGTACTATAATTATTCTTGTACACAAGAAGAAATAAAAAATTCATAGATAATTTCATAGTGAGTGCATGATTTTCATTATTTTTTGTATCTTGGATGTTTATTCACCTACTTGAGCATAATACATGTATATACAGGTAAGACAGCTTTCTGATTTTTTTTTTTTAATCCGTCGATCACAATGTTAACCAATGCCTTTAAAGGGGAATCCATGCAACCTTGGTAATAAAATGATTAGTGTGAATTAAAGCAGAAAAATAAGAACAGAATGGTGAATGTTTGAAAGAGATCGGACTAGGAATAAGATATGGATGATTGAAAATGAGATCACTATAAATCTATGTAAATCTCTAATTGGCAACTTGGTGAGCAGATTGTGACATATGTAATAGGGCAATTCTCCCATTCACCGTGTACTTAATTATGAATTTGCGGTTTTCTCCTAAGCCCCTTTTCCCTCAGGGTAGTAATCAAAATATAACATAGCATATTGTTATATAGTTCCTCATAAAAGAAAAATTTCCTTCTCAGTAAAACCTTTGAAAAAGATTTTTTGTTGTTGTCATTTTGTGTATTGGAGCAAATGGAGGAGTTGTCCTTAACCTACACCACAATGACATTCCCTACTCAGCCAATTTGAATTTCCCATTGGTATAGTAATTACAATTTTTTTTAACCCGTTGCTTACGGTTTGATTTTGCTTTCTTATGGTTTGTCCGATTTGGTTCAACTTTCACCAATTTGCTTCTCTGATTTTTCTTCTTTGTTTAAGAACAACTTGCCATTTGGGCAAATAGCCCTTCTCAAATATTATGGGATGTTACATTCTGTGGCAGTTATTTCACAATGAGCTGCGGATACAATTCTGTTGCGGGGCAATGGAGATAGCGATTTTCTAGTTATTTTCCCAAGTGGGCGAGACACAATATCCCTAATGCATTGTCATTTTGTAATAGTCATCATGATGTCACGGTATAAAGAAAATTCAGTATAATTCTCTATCTGGGAAGTGTGTTACATGCTCTTCTTTTATCATTGACCATCTATTATTATTGTTATTTTAACAGGATATCTGGTTTGATCCACAAGATTCCAGTAAAGGATATTTGAGTACCAAACTCAATACAATGAGGAGGAGTCTTCCCCCGGAGAAACTTAAGCGTCCCCGTTCTGGGAAATCCTCTGGTGCAGAACCACAGAAGAAGAACAAGATCAAGAGGAGCTACCCACCTGTAGATGAGATTGAAGCTGTTGAGGAGGAGGAGCTCATCCTGTTCTGCAAAAGGTCATGTCTTGGAAACAAGAACGAGATTCTTCAGGCAATGGAGAAATGTTTTTTCCGAACAGAAGAAAGTGGATAATCAAGACTAATCCAACTGCACATGAAATTCTGGATCGCTACCCTAGATTTCAAGACTATCCTGCCATTGTAAGTTGAGATTGTCACACATGTTCTGGGAGGTGTTCATAATTTTCGGATTTCAAGACACATTTTTAACAGTTAGTCAGATTACTTTCATTAGTTTAATATGATTCCCAACAAGAAATGGATAATATTCATGTACTACTCATTTAGAATGATAAATTTGACAATGTCATTATTATAATCTAATCATACAATTTTGTTTCTAACACGATCTAGAGTGTTAGAAACCAGATGGGCTAAACATAGGCTTATTTGGAAAGAGATCCAAAGTTGCTAAAATGGTTCATGTAGCCCCCAGGGGGAGGGCCCCCAAGGGTAAAAACTATGTAAATTTCAAACATCTTCTCCAGATCGGGAAGTAGGACAGACCTGGTATATAGTGTGTATAGATATCTCTAGATGAAGAATAAAGGTTGTTCACAGCATTTCTGTGGGTGGCCCCATGGGGGCCCTATGGGGGTAACATGCTGGGGGGGGGGGGGGGCTGCAAGGGAAATTTATTTTGGTAATTTATTTCAAAAGAAATGATCAGATTTCAACCCATTGACGCAAATGTCCACAAAAACGTGACATTTCTTATCATAACTCTTGATATAGTAGAAAAATAAAGGAAGATAGCTCAATTAAGAGAAAGATAAAAATCTCCCCGTCAATTTGAGCCTATATTTATCACAGCCCAATGTACGAATCGATGGCAGGATTTTTTTTCTAATGATATATGATCAAGAAATCTTTAAATTGGCAATGCTTTTAATGATTGAAAATCCACTATTTTTCATGCAAATTGGCAATGTTTGACAAAAAAAATCACACATTTTTTTTTATTTGTAATGCATTACACCTCTTGGAAGCCATTAAAAGAAATTAAAAAAATATGTTGCCAATTTGAATGATGAAATAGGGATTTAATACTTCTAAAAATAAACCCTGTGCGTGTATGGGGATAGGAGATCCAAAGTTGCTAAAAATGGTACATGTGGCCACCGGGGGCCCAGGGGGTGGGCCCCCAAGGATAAAAACTATGTAAATTTCAAACATCTTCTTCGCCCGATCCAGAAGTAGGACGGACCTGGTATATACATACATGTATTGTGTAGATACCTCTCTAGATGAAGAATGAAATTTGTTAATGGCATTTTTGTGGGTGGCCCCGTGGGGGCCCTGTTTGGGGTAATGTGCTGGGGGAGGGGGCTGCCAGGAAAATGTTTGTTTTGGTCTTCTTCAAAAGAAATCAGATTTCAAAGAAACGTAGGAATCATCTCTAGGGGTAGGGGTCAAATGGAACAACTAGCCCCCATCACCCCCCCCCCCCTCCCCCGAAGCAATGATAAAAAACTTTGGAACTTTCAGACATCACATGCAGATCCTCCAAGTTGTTTGAATTGATAACATATCCAGGGCGTCGCTAGAAATTTTGCAGTGGGGGGGGGGGGGGGGGGGGTGTAGAGGCCAACGGTACCCACAAGCCCCTTTGTGTACCGACAACTTTTTTTGTGCATATAACGGGGGGGGGGGGTAGGTTTGTCATATAAACCATATATGTTTTAGGGTCTCAGAATGACATTTATTTTACGTCTATACACCGTCTGTTATTTTTGCTATCAGTAATATTCATTCAACAATTGAGGGGGGGGGGGGGTGTGGGAGGGTGCTCTTGTAATTTGATGATAGACTCATGAAAATGTCCCTCCTTGTATTTCCTTCTTTCTCTTTGCACACAGTTGCATCAAGAATTCAAGTTGCCGTTTCCTGCAGCTTCATCAAAGCTGATCACTACTTGGGAAACTCGTTTCTGTACAGGTATTCTGCACATTTCAGAAATGTCTCGCCTCCCAAAGATACAAGCTTTGATGAACGATTTGTATCGTCGCGATGCTTCTGATCATGACTATCAACCTTCTGCTGGTAAGATAAATTTTGATTCCAATTATACACTCTTCAAAAAAAGTAAAGCAACTCGATTTTGATCAATTATATTTCTCTTATCCTTGATTTTTATTCATCAAGTTTTATATCACTAGAAAGCTTGTTTATTTGCCTTTCAAATTTGTTAGGATTGTTTTACTGGGGTGTGTGCAGGGTGTATGAATTGGGGGCAATACCCAGACTTAAAACTGGCAAAATCAATCGAATTGTATGGGACATGCATGCTATGTGAAGGTTTGCACTCTATCTCCATTTTGTGACTGAATGCACGCGATTGTATGTGGGTAATTCTGTGAAGTTGGGGCACAAATTGTGACATTTCAGCATAACTCAATACTAATTATGCTATACATATTGTTTATAGGCTTTACATTTGTATTGAGACCATATATTTTCCTGGAAATTTTGTGCCATTCAGACTAAATTTTGATGAAGTTATTTATATAATATTGGATAGCCTTGAATGGAATACCAGAAATATTGCACGAGTTAGGTGTGTCCCCCCCACTTGAATAGAATTCCTGTGAGGATTGACGCCCATGGCCTTATACACGAGTACAACAGAACCCGACATTTCTTTTTAGCGTCATACAGAGCTGAATGTTACCACGATTCATTTCCGACGCTAAAGATAATCATCATGAAAATTATTTTCAGATATTCTTCTTTGTTAGTAGCCGACAAGCATTTCCCTTGCTTGGAGGACCTGATAAGGAAAAATAAAAGAAAAAAAGTTAACATCACAATCTATAAAAGTCGTAAGCAAGTAAAAAAAAAAAAAATATAGACATATAAAATTGAGTCTACCAGTTTAACCAAGCTTCTGCTGCATTCTCTATGTGAATGAATTTCTCAACATTTGTAACAAAAATCCATGATGAATGACGGTATCTTTCGGCTCCGTATGACGCCAAAAAGAAATGTCGGGTGTTTGTCTTTAGCGTCAGGGATGAATCGCGGTAACATTCAGCTCCGTATGACGCTAAAAAGAAATGTTGGGTGTTTGTCTTTAGCGTCGGAAATGAATTGCGGTAACATTCGGCTACGTATGACGCTAAAAAGAAATGCCGGGTCTTCTTTAGCGTCGGCAATTAAAAAATTTGGGTGCGCCTTATACACGAGTGCTCCGTATATACGAGATCAATCGCCAAATTGAGCTGCAAACTGACGAAGTCATCCTCTAGTTCATGCTGTGTGGTATCATTCTTTTTCTCATTTGGGTACCAGAGGATTTCATCTGTTATTGAATATTTACATTGTGTATATCTTTATTTTGATAGAATATGCTGTTTTTCGCTCTTCGTCCGTCGTGCATAAACTTAATTTTCATCTCCTCCTTAGAAATGCAGGGCTAGATTTTAACCATACTTGGCTGGAATCATACCGAGGGGGGAAGGGGATCTCAGTTTGTTCAAATGGGGAAGCTGACCCTAGGGGGCTCAGGGGGAAGTGCCCCCAATTATAAAAATTAGTTGATTTAAAAAAAATCTTTAGATCCAGATGTGCTGGAGTCAGTTGTATTGTGTGTACAGAAAACTTTGTGTATAAAGAATAAATGTTGTTCAGGATAATTTCCTGGGTTACCCCCATTTGGCCCCTGTGGAGGGTACCATTTATTAATTTTTTTGAGGGGGGGGGGGTGTCTCCGATGAGCATGTTGCTCACTGGGCCTCTCGTATTATGTATTAGGTATTTGTGTGCATCTAGCAACACACATAGCTCTTGAAAATCAATTCCTTAATATGGAATGCATTATTTTTCTTTTTTCTTACAAATTTATGCTCTCAATCTTCAATACGAGTGATTGATAGTGATATTTATACAGGTGTAAAAGCAAGAACAAATGTTTTGTGTTTACTAGTGCACACACTTGACTCACTGTGGGTTTTTTGTGACTAACCTCTGGTATTGAGTTTAACAAGAATATATACATTGGATTATTTTTTCATTATCATTTCAGATGAGATTTCCCTCTTCTCCTTCCTGCTGGCAGTTTATCTTCTTCCATCTCATACTGCGACTTCAGATTCCATGTCATACTTGATGGTGACAAAGCCGGTATGATCTCAGATTTTTAAGCATACATTTATTAGGTGTGTTGGTTGTGATCAGGAGACAAATTGCACAAATCTACGCATTTTAGAAATGGCTCTGGCAATATGGGCACTCATAAAATTATATTGATTTTAATAAATAGTTTGAACATTAATGTTATTCCAAAAAAGGCCATAGCCCTGATTCAGAATCAGACATCCCATGCAGATATGTAGTCAATGTACTGAGAACATATATTTTCAGAATGATCATGACAGTTTTTGGATCGTCACATTAAAAAATACAATTATAGCACATTTTATTATATCTTAAAGACAGACAATGTAGTACAGGACTGAATCGAGTAATGCTTCTATATCATTTACACAAGTTTAGAGTAATAGGCTTAAAACAGATGATGAGATGTATTTTCTCTTTATTTTTTGGTCCCATCTAGACAGGAACTCCTGTGGACTCCTTTCTTCAAGAAGAAAGAGCAGGACTGAAGCACAAGAGAACCCAACCATATCTCCTTGGAATAGGCAAACCTACACCCTCCAACTTTCTTTGTGATTGTTGATCAAAAGGCAATACCTTGTGGTGATCAAATCACAAAGGCAGTTGATGCCCTCTTCAAGTTGCATTATGCTTTCAATATTGCATATGCAGATGAACTGAAGGGGTTCTACTCTTTTCTTGAGCATTTTGTGTACGAGATTGGCCTGCCAGATGATCATGTACCTGTCCGTGCTCGCGAGTTGATGGCCAGCATCCGATCACTTTCATCCATTGATGTTAATGTGTAATTCTTCTTGACACCTGAATCTTACGAGTTATAATGTTTTTTCTTCCGGCCCTTATACATGCATGTAGTTTGCTGCAATTTTATTTGCAAAGAGTCAATGATGAGTTCATTCTCTCAATGCACTTGTTTAGGCTACACGCAAGCAATGAAATGTACATAATAGTGAACTAGAACAAAATGTTTTTGAATGTCATGTAATTTCCAAAGGTAATAGAGGAAAGGGATGAACCATAATCTTGCCTCTAATACTGTATCTGTTTTTCTCTTATCCTGTCCTCTATTCTGCATCTTTCTAAGCCTTGAATTCTCTTTTGGCCATCCACGATCCTGGATCTCTTTGCATCATTATGGGTGGTTACAATTGTACGATCCTGGTTTTTCTTGCTTGTGAGATGGGTGGATGGATGGCCAGCTCATTTCGACTTTTTTTTCCTTGCTCTCTGTTTCTTCCTCTCCTCCCTCCCTCTTAACTCAAAGTATAAATTGTTTTTGTTAGTCAATTCATTATACATGCTTTTTTTAAACTCATTTTTGTGTGTGTGATGTGGAGAGGAAGATGTGGTTCATTCTCTACTGAAATATGAAGAAGGTGATGTTTTTTTTTCTCTCAATGCACTTGTTTAGGCTACACACAAGCAATGAAATGTACATAATAGTGAACTAGAACAAAATGTTTTTGAATGTCATGTAATTTCCAAAGGTAATAGAGGAAAGGAAAGAACCTATGCAACAGAACGCTTTCATCTGCTGAAGTGAAGGGTGTAGTTATTGACACCTTCCAACTCTCATGCCAGTACATACATGTAATGATGTATTATGGATACATTATGAGAGTCATGATTTTGTTTTAAAATCATTCTTAACTCAGGATGGTAGAACTATACGTGTTCTTATAAATACTTAGAAATATGTGTATTCATTTTTAGCTCTTTTGACCTATATCAAATTATATTGCCAATTGCCTATATATGCACAATGATTATCTACTGATCAATGATTTGAACTCATTTTGGCCTATGGCAATTAAAGGACACATATTGTGTTCATACACAAGATAATTGTTAATTGATAATATTATTATCTACTAAAATAAGCAGAATTAATCTTGTTCAATGTTTTCTGACCGTATGTCATTTGGTACATAAAACATGTAGTTTGCTGAATGTTGATTGGCAAAGAATTGAGGATGTGTTAATTCTCTCAGTGGGAATATGTAAATACTTGTTTAGGCTACATACAAGCAATGAATGTACATAATGTATTAGAACATGTTTTTGAATGTCATGTAATTTCCAAAGGTGATAGAGGAAAGGGAAGAAACATAATCTTGCCTCTAATATCTGTTTTTCAGCTATCCTGTCCTCTATCCTGCATCTTTCTAAGCCTTGAATTCTCGTTTGGCCATCCACGATCCTGGATCTCTTTGCATCATTATGGGTGGTTACAATTGTACGATCCTGGTTTTTCTTGCTTGTGAGATGGGTGGATGGATGGCCAGCTCATTCATTTCGACTTTTCTTGCTATCTGTTTCTTTCTCTCCTCCCTCCCTCTTAACTCAAAGTATAAATTGTTTTTGTGAGTCATTTCATTATACATGCTTTTTTTAACTCCTTTTTTGTATGTGATGTGATCATGTGGAAAGGAAGATGTGGTTCATTCTGATTTTTTCTCTACTGGAATATGAAGGTGATTTTTTGTTGTAAACCTATGCAACAGAACGCTTTCGTCTGCTGAAGTGAAGGGTGTAGTTATTGACGGCTTCCAACTCTCATGCCAGTACATACATGTAATGATGTATTATGGATAGATTATGAGAGTCATGATTTTGTTTTAAAATCATTCTTAACTCAGGATGGTAGAACTATACCTGTTCTTATAAATGCTTAGAAATACTGTATGTGTATTCATTTTTAGCTCTTTTGACCTATATCAAATTATATTATTCGTACTCCCCCCGCCCTCTCTATCTGTACCTCATCATCACCTTTTCATCTCTCTATTTCAAAGTGTATGATTTGTATATATGAGAATGCAGTATTACATTCTATGTTGAAGTTGTAACATTTTGTTGAGAAAAAAACTTGTTGAATTTAATGTACACTCAGGTGGCTTGACCTTTTGCAAATGAAGTAACAATTGGTTGAATAAAATTTTCTTGTTGAATTCACTGTTCACTCAGATGGCATGGATGGCTTGACCTTTTTGTCAAATTGTATGCGTCACTTATATGTACACCCTCTGTTATTCGAGCAGCTAAAACTACTGAAGTGCATTTACATCACATGGTGCATTTTAATTCAAGAGAAAATTGCTTTCATGAAAATGTCTTAACACGTTCTTCCTTTCCTAAATGTTCAATCAGCCTTTCTGTTAATAAAATCCAACACATTTGTACAACACTTTCAAAATGCTGCATTTCTAACACATTCAAATATGTTGATTTAACTTGTCAAAAGGTTACATCCAAACAGGCTTGGATTTGATGACGTCGAGTCGTGTAGAGCTGCGCCGGTGACGTGTGTGCATAATTGTGATTCCCTGCGTTTCAAGTTTGCACATAGGAAAGTGTGTAGTGCTCACTTTGTTTCGTATTACTGAAACTCATGAATTTGTATTCTAACGAGCTTCAAATGAAAAAAAAAAAATCAGTATTGTTTTATAGCATTTGAATGCATCTTTGATCTTGCCAAACCTTGGTATAAGTCCGACCTGCTCGTAAATGTGAGTTCAGCGTCTATAGCAGCTACACTGAAGTGAAGTGAAGGTACGAAGCGGGGTTACAGCTCGCGCCCAGTTCGGTTACAGCCGGCAAGGCACTACTACCAAGTGTCAAGCGATGTCTCGCAGATCAGACGATTTGCGAGAACTTGAAATTGAGTCCAGATGATCTAATTTCTTGTAAATTTAAGATTTATAAAGCTGACATTGGTTTTCAGCGTTCGCAGGTTCAGCAGAATCATCTACATTTTATCCTGGCTCACGGCGTGCGGTTGCCTCGCCGCGGCGGGGCGCGCCGCACGCCGCCTCTCTTATCGTTACTACAAACACTAAACAGAAAAAATCCGTCTGTTAGGTGTCTTAAAACATTTTCCGACTTTCGAGAATCTCCTAGACAGAAAATCCGTCTGTTAGGAGGAGTTTTATAACATTTTCTGACTTTCGAGGCTCTCCTCCAAGGATAGGGATTCCGTGAAGCCAGACATAGTCTCAGCGGAGCATATCCCCGAACGAAAGACATGTAGACTGATTTTTCGGTCTATAGTATCACTTGCCTCATCTTTGGTGTCTTCCTCATGCACCCCTACTGTCACACCTCCATAAATATACTTATCGTCAAATATACAATGTCATTTTTAATTTTTTTTTTCTACCCTCGATAAGAAACTTTTCAAAACAAAAGAAACTTCGCTATAGGTTCTACTCTATTGCGTGCATACGCATACCGCACACAGTACGTACGAGTTATCAGTTGGCCGGCAGGCGAGCAGATAAGCAAGGTCTACACAGGATGAGGTCATAAAGATAGCGGCTCATTCTACTACTGTTGACACGTATTTGGGAGGGGGCGGCTCAGTGAAGTTTCAAACTGCTTTTGTGCAATACTGAAAGGAAAAAAAAATCATTTTTATCTATGAATAATTCTATTCTACGTCTCCTCAGTTTTCCATTGATGTATAGTTGTATTGGCTTTGGATAGGGTCTTTAAAATCATTATCATAGTAGAAACATAGGTATGTAGGCCTATGTTTGTCACCATGTTTTTGTTGTTGCAAGAAAGCCTATGCTTGAGATAATACATAATTCAAAGTTTAAAACAAATATTTATAGTACATTAACCAGGTTTAACAGATAAGTATGTTTAAAAACCACTTGAGAGCTGACCCCGTAATATTGCGGGTTTTCTATTCCTTACGCTTGATGCGGAGCCCGTAATATTACGGGGTTTTGTCAGTGTTGCATAAGCAGCTTCGCACAGCCGTGTTTCTACCCATACCTATTTAGCACCAGAATAACAATATACAGCTTTCTGACAGTAGATAGAACTCTTTAGAAAATAATAACGGGACTTTCCATAAAAAATAACAGGACTTTCCATGCTAAAAATCAGTCAATCTCAAGTCATTGCTCCATATAGAGATGGTACAGCGTTATCGATCAAAATGGCGTCGCGTACATTGAACCAGGGAGGTAGTAGGCAAGCCTAGTAACTCCTTGATTGAACTTGCAGGATGAAACAGTGATGCTGATCATAACGTTTGATCATTAAATTCTTTCTGAAGCAATAACAAATTTTATGTTGATATTTCATGCAAAAATGAACCAAATTTATTTTAATGAAATGCTAGTACATGTACATAACTTCCAAATATATTACATAAATGTGAATCATTGTAGGTTTTATATGAATTGTTGTATTTTGTACTGTGCTATAATCGTGATAATAGTATGACCTGCCATGAGTCGGCAATGGGGCCATGATCCTGGTAGTTATATTTATTACGAGATCTTTTGTAACAAAGACTTAATTAATAATAGTTCATTATCCATACAGAGGTTTTTTTATGAGGTTAGGTAATGGCGCCAAAATGGCTCTTTGAATCTTTGCTCATTGAACGGTATCCGTAAAGAGGATTTTTTCTACAAAGTCATCCGTTGGTGCAGATTCTGATTACTCGTTGAATCCACGTCCATCAAACCTCTTACTCTGATCCCCATACAAAGGATTATCAATTAGACCGTCTGGTGGCGCCGATTCTTGTTGATTGTAAAATTTCGGTCCATTAGATCCGTCAACTCCGTCTTCATAAAGCGGATTGTCTACGAGATCATCTGTTGGCCCAATTTCTGGTTGCCCGTAAAATCCACGTCCAACAAACTTGTAATTCTGTCCTCCATACAAAGGGTTGTCTAAAAGACCATCCGGTTGCACCGATTCTGGTTGACTGTTGAATCCTTGACCTTTAGATCTGTCACCTCCGTCTTCATAAAGAGGATTGTCCAGGAGAGCCTCTGTTGATGCGGATCCTGGTTGATGGTTGAGAGCTTGTCCACTATGCCTTTCATCCTGGTCTCCATACAAAGGATTATCTACGGGGTCATCTGTTTGCGCCGATTGGGGTTGATTGTCGAGAGCTTTTTCATATAGCGGATTGCCAACCAGGGATTCTATGCGAGCATCTTCACCATGTTTATCTCGTATAGGAATAGGATCACTGCATTCGCATACCCTCTCTTTCTCTCTGTCTCTCTACCTCTGTTCGTATATATTTCATCTCAATTATCTCTCCTTTATTTTGTCCTTTCTCCTTTTCTTCCCTTAGCCTAATCGTCAAAATTTCCTTTGCCATTTCTCGCATTTTGTGCGTAAGAAGTTACATAAACTTGCAGCTTCTGAGCTTCTTCTAATGGCTGAGTAACAAGTTAAAAAATATAACAAAATATCACGGGCGAATGTGTTGACGTTCTGTGGAGAAAAATCTTGAAACAAGCAAATCATTTTATTTTTTCCTTTATTTCCCTTAAAGCGTTGTGTCTGTTTCTGAAAAGGAAATCAAATGCAGAAGATACTTTCCGAAATACGTTGTAATTCATCGAATTATATTTATCATGCTTATACATGTACGTTGACCCGCCACCTTTGCATAGAGGAAAGCATTGAGAAACATTTACGCTGCTTATCAACTGTAGGCATTTTCTTAATGTCGCAACACCATGCAATTAGGACATAAAAATTACACATCAAATACAACTCCCACATGATGTTAGTGCTACTTTAAACAGATAGCGAAAATGAACCCATGAACAGCTAAAAACTTCTACTAATAACGATTACACAATTCGTATAAGTTGTTATGTCATTAAACAAGGCTGTCAAAAAGGAAATTATAATTGGGTGTTGAGATTTCCATTTAGCTATAATATGTTACCAGGCACCACAGAACCACCAAAAAATCGCATGATTTTCAGCTAGAGCTCAATAAAGGTGTTCTTGGTCAGCATGGTCTTATATCAGGTTTTTTATATTTCCTGAAAGAGTATAATTTTTTGTAAGTAATATGAAAGTTTGGAGGCACCACACAATCAAAAAATAGTATTTCGGACAGTTTATTTTGGCAGACCTAGGTTTGTTTCCTCTGGATTTTGTGGTATTAATTTTCTTTGTCTATGACCCTGAAAACTTGTCTCATTTTGATTGTCCATACCGCGGTGTCATCTTGTATTAATTATTATGTCAATTAGGTTTAGGACAATCTGATATTCCCTTCATATAAATTTATATTGAGTTCTAATTTTCCCTTTGTCAATTTTTCGTAACACTTGGCGAGTCAAAATCCTGCTATAGACTACCAACTTTAGACCATTATTTCTCATAACCAACACTCTGTGGGACTGGGCATTCTGCTCAGCGGATAAGGAACATCCAATGCTTATGAGTTATATCATTTTAGTTTAGTTTATTTATTTCTCATTTCTCAATATAACAATATACAAAATAATGAAATACATACATATATTCATAGAACAGAAATACATAACTATCATAGACATAGGATAATAAATCTTAACTTAAAAGTTGAACTTCCGTAATAGACAAAGCAAACATTGAAGAGAAATGAGAGGAAACCAGCCAAAGAGCGTAGCTTGTAAGAGGTGGCTGATTTCCTGGTAAAAGGTGGCTGATTTCCTGTGTAAGAGGATTCTAATTTTAAAGCTGAGAATCTCCTCTTTCAGAACCATACCTTAACTAAGAAATCATATCTGGCGACTTTTTGGTGGTTTTTGTTGTGCCTGGGCTGGCCACATATTAGGATCATACCTAGCGCCTAGCAAATCCAGCTATTACATCATTTCTTTATACATGCTTCACGAAGACACGAAAAACCATATTCTATTACATTATCTTACACACAAGCAGACCGGTCATTTCCTTGTTTGGGATAAAGTTCTCATAGAACAATGAAAGTTATTTAAATATGTAAAGTTATACCAAATGATACTGGGAAAGCACACTTGTAATAAGGAAATACATGTACAAGGAAAATGAATAGTTTCGATTCTGACTTAGTATAAATATGTGATTTCATATAATATGCAAATTTTAGTTCTGTGTTTCAGTAAGTATCATTTCCTGCCTGCCTCCTTTAGTTCCTTAATGGTTCCTCGTAAACACAATCCAACGTATGCCTGGTCAACAATTAAACAAATACTTTTAACCAGTTTCTCTAAAACTGCAAATACATTATCAGTACCAAATGTTAGATTTAATATTATGCACAAATAAGGTCTTTAAACATGAATTGCATGTCAGCTGCTCTAGCCCACCACCTCTGTTATTTACAAATTCTGAAAGTCTCCACAAAAGTAATGGTGTGTAGTATAATACACTGCAAAAAATATACAGCATTCTTAAAGACCCTATCCAAAGAGGAAAGTACATGTAAATTAGACCAATTACACATCAATAGAAAGCTTATAAGCCACAGATTACAACAATGCCAATTGCGTGTGATTTCCTTGTCTGCCAGGAGAGTAATCTCTCTCGAAACACTCAAACTCGAGAGCTTCGAAAATGGGCAGCTATCCACATCCAAACTAGCCTTTTGACAAGGCCTCGTGACTTGGCTATTTTCCTCGTCATGCTGTGCCTGAGATGAGACTAGCCGGCGACGAAAAGAATCAACACGGCCCGGGTGAACGCGTGATCGAGCGACTTTAGTCGCGAGGCTTTTTGGAACCTGGGTTTCCATCGTCCGATATGAATTATTCACGAGTTGACATTCGTATGCTAACACGCCTACCGAGGATTATCTACCAATCACAACGGTATCTGCGGGGCTTGCTTTCCATGATTGATGTACTAGTAGCTTGCACGGGCCGCGCTAGCTCAAAATGAAGGCGAATTTGCATACCAAATGTATGCTGACGTCATGCGAAGATACGTTTGCTGATTGGCTCCTACCTATAAGGTAGCAGATCCTCGCTAGGAACAAAGGATAACATAAGAAATACAGGCCAGGTTCCAAAAGGCCCTCGGACTCACGTCGCTCGATCGCGCATTCACCGGGCTGGGCGGCTAGTCTTGTTATGCAGCAACTACTAGCTTACTTGCCGAGAAAAATTGCCAAGTCACGAGGGCCTTGTCAAAAGGCTACATCCAAACAGGCTTGGATTTGATGACGTCGAGTCGTGTAGAGCTGCGCCGGTGACGTGTGTGCATAATTGTGATTCCCTGCGTTTCAAGTTTGCACATAGGAAAGTGTGTAGTGCTCACTTTGTTTCGTATTACTGAAACTCATGAATTTGTATTCTAACGAGCTTCAAATGAAAAAAAAAAATCAGTATTGTTTTATAGCATTTGAATGCATCTTTGATCTTGCCAAACCTTGGTATAAGTCCGACCTGCTCGTAAATGTGAGTTCAGCGTCTATAGCAGCTACACTGAAGTGAAGTGAAGGTACGAAGCGGGGTTACAGCTCGCGCCCAGTTCGGTTACAGCCGGCAAGGCACTACTACCAAGTGTCAAGCGATGTCTCGCAGATCAGACGATTTGCGAGAACTTGAAATTGAGTCCAGATGATCTAATTTCTTGTAAATTTAAGATTTATAAAGCTGACATCGGTTTTCAGCGTTCGCAGGTTCAGCAGAATCATCTACATTTTATCCTGGCTCACGGCTCTCAGCGGAGCATATCCCCGAACAAAAGACATGTAGACTGATTTTTCGGTCTATAGTATCACTTGCCTCATCTTTGGTGTCTTCCTCATGCACCCCTACTGTCACACCTCCATAAATATACTTATCGTCAAATATACAATGTCATTTTTAATTTTTTTTTTCTACCCTCGATAAGAAACTTTTCAAAACAAAAGAAACTTCGCTATAGGTTCTACTCTATTGTGTGCATACGCATATCGCACACAGTACGTACGAGTTATCAGTTGGCCGGCAGGCGAGCAGATAAACAAGGTCTACACAGGATGAGGTCATAAAGATAGCGGCTCATTCTACTACTGTTGACACGTATTTGGGAGGGGGCGGCTCAGTGAAGTTTCAAACTGCTTTTGTGCAATACTGAAAGGAAAAAAAAATCATTTTTATCTATGAATAATTCTATTCTACGTCTCCTCAGCTTTCCATTGATGTATAGTTGTATTGGCTTTGGATAGGGTCTTTAAAATCATTATCATAGTAGAAACATAGGTATGTAGGCCTATGTTTGTCACCATGTTTTTGTTGTTGCAAGAAAGCCTATGCTTGAGATAATACATAATTCAAAGTTTAAAACAAATATTTATAGTACATTAACCAGGTTTAACAGATATGTATTTTTAAAAACCATTTGAGTGCTGACCCCGTAATATTGCGGGTTTTCTATTCCTTACGCTTGATGCGGAGCCCGTAATATTACGGGGTTTTGTCAGTGTTGCATTAGCAGCTTCGCACAGCCGTGTTTCTACCCATACCTTCTATTTATCACCAGAATAACAGTATACAGCTTTCTGACAGTAGATAGAACTCTTTAGAAAATAATAACGGGACTTTCCATAAAAAATAACAGGACTTTCCATGCTAAAAATCAGTCAATCTCAAGTCATTGCTCCATATAGAGATGGTACAGCGTTATCGATCAAAATGGCGTCGCGTACATTGAACCAGGGAGGTAGTAGGCAAGCCTAGTAACTCCTTGATTGAACTTGCAGGATGAAACAGTGATGCTGATCATAATGTTTGATCATTAAAATCTCTCTGAAGCAATAACAAATTTTATGTTGATATTTCATGCAAAAATGAAACAAATTAATTTTAATGAAATGCTAGTACATGTACATAACTTCCAAATATATTACATAAATGTGAATCACTATGTTTTATATGAATTATTGTATTTTGTACCGCGCTATAATCGTGATAATAGTATGACCTGCCATTAGTCGGCAATGGGGCCATGGTCCTGGCATTTATATGTATTACGAGATCTTTTGTAATAAAGACTGAATTAAACAGTTCATTATCCATACAGGTTTTTATGAGGTTAGGTAATGGCGCCAAAATGGCTCTTTGAATCTTTGCTTATTGAACGGTATCCGTAAAGAGGATTTTCTACAAATTCATCTGTTGGTGCAGATTCTGATTACTCGTTGAATCCACGTCCATCAAAAACCTCTCACTCTGATCCCCATACAAAGGATTATCAATTAGACCGTCTGATGGCGCTGATTCTTGTTGATTGTCAAATTTTTGTCCATTAGATCTGTCAACTCCGTCTTCATAAAGCGGGTTGTCTACGAGATCATCTGTTGGCCCAATTTCTGGTTGCCCGTAAAATCCACGTCAATCAAACTTGTAATTCTGCCCTCCATACAAAGGGCTGTCTAAAAGACCATCTGGTTGCGCCAATTCCGGTTGACTGTTAAATCCTTGGCCTCTAGATCTGTCACGTCCGTCTTCATATAGAGGATTGTCCAGGAGAGCCTCTGTTGATGCGGATCCTGGTTGATGGTTGAGAGCTTGTCCACTATGCCTTTCACCCTGGTCTCCATACAAAGGATTATCTACGAGGTCATCTTTTTGCGCCGATTGAGGTTGATTATCGAGAGCTTCTTCATACAGCGGATTGCCAACCAGGGATTCTACGCGAGCATCTTCACCATGTTTATCTCGTATAGGAATAGGATCACTGCATTCGTAAACTGGATTCTTGAGCAGGTTCGAAGCCATGGAACTGTCTGTGTTCTCTAATTTGAAAACAGCGGCAGCCGATAAATCTCGGCCTTGATTGTCGTGAACAAACTTTCCTTTGGCACCATCATTACCTTCTACGGAAACGGACTTTTGGGGTCGTTTGTGGTTGATTTCTGCGTAGTACTCGATATCTGGAGTGCTCTTGGTGGTTTGATTCGAATATCGAACTTCGGAATCGCCTGAAATAGTGGCAACGTGTCTATTTTGAGGAATCATGTTCTGCGATGGCTTGGATGGTTGTTTCCTAGATTAAAAGAAATAAAATCGTACCACATCGTGTAAATGTTTCTTGCCAGGGAATTTGAAAACATTAAGTTATCATTTGCCATGTTCACGCGTCCATATACACTTTAAATATTTGTAATAAATGAATACAGTAAATTAATTTTTTCTTATATCAGGGAGTTATAACTACCTGTTACAGTCAGTATAGTATATATGTATACAATGTAAGGGGCTCAAATCCCTGCAACGTACAGCACTAACGTCTTTTGGCATGACATTTTTAAACACGTGATATGCGTTATACTAGAAAATTACACAATTACTACTACTGCTGCTGCTACTACTACTACTACTACTTCCCTCATTATTTTTATTATTATTATTAATATTATTACTATATGTATTGAGGTAATTTTGATCCTACCTTTGCCAATAACAATACAGGCCAATCGAAATAACCAGTAGGACAACCCCGAAGACAATAGCCGCCGATGTGACAGGAATAATCCAGGGCAAGCGTTTAGCTGGAGCTGTGCCGGCTGGAACTGATTTCAGAGATTTAGAAAAAAAAAGTCCTGTAATGCAAGTATTTGCTGAGATGCTTACACAGTTACAAATTTTGGGGCAATTTATCCGAATGCCATGTTATTGTTTGTTACTTTCTTTCTTGGTTTAGTTTCTTTTGTTTCTTTTTTTTTAAATTAATAATTGATCATTATGGATGGTGATGGTTTTCCCCAATATTTTGCTGTTTGTTTGTTTATTGTCTTGTTGGTTTGTTTGTTTGATTTTTCACTCGCGACTCGGACCGTCTAGTTAAAAAAAAAATAAAATCAATTAATTTGTTTTTCTTCAAAATTTGGATGCATCACCATGATCTGAAGGTTGCAGATGATCCCAGATATACACACATTTTTTTAAAGTTAAGGCAACTTTAAGTTTGAGAAGTCCCAACTCTGTGTATATCATCCTCGAAGCAATCCGAAACATTGCAAATGGGATTCTCTGAATAATCAGAGAGGGCATGGGCGCAAATCCAGGGGGATAGGGGGACATGCCCCCCCCCCCCCGCCACCTTTTTGAAGAACCTTTTTTTGTGTGTTTTTTTATTTTTGGATTTTGTATTTTTGCTTGTCAGAGAATTTTGGAGGAAAACTAGATTCCAAAAATGTGATTTTTTTTGTGGTAGTCAGAAAATTTTAGACATTTCGGACAGTTAAATCATGTGGTGTCCCCCCCCCCCCCCCCCCCCCTCCCCCAAAATTCCAAAATGGATTTTGCGCCACTGAGAGGATCATTAGGGATGATGATGTAAAAAAAAATATCTATTACAGGCTTTTATTTTCCTCTCCAATGTTTTCAAAATATTAGATGAAATAAAATATAAATAGATTACCTTTGTTTGACCTAACGGAGTACACATTTAGGATTGTTGTAAATGGTCGATTAAGCATAAACACAAACTAGGGATTCATGTTTATATGTTCCTTAATATGTTTTGCACTAGTAGTAAGTTGATGTAACGTTGTAAAGTAATGATAACTTAATGTGAACATTTTCAGTGATATTTATTGTGCATATATTTTGTTAATGCTGATTACCCTTTGTTTCTCACAGCTATACACATTTAATTTGCAGCGATGGGGATACCCACTACAAAGTTAAGTCGATGCCTTTATTTTAAAGAGAAAGTTTATGCGATAAGATTATAGATGAGCTTGATAATTAGAGTGAGTGAGTGAGTGATATGTGGTTTAAAGCCCTGTCAGCACCTAAGTGGGCTATATCCGGGCTTAACACATATGTTTGGTTCTATTAATAGTATATTCCATAAACACTGATAAGATAGACAAGGTTACAGTCCAATGTGAACAAGAGTAGTATATTAAGAACAGTAGATAAGAGAAGATCTAAAAAAAGAACCAAGCTTATATTTCGTAGAAGATACGAGATCTCTTCAGAAATCCCAAAATACTAGGTATTTTGACAGAAGAGAAGAGCTGCCTCAAGGAGGATGCACGGAAATAGTAATTCCTGATGTGTGCGAAGACATTGCACTCCAACAATAAGTGCTTCACTGTCAATGGAACATGACAGCCAGCGCAAATTGGGGGTGGTTCGCCGCATAAAAGAAATCTGTGGGTGATTCTAGAATGTCCGATGTGACATCGAGTAAGGACAACTTGGTCACGACGTGGTAATGGACACGTAATCAGGGATTCACTCAGGATTGGTTTAATTGAGTGGAACTTATTACTTATACACTCATCCCATTCAGTCTGCCAAAGATTCAGTATGTAAGAGGATATAATTGGTTTCAAGTCTGATGAAGGGATAAAACACCGCACTGCCTGTTG
This sequence comes from Heliocidaris erythrogramma, assembly GCA_025617745.1. Classification (NCBI taxonomy): domain Eukaryota; kingdom Metazoa; phylum Echinodermata; class Echinoidea; order Camarodonta; family Echinometridae; genus Heliocidaris; species Heliocidaris erythrogramma. The sequence continues at coordinate 46,980,640 of CM046862.1, forward strand.
GACTAGAGCAGCTTGGGCAGAAGCATCTGCCCATTCATTCCCAGCTATGCCTACATGCCCAGGGACCCAACAAAACACAATGTCCTTATCGTCAGAGAGGGCCAAATACTGTTTAACAATGTACAGAACAAGAGGGTGATCAGCTAACCTGTTGTGGATAGCTTGTAATGCCGAGATCGAGTCGGAACATATCAAGAACTGCCTATAGTCAGATTGTTCTACAGTTTCCAAGGCTAAAATGATAGCTGTGAGTTCAGCCGAGAATATAGAGAACTGATTAGGGAGACAATAGCTCTTAGGGTGCAAGCCACTTGAGACGACTGCACAAGCTACACTGTTCCCATCCTTTGAACCATCTGTATACAAGTGTTTGTAATCAACAAAATCATTGCTGATGACATCAAATAATTGTTGATATCTAATGGGACTAGTGGATGACTTTGGAAATTGATTTAAATCAAATATAACTGATGGATTCTGAAAAGTCCAAGGAGGTACAGGCAAAGATTCCATATGATCTACAATGTCAATATCAATATTGGCTGTTTCAAAGTGAGGTGCCATCCTCAAGCCAAGAGGGCGTATAGCATTTGGCTTTGAATTGTAGAAAGGCACATAGGATGAGCTGAACACACAGTCGTAAGCTGGATTAAATGGAGATGCTGCAAGTTTCGATACATATTGCATCATAAGTTTTATGCGACGCAGGTAGAGAGAGGGTTCTTTGGCGGCAGCATAGAGACTTTCAACAGGCGAGGTTCGGAAAGCACCGAGACTGAGACGTAGTCCCTGATGATGTATCGTATCAAGGCACTTTAAATACGATTTTCTTGCAGAGCCATAGATAATGCATCCATAGTCCAATTTGGATCGAATGATGGAACGATAAATCCTCAAGAGTACCGTTGTATCTCCACCCCAACTGAGTTTAGAGACTACTTTCAAAAGGTTGAGAGATTTCAGGCATCTCGCCCTCAGATCCTTAATGTGAGGTATAAAAGTCAACTTCTCATCAAAAACTAGCCTTAAGAATTTTGCCTGTTTTACCACCTTGATAAGGGTATTGTCAATAGACAGAGTTGGGTCTGGGTGCAGCGAGCGGAGATTACAGAAATGCATACATACGGTCTTAGATTTTGAAAATTTAAAGCCATTCTTCAAGGACCACTGGTTGATGTTGTTCAAATTCATTTGTAATTGTCGTTCTATTGTGGCCATGGATTGAGATTTGAACGCTATCAGAAAATCGTCTACATAAAGTGAGCACATAACATCACCACGCAGGGAATTGACTATACTGTTAATTTTAATACTAAAACACGTGGGAGACAGAACACTGCCTTGTGGAACACCCATCTCCTGTCTATGAAGGTCAGATAGTGTGGATCCCACTCGTACCTGAAAAAAAACGGTTTTCCAAGAAGTGTGATATAAAGAGAGGAAGGCGTCCATGCAGATTAAAGTCAGATAGATCCTTCATTATACCAAACTTCCAGGTGGTATCAAAAGCCTTCTCTAAGTCAAAAAATACGACTACTACATGTTGTTTCATCAAGAAAGCATCTCTGATATACGTCTCGAGACGGACTAGATGATCTTCAGTGCTCCTATGATGCCTGAAACCACATTGATAGTTTGTAATTAGCTTGTTTAATTCAAGAAACCACACAAGCCGATCGTTTATCATACGTTCCATTGTCTTACATAGACAACTAGTCAGTGCAATCGGTCGATAATTTATAGGATTACTGTGGTCCTTCCCCGGTTTGGGGATGGGGACAACTATTGCCTGCCTCCAGACATTAGGGAAAATACCAGAGTCCCATATTAAGTTGATTAATGTAAGGAGAACTTTAAGACACGAGACAGGTAGGCGTTTCAGAAATTGATAATGTACAGAGTCTGGACCAGCAGACGAGTCATGGCTTTTCTGTAGAGATGTTTGGAACTCTTCTAAAGTGAAGAGTTGGTTATAATATTCAGTGTTATTAGATTTAAATTTCAACCTTTCTTTTTCTGCAATAGATTTATGATGTTGGAAAGCTGGAACGTAGTTCTGCGAAGAGGAGTTTAAAGAGAACTGGTCAGCCAGTTTATTTGCAATATCTTCATGAGAAGTAATTGCGGTGTTATCAACTGAAAGATGCTACAAATGCAAGGCAGAGGCCCTGCCCTGTATTTTTCTCACCATCTTCCATACGGTAGAGGCTGGAGTACGTGAGTTTAGTTTGGAGATGTAAGATCTCCAAGTGCTGCGTTTCTTTTGACGAATTATACGTCTTGCTTTGGCTCGAGCCTGTCGATAATTATCATGATTTAAACCTGTGGGGCGAGCTTTAAAGAGCCGGAGGGCCTTTTTCCGTTTCTTAATGGCCTCTTTGACCTCATCATCGTACCAAGGCCGAGATGCACGCTGGGGGGCAGTAGATGTTTTGGGAATTGTCTGATCAGCTATGGATATAAGATCCTCTGTGAAAGTGTCAATTGGGGATTGCAGTCCCTCATAGCGTTTAGAAGTAATTATTTTAGAGCAAAGCGAGGAATATGATTGCCAGTCTGCCTTGCGGAACTTCCATTTAGTAGACAGAGGTTTAGGGGTGGGACCTTCGTGCGACATAAAAATCGGAAAGTGATCACTCCCATGACAATCCGTGCTGACAGACCACAAATAATCCAGAAATAATGACGGGTCACAAATGGAGAGGTCTATAGCTGAATAACTACCATGACCTGGAGATAGATAAGTGTGAGAGCCATCATTTAAAATGCATAATTCATGAGTACTAATAAAGTCTTCCAGTATTCGACCCTTATTGCTTTGATGAGAACTCCCCCATAGAGGGTTATGACCATTAAAGTCGCCCAAAATTAGGCAAGGAGAAGGAAGCTGATTGAATAAATTGTCTAGCTCGTGGATATTAAGATCATATGAAGGGGGGATGTAGATATTGCATAATGTTATCGTTTTGTGAAGAGTGACCCTTACAGCCACAGCTTGAAGAGGCGTATTAAGTTGTAGATGTGTATGTATGATATTGTTGTTGACCAGAATCATCGAGCCGCCGGCAGCTCGATTGTTGGTTACAGTGCCATAACCATTATACATGTTGAAGCGTCTAAAGTCAACATTATCTGCTGGGTTTAGAAGTGTTTCCTGTAGGCAGTATATGCTAGGGTCATGGTCGAGGAGCATGAGGCCAAGCTCATCATAATTTGCTCTAAAGCCACGACAATTCCACTGGACTATCTTGTGCTTTCTGAACGCCTCCGTTGCGTGTGTTATTTATTCACAGGAGCATTCCATCTCTGTCTATTGCTAGGAGACAAGCTCCTAGATGACCTATTTCCTTTATCAGATTTCTTTACTTGATGTAGTTCATTATAATAGACTTCCATGTCCTCATCACCTTCATCGTTCAAAGTGGAATATTTATTTTGAAGAGAAAGGTTTTTCTCTGCTTTCTTAATTCTATTTGATGGAATATTTGTAAGCCTACCTGAGGCTTTTTCTTGTTGTTTCCCCTTAGAGGATGGAGGGGTAGACTTTTTCCGTACTGATACTGTCGGACTGTTTCCATTAGCTTGGACATTCTGTGTACAGTCGGGCTGGGCGTAAGCTTCCATGTCCCCTTCTGTTTGACAACCAGCTGATATTTTTGTCTTTGAAGATCGTTCATGTGGCAGTTTTTCTGTCAACTTTTTGGGTTCCACACTTTTGACCCAAGTTAAAGTTGTTTGACATGCAGTACTTTTTGGCGTCCTAGTTGATGTCAGAACTTTTGCATATGAAGGCCTGGAAGGTTGATCTGCTTCGACCCTCCTCCTGGCCTCGACAAAGGTGATGCTATTTGTCACCTTGACTTGTTGAATCTGTTTTTCTTTTTTCCACACGGGACAATCCTTAAATGAAGCCATATGGGAACCTTGACAGTTTTTGCATTTCGGGGTTGCATCACAATCTTTTCCATTGTGTCCAATTTCACCACATCGAAAGCAGGTCAGCTTGCCTCGGCAAGAGAGCTGGCCATGCCCATACCTTTGGCATTGGAAGCATCTCAGGGGATTAGGGATGTATGGATCCACTCTCACCTTGAGGTAGCCGAGCTTTAAGGTATCCGGGAGTTTAGGTATACCAAAGGTTACAACATATGTACCTGTTGGAATGACATTGTCACCCTTCTTAATGGTCATCCTTCTGACTGAGGTGACATGCTGAGCCTCGAGAGAGCTCGCCACATCAGCCTCATCCATACCATCCAGTTCTCGAGTTCTTATAACACCTTTTCTACTATTTAAAGTTTTATGCGGAGTAACAATTACGGGCGTGTCGGCCAATCGATTAATCTCGACCATTTTCCTACTTTGCACTGGGGACGCTACCTCAACAAGGAGGCTGCCCGGAGCTTTCCTCAATTTCTTGATGGATTTTACAGTCCCCACCATACCTTCCACTACCTTTTCAATCACAAAAGGAGATAAGTTGATGATCGGTCTTGTCTCATCAGTAGAGACTATTTCAAAGAAACTCATCCAAGTACAGTTTTCTTGTTTTGGTATAGGGGTTTCGTCTGAATCAGAGTCGATTGGAAGAGTACGTTTAAGTGTTTTATGAGATGTCGGTTTTGTTTGTTTAGAATCCATATAAGTATTTGTAAAAATTCATCACCAGTGCTCTCCACCCACCGCGGAGCCCAACAAGGGGACGTCTACGCTGGAGGTATTTCCTTCTCTCAGCAACGTCAGAGATACAGCAGCAATATACTCCCACAAGGACATACTATCACAAGAACATTGAGACATTGATATCCTCACAAGATTGACCCTCAAGCCACCGCTTACTGCAATTGAGATCCAGGTTAAGTTATCCGACAATCTGTTTTCAAAGAAGAGAGTAATTCAACAATAAGATCGATGCAGCTAGTCAAAGATAACATGGTCGGACCTCAATTACAGGGCTAGACGTGACCAGCCGATTGATCTGAGCGGGCCTCTTCAGACCGCTCGTCTCATAGGTAGTCCGGACCAAAGAGGGAGTGTTGGTTGCATGGAGGCCGCAGCTCTCCTGCCCCCTCAGCCCCCCAGGATTCCATCTTCCCTAATTACGAGTCGCAGCTCACGACAAACAAGCCGCCTCCTTTAATCGCCTCTTACGATACGCTGGAGGAAAGCCGAGCGCCTATTCTAACCCGGGCGCCCACGGGGGGCTTGATAATTAGAATGAAATTTACCGTCTATATTATGGTCTACAGAAAGGATTGACTGGCCTCTACTGCTAGTAGGAGAATGTGGTTCGGTCTTGGAGTTAGTGGTGACTGACTCAGTTGATGTTTGTCTTCCTACTGATGAAACAATGTGTTTTTATGAAATGGTGATTAAATCAAGTATTAAAATGCATAAAAAAGCTATTGGTGAGGATGTGTAAAGGCAATAAGCAAGAGTGAATATAATAATGCAAGAAGCTTTTATTCAGGTATTTGATAAAATAATTATATCCTTTCGTATTCTTTAACTGCCTAATAATTCAATATCAGATAATGAGGCAATTTTGTTTCTGAATACAATGATGAATAATGAAATCATCTTTATACTCAAAGTGAAAACACTTGCTATTCCTCACTTGATAATTCCTTAATATTTAATTTCCAGGTGATATTTTGTTTCCGATAGTATTTATTTTCCCCCGGGGAATATATAATGTATATACATGTATATAAATATTATATATACACATAACGTAGTAATACTAAAACAAATATTCCTTAAATGAGCCAACACTCATCATGTTCATACACACTTACATTTCATCTATCACTGATTCTATGAATAACAACAATGGGTCTCCGTTATTTTATGAGACAGTGAATCTATAAGTATGATATAAAGAAAATGAAATGGCGCTCGTCTTCCGAAGCGCGAGTGGAGTCCAAGAACGTCTAGAACCATAACAGAATGTACAGTGCTTTAAAATGAATATTATTTCCAGAACGTTTACTTTTCTTTGGTCTTCATTTTTGTTTGAGTGGTTTTTTCCCATAATAACTGTAATGAAATTGATGAAACAACCAATCTGGCATGTGGTAAATATAAGAAATATTCAAAACACTTTTCGAAAACTCAAGTTTGGCTTGAAATAATGCACACCTGTTATGGAAGCACCTACGCTGACTGTTGTAGAAGGTTCTGCAAATGTACAAATTTGTATGAGAGAGAGAAAAAAGTCGTAACAGGATTTATAATATGATATTTATTCTCCAAAGTTTAAAACTGAATAAAAAAACAAACAAGTAAGCAGTCATCATACTATTTTATGTTATCAAAGCCCTGGCACTGGTACTACGCTCTACGTACTGTATATCAGTTTTAAAGTACAATGATAATTGACCCCGTCATCGTTCCAACGTTTAAACTGTTCCACACTTGAAACATTGCGTTCCCCACCCCCTCTCTCTCTCTTCTCCTACTCCTCCTCCTGTTAATGAGCTTCACTAATGTCATACAAATTTTACAAAGTGCTAGAATTCTATGACAAAATAGTGGTTAAAAACAATATTTTGGTGTTGTCACTAGATTATTTGCTTTTGTTATCTATTGTCTTTGTTATTAATATCAGTACTTAGCCCCTTCCTGCCACTTGACACAACCCTTTGTCACTTTAATTTACATTTTCCTCCCCCCCGGTCTTCTGTCATCTGACAATTGATCTTAATACGTACCTGTGTATGGCTCTTCATATATATTAATGTCGTCCACTGTGACAACGGGAGCTACACCTCCCCTTGTAGCGATGAATTTTATCTGCAATAATGAAGGAACCGAACTGCATACAATAAGAAATACTAGTTTCTGACTAAGGAATATCTTTTCAATAACAGACTGATTTCCCTACTGAAATCTGGCTTTGCAATGGTCCCCACCTTTTTCTGCACACCCACTTTGATAAATACCATACAAAATCTGTCAATTTAGCGAGGGGGAACATGAAGACATTTTCATTGTTTGTCGGAGGACTCACTATACCAAAATCGCAGCATCCTTCGTCATCAACATCTGTTCATTTAGTTTGTACAGGCAACCGGCGTCTGGTCCTACAATCTACTGTGATCCAACCTAACTTATCTTAGACAAATACATTGGTTACATCCTCCCCATTTTCTTACCTCGTGCTTATCTCTCAAACAACTTTTCAAAAATATAGGGTATATGAAAGATATTCAATTATTGTTATTTGTGTATGAACCCCGATTTATGTCATAACTGTTGTTTCAATATTAAAAAAAAACACTCTTTCTGTGCCATTGCAGCAGTTTTGCACAGACTTAACAAATCCGGTCATAGAACAGCCTATAATACTATGTAGCACACAATGAGTACAAATGGGCCTTTTTATCTGCGGTATAGTTAAGATTTATCTGGTGTGAGCATGCTAGAAACGTGTTTAAATGTACATTACTATAGGAAACTAGTTGCATTACAAACAAACCTCAACATCCATAATGTTTGCACATGAATAGGGAATGACGGTTTCCAATTCACTTCCTGTACCATAGACTTCAAAGATAGATTTACTGAGTTCCCTGCACACTTTGACCGTCAAGGCTGTATCAACCCCCGCATTGAAGTATTTAAAAGAAAGGTTTCCTTGTGGTGATGTGAAAGTGTATGGGATTGAGAATATAACCATTTCGCCTTGAATGAGTTTTGAAAAGTTTGCGCTTAACTCCCCTGCATTTGGAATAAAAAAAGTTGAGATATAGTTAGATTCCCTATGTTCCCTATGTTTTGCAGGCAAACATTTTCACTTCTCAGATTCCATACCCAGATGTAATGACTCATTTTACATGGTTATGGCTTTCTAACTTGGTTATATTTATGTATTGCTCCCAAATCTTCTCCTTTCTATCTATCTCCTTCCTTCTTTCTCTTCCCTTTTCTTTCCTATTCTTTACTTTTTCTTTCTTTCTCTCACTTTTCACACTTGTTATCTTATTATTTGTGTAGCGTAAATCTTAGTATTTTTGTTTTGCTTCCAATTATGTATCTTTTCATATATTTGATGCGATTCTATTGTATATATGCACATATATATCTGATTGTAAATTGACCCCTTCAGCCCCTGTGCTGCTGGTCAATCATCATATACCATAATAAATAAATAAATAAATTCACCAACGAAACCAATGTGGAAAAGGCAGTAGAAAAAAAAATCCCCTCTCATAATTTTTTTTGTTTATATATAAATTTGACATTTTGTCGGCAGAAGCGAATAGACGTGTTTCCCAAACACAAATTGTTCGGTTACAAGTCGTTTTTCAGCAGGTTAATAATTCCGAAGGCTTGTAATTGAAGTGGGGTTCATGTCGAAAATAAGACAGGGTTCGTAATTCGTAAATGAAAGAGTGATAATTATAGCAAAAATGAAAAGGATCGTGATTCCGGAGTGTATTATGGGGTGAGAAAATATAACCTCCCATTTTCTTTTCTCGGAATTACGAACCTTCCAAATCATAAACCCTGCTTCATTTTCGGAATAATGAACCTCTTTTCATTTCCAGAAATACGAACCCTATTTCATTTTCAAAATGGCGAACCCTATTCCATTTTCGGAATTATGAACCTTTGGTTAAACGAACCTTCGGGGTTATTATAACAAATGTTCGTAATTTAGAACCCTATTGTATTTTCGGAATAATGAACCCCCTGGTCTGGGATTTTTTTTTTTTGTTTCGGTATTATGAACCTTCGGAATTAAGAAAATTCGGGGAAAAGAGACCCCCCTTAACAAGCAAAAAATAAATAAATATATGAAATTATTTAAAAAGTAGATAATGAAATAAATACACGAATAAAAACATACATGAATAAAATAACATTAAATTATAATAAAAGGAAATGAAAAAAAAAAATAGATAAATACATATGAAAATAGAATAAAAAAATTAAAAAAGGAAAAGCAAATACAAATAAGTAAACAAAATGAATGAATAAATAGATACATAAAAAAGTATTCATATATCGACAAAATATTTACAAAACTGATGACAGAAATACTATTTTTCAAAGTAAAAGTGTGATTTCCTATTCACTGATAAAATTAAACAGAATGTGTGGTACCGATAATATTAATCCGATCAAGAAAATAAATATAACATAATTTTTTAAATAATTTTCTTTTGTCATTAATGAATTTCCAAAGAAGCAGTGATATTGTTGACATTCTACCGTCAACATGTGTGATGTACCGACATAAATTATAACAGAAATATAATTGTCCACTTTTTGAAATTGAAGATATAATTTCCAAGCTCTCTCAATTTCTTGTTAACAAGAAGTAATCTAAGTAATCCAAGTCAATAACATTTGAATAATGTTGGTATACATGCATGGAATACAAAACTAAGCATTATTTATATGGAGGGAAGAAATTCATTTCATTTGTAAATTTATATTACATACCTCTGCGGATATGACGGTCAATGTTCCAATTGCCTTCTACCTCAATGACTCCACATTTGTTCTCTTCAAAAGCACATGACCAATCTAAGGATATAAAGCATAGTAATTATTAAACATTGCGACATGTAAGAACACAAAGACAAGAAATGCTACTCTCCCCCAAATTGATATTCCAGAGGAGCTTGAAATTCTGTGGATACAGGTCCGTCCTAGCAGACTTCCAAGATCCATTTCATCTATTTTCGTCGCTGCAATCTACTCACCCCAGACAATGTGCATGATCAGACTTGTGTCAGTCACTTGAGCTTCCCTTGATATTTTCACAAGTCAACTTCTCATACCCTATTGCAGTTTTTAATTTATGTCTCCAAAGCTATTGATAACAAAGAAATTGTTGTTGGTCTTTTTCTGGATTTTCAAAAAGCATTTGATTCATTAAATCATGAAATAATATTTGCTAAATTGTATTATGGAATACGGGGTATTGTTCTTGATTTATTTAGGAGTTATTTATTTAATAGGAGACAGTATACTGTGTTTAATTATCAAAATTCTTGTCAACAGTCACCTGTGGGATACCGCAAGGGTCATTCGTAGGCCCTCTTTTATTTTTAATATACATTAATGATTTATCTTTGGTTTCCCCCAAGTTACATTACTTGTTATTTGCTGATGACACAAACATTTTTTATAAACATAGGGATGTGGATTGTTTGACCCGAGAATTTAATTTTGAATTGAAGAAAGTGAGTACATGGATAAGGGCAAAGGAAAAAAAATATATATTATGGTATTCAATGCAAGAAATGTGGATGTTAGAAATAAAGTAAATATTTATATTGATGATCATCATATATTGCATGTCGATTCTACAATCGATTTGTCCTAGGATTTATCATATTATAACTTTTCTTTGATTACTGTCATATATATGTTTAATAAGTCTCTATTATGCCATTGTAAAGCACTTTGAAACCATTGTAAAAAGCGCTATATAAATTCAATTATTATTATTATTACAAAATTTTTGGGCTTGTGTATTTGTCACATTGTGTTTGGATGTGAACTTGACTCATTCGCCTAACAGGCTGTTTGACCACCTAAGAATTACTCTTATGAGAAAGAATGTACGTTTCAAATTAAACTCGATTTATTACAGAACAAAATATTGCTTCAAAGATGGTTTACAAGCTCTCAACATAATTATATCACATTGGATAGACAATCTGTTTCACTTTTAGTATAATTATGGAATAGTATACCGACTTTATATTATGGGGATATTGTACAAACTCCGTCTCTTCAAGTGTTCACTCATCATACAGTATCAGACGTCATATGTCACTGCCCAAGATGAATGTCCCTTAAGATGAAGAAGCTTCATACACGATGAACGAAGACAAAACGGTGCGGAGATATCTCTAAACAGGGATACTCAGAGCGATGAAACCGGATAACTGGAACAGGACACGCCGTAAACGTAGTAAAGTGCAGAATATAAACGTCACGGGCAACCCAAAAACATGAAACGGGAAAACCCGGTAATGGGAAACAGGAAAACGGCCGTCTGGAAGAAAATACGCAAAGTTTAACAGTCTGGAGTCCATACCTTTTCTTCCAGAATAAATGCTATACACTTCGGCTTCATACAATAAACATAAGAGTAAAGGGCATTGACCTTTCAACTACTTAAATATGTACTCGGTTTTACGAGGATAAAACATTGATCACATGATAAAGCGTTTTCATATACAAACACCAATCTTCTCAATCAAGAATTAAGATAAACCATAAGCTTTAAAATAACATCTCTATATACTATGCAATGAATGACTTCATAAAGAATTGAATATCTAATTCCCAAAAGACATGTATAATATTTGAAATACCCATCTCACTTCATCAGATCAATCCTTTCATATGTTTAAGATTTAACTATAACATTTATCATATTACTTAATGCAAAATATGCATCACAAAATGTTGGATATCTTCATTGAATATAAAAATTCTTTGATATGATTAAATCATTAACTCATGTTCATTTTCTTACAACTCTTAAAACCTGTCAGTTTCTAAGTTTATACAAGTTTCTTTTTTATAAACATAATAATCTGTCTTTACTTACAGTTTGGACCTCTGAACTGCTCCAATGAACCAAACACTGCTGGCTTACATGCCACTATACATGCTGAAGGCGTGGCACCAAAATGGCGACTTTACCAGCATGAGAGCTGCTGCCAGTGCTGCTGCACCCTATGCTTGCTTGTTGCAGTCTGCTGAGCTATAGCTACATGCATTGCCCTGTGCAGTACACACAGTACACACAATAACTATCAAACACCAGTTAGGGGTTGCCTGTTATAGCAGCTAGGGTTTAGTCTATTCAAATGCAAATGAATACAGAATGAGAGTCACCCATCCATATACTGGGATAAAGGGTCCCCTTCAGACTCACAGAAATGGCTGGTTTAAATAAGTTCTTCACAGTATTCATAAAGATTTGAAACGGACTGGCCACATTAGTAACACGTTAAATAAGATATCAAAAATAATTGGCATAATGAGTCAAGTACTGAAGTACCTCAGAATATTCTGTTATTGTTATACAATTCATTAATTCTCCCACATTTGTCCTACTGTACTATTGTTCGGGGTAGTTGTAGCAAATACTTAATAAATCGTATGTTATTGTTACAAAAGTGAGTTGTTAGAATAATTTGCAATAGACCCTTCTTATCTCATAGTAGACCACGCTTTATCTCCTTAAAGGTTTTACCAATTAATCTTTTACCTGACTTTCAGCTTGGTGTTTTTATATATTCTTATTATAATAACCTGTTACCTTGATTTTGATAATATATTTCAGTGCAATAGTGATGTACATGGTCACAATACAAGATTGGCATCTAATACACGTGCTGTTTATGGGCGAACCACTTTTGTTAACTCTTTATATTTATGCAAAGGCCCTTTAATGTGGAACAAATTACCAAAGGAAATAAAATAATGCAACACATTGATGAGCTTTAAATCACACTTGGTTAAATTTGTATAAATTGCAATAGCCCCCCCCCCCCTCCCTTTCTTTCTTTTTTTCTTTTTGGACATTTTCTTTGATCTTGTGTAATTATTCATTGGGTTATCTACGATAAGTTTTTTATTAACTTTTTTGATGACCCTTCCACTTTCTTCCTCTCTTTACCTTGTCTTGTTTGTTAATATGATTCTATGAATTGTTTTATGTACTTTGTTAAATTTCATTGAATGTATTGTTATATGCACTTATTGTGTAAAGTCGATGTACCATGTATGTATTTTTATGAAAGTGGAAAATAAACTCAATTCAATTCAAGCAGGTATTGTAATTGCGGGATACTTCAATCGTCTTAACAATGACCCACTCCTTAACGCCCACAGGCTAAAACAAGTGGTAAATCTTCCGACTCGAATTGATGTAACGCTAAATAAGATTGTCACAAATATAGACACTCACTATAAGCCGGTGGAACTCGTATGGCCTGTTGCCCTAAGTGATCACAACGGGGTAACCTGGAGACCTAGAAAGCGCCAGGTCCCCGAAAATGATGTTAAACGCAAAGTTATCCGTCCAGTGCGTGAATCAAGTATACGAAGCTTTGGAGATTGGATAGCGCACAAGGACTGGACATCAATATTATTGATGGCAAGCCTGGTAGATATGACAAGCCTGGTAGATATGGTAACTGTCTACACTACGTACATAAGACCCATACTCGAATATGGTTCCCCTGTTTGGCACACCTTAATTACCCTAAATGAGAAAAATGAATTGGAATTTGTTCAAAAGCGGGCCCTCAAAATAATTGTAGGCTATAACGTGACCTATGCCAATGCCCTTGTCATAACTAAACTCACTACTCTATCTGATAGAAAATATTCCCTTTTGCTAAGCTTCGGACAAATCTCAAAAACTCTGATCACCACAAACACCTTCTTCCCATCCCTAGATGTAATTCAAATGCAAGACAGCTTCGTAACATGACTGGCTTCCCTACAAATAAATGCAATACAGAACGATATCGAAAATACACCATCCCTCACCTTGCCAGAATCTTGAAACACCCCCCCCCCTGCTTTGCATCCCAAACATTTTCACTTCTCAAATTCCAAGCCTAGATGTAATGACTCATTTTTGCATGGTTATGGCTTTCTAACTTGGTTATATTTATGTATTCCACCCAATCTTCTCCTTTCTCTCTTACTATCTCCTTCTTTCTTTCTCTTCCCTTTTCTTTCCTATTCTTTACTTTTTCTTTCTTTCTCTCACTTTCCACACTTGTTATACTATTATTTGTGTAGCGCAAATCTTAGTATTTTCTTTTTGCTTCAAATTATGTATTTTTTTTTATATATTTGATGCGCTTCTATTATATATATGCACATATATATCTGATTGTAAATTGATCCCTTCAGCCCCTGTGCTGCTAGTCAATCATCATATACCGTAATATGTAACTAAATATACATCAAATCTTGCGTCGAAAAAAATGTGAGCTCTTTTACTCAGAACTGAACTCTGTTATTAATCTACATTTCCCCAGTAAATGCATCAGAATACACGTCTCTAACAAGCCATGCAACACCGAGGCTGAAGGCGCTGAAAAAACAACGACAGACAGCATTCCAGCAGAACTTTCCCAACTGGCATAAGCTGCGCAACAAGGTTCAGAGACAAATGTTTACATGCAAAGGGACTAAATCCACTTTAGCTAATTCTTTGTAAATCAAGGTTTTTTATTTCACACAATTCTATGTTTCCATTCAAGAAGTTCTTCTACTATGTTTAAGAGTCATCAATATAGGTAACAAAATGACCATTAAACAAATCCTGCAGATATCTTGAATTTTATATACTTTTCTATATTAATTATTTTTTGGGATTTAGTACTTTTTGCATGAAAGGTTGGATTTAGTCCCTTTTGCATGAAAAGTCCTGAGGGGTAATAGCTGTACACAAAGGTGTATCATGAACATGAAACTACCTCTCTTATCCCATACCCTTCCTATTGTCAGTATATCTGTTAAAATGGTTTATTGGACTGTTGGAACCTCTGCCCGATATTGCAACAACTTGAAATTGATTGATATTTGAGCCCCAGACTCTGAAATGAGTACACTTTATCAAAAATAATTTCAATAAAACATTTATAAATTGTCATAACATAGAGATTGAGAATTCCAAAGAATAAATAAATAATAAGAAGAAGAGGATCTTGGGTATTTGATTCTAGTTCATCGTGACTTGGCCGTGAACCAGAATAGCCTGGTGGTTAAGTCGCTGCCCGGCAAGCAGTAGATGACAGGTTCGAATCCCGCTGGTTCCAATTTTTTCTGACTTGTGTTTTTCATTACAGATCGAGCATACGACCTTTAACACTGGGAGTAAAATGCCTAAAAATTTGTTTACAAATTAAAAATTCCTCCCATCAAGCTTCTTCGTTTACTAACCATTGTCTACGGCGGACCGTTAAAAATGAATATTAATGAGTCAGAAAGAAGAGGATCTTGGGTATTTGATTCTAGTTCATCGTGAACCAGAATAGCCTGGTGGTTAAGTCGCTGCCCTGCAAGCAGTAGATGACAGGTTCGAATCCCGCTGGCACTCATAGGTACACGCCATTGCCGACTGTGTAGTAACGCAGCCAACACACATCCCATACCTAAACTGCATCACTGTGCATTTTTGGCTATATTTAATTGAAACTCATATATTGCAGTTTACTTAAATCCAAATACTTATGTTGAATAATAGATGATTAAAACTTACCAGGTTGTTTTGTGACCTTTGAAGAGGGTTTCCTGAAATTTTGGGTCCTTTCTGTCGATAACTGCTATCGAGACTGTCCCGTCAGCATCCAGTTTGTATATTTCACGATTATGATGAAGGGAGCCCTCAGCGCTTGTAGTAGTACCGGCGCTATCGGTTCGTCGATCTCCTACGAAGACCTGGAAGGGCCAAACTGACGACGTAAAAAAATAAAAAATATTACGTACGTACGTAATAATTACTACGTACGTACGTAATTTTTTTAATTTTTTACGTCGTCAGTTTGGCCCTTCCAGGTCTTCGTAGAATAGCTTGTGTGCGTAACATTCTGTGTACGTATCTGCGGTGCGTAACCATGTAGAGCGGCCTCACTAGTGCGCAACATATTGAGAGCAGTCGTCATCCGTATGGAGGTGTGGGTAACAAGTACCAAAAAGAGGGCTGTAAATGTAAGTTTTTATAACTTTCTACATTTTGTATCTTAACGAACTGATAACTTAAAATCTAAAGAATGATACTTAAGTATCAGTTTGCCCACAAAAACCTCCATTTCAAACAAAATTACATCTGTATCCACAATACCCAGTATACACACATGTATATGATCCTAATGGTCAATATGACCATTGCTTGCTGATGTGCCCGCTGGTTCCAATTTTTTCTGACTTGTGTTTTCTGACTTGTGTTTTTCATTACAGATCGAGCATACGATCTTTAACACTGGGAGTAAAATGCCTAAAAATTTGTTTACAAATTAAAAATTCCTCCCATCAAGCTTCTTCGTTTACTAATAAATAATATGTTGAAATTATTTTACAATGACAGACCAAAACTGATTCGTTGTCAGTGACAGTGACAGTATGGATTACAAACATGAAAGTACACACATGGGACTACAATCTGCATTATAAACAAAGCCAAGTTACCTTTCCCGCTATTTCTCCAGAATTTTGTTTGGTTTCTCTGCCATTTCTTTTCATTTTTCTTTCTTTTTCTGGGAATGTTTGTTATGTCTGCAAGCTCCATCACAGTAGAATTCAGTGAAGTAATCAAAATCTTGATGAAAGCAATAATTTCATGCACGTATCGCAGAAAGCTGAACAGATTCTTTCACACACAGAGTACTATGCCTAGCTGGTTTGCGTGACGATTTCTGATTGGTCAGTTAGGACAGTGATGGTTTGGCTTTAGCCAATCAGGATACAGGATCTATAAAATGGATATAGGCCCTTTTGCATGAAAAGTGTTTTGGATTTAGGCCCTATTGAATGAACACATGACTTTCATGTCCATTTTTAATAAACTTCCTGAAACTTTTCGGAGTTAGACTATAGTCAGTTTGATGCACATGGTGAATGTCTATTTAAGCATGCAAAAAAACTGCCAAATGATAAAAAATGGATTTAGTCCCTTTTGCATGTCAGCTCTTTAAATAAAGTGAACCAAGAAGTCATTTTACCACGATTGTGTCCAAAACCTGAAGCGAGAAAATCCAAGATCATGGTACCAGTACATAAAGCTAATAGTGAGTTTTCGATTTGCACGTTCACTAGTGGACTGCGACGTATGTGGTCATTTCTTGAAGCAGGGTTGACGAGGCACGCAGATGTTATTTATTACCTTTTCGAATTCACACGACAACATACACACAGCTATAGTGACGTCATGTTCATGCATACTGTATGATGTAACAGATTGACCATGCATAAATAAAATGTGTTCATTTTATGGATTATTCTGCAACAATTTCGATTTAAGGGAAATCACAGACAAGAGAATGTGTTAGTTTTAGAGAACTCTCTCCGCTTGCAGAATCAAGTCACTTGGGTCCATTTTCCATTTTGTAACATCTAATGTGGTGTTTTGTATTGTGCTTACCAAAGATCGTGCCAACGTCGTCACAGTTTCTGAACGACGGCAAAACAAGGGTGAACACTGTAGTGTTCTACTTAAAGATACCGTACCATGCTAAATGTAATTATGCGGGAAAGTTCAGTTTAGGAACGCCAGCATAAAGGTTCATTAGCCCAATAAAGATTCGGAACTTGAATCAAAGATTATTCATCTAAATGACTGATTTATATGATCTTATCTAGTTGGAGTAAGTTAGTATGTTACACTGGCGACGAGGATTGTACGGACATCATCGATTGTGAATGTTCTAGTTTGATTTTTGTTGCTGTTTGCTGAAGTTTTTTCGCCATGGCTTCGCAGGGAATGCCAAGTTTGCCGTGTTTCGATCCAGCGTCGGATCCCACTTCTCTTCTTGTGCGGTGGGAACGTTGGCTACGAAGAATACTGTACACGGTATGGAAATATATGTATACGCCAAAGTATATAACTTGCAGGTCAGTCTTAGAAACTGTTCTGGTCATTCCTAGTTTTGGTTTTGCCAAATTATTCAACATATATCTGGATGGTACAGTTTTGTGCAGAAGTCATATTGTTACGAGTGTGTACACTTAATCAATGGGTTAGCCATTGTAGTTCGATAAGTTGAGTGTTTCGTTTTACTCTTGTTGCAAGTTTTGCAAATGCAGTCCATATTACAGAACTGCATGTTTTTGTATGAAGTTTAAAATCATAACATTTGTAGTCGCTTGGTGGTCAAGGAAAACTTTGTTTTGTATTTTAACAAAACAGCGAACAAAAGGTTTTGAAGTGTTCAATCTCAAGTACATCAAGTGTTTGTAATCTTGAGTCTTTGTATAATATAATAAGGTGATTGTGAGAAAATATAGGATAGTTTCTGATGCAAAAAGATGTTACACGAAGAAAGAAAAGGAGTCATACAGAAAATAAAGTACTTAGTTCAGTAACCTGGTTAATTAAACAATATTTTATCTCAGCTCAGACCACAACATGCTTTCTCATTACGATGCACTTTTTCAATTAACATGGGGAGGGATGTAGTGTTCTACTTAAAGATACCGTACCATGCTAAATGTAATTATGCGGGAAAGTTCAGTTTAGGAACGCCAGCATAAAGGTTCATTAGCCCAATAAAGATTCGGAACTTGAATCAAAGATTATTCATCTAAATGACTGATTTATATGATCTTATCTAGTTGGAGTAAGTTAGTATGTTACAAACACCTTCTAGAAATCTGCAACGAACGATGAGCTCGTCGACGCGCATGCGCACCGCTTAAAAAAAATGACCGCTTACGTCGCAGTCCACTAGTGAACGTGCAAATCGAAAACTCCTTAATGACTTTCCCACGTACAACAGGAGATGTCTCTTTCAATATCAGAAGTTGAGGCAAGTGATCTGGGAGCTATAGCTAATGCTATCAACTCACACTTTGTTGGTTTATCCATGAAGCTACAAACCAATTGGTTTCTAGCTCCATGGTTTAAAACAATATTAGAGCGATTAGTTCAATCTCAATTGTCACGTTTCCTTCAAGAAAACAATATACTTTCATCAGTTCAGTCTGGGTTTAGGGCTAAGCACTCTACTGTGACGGCGCTTGTGAAAGTGCTGGATGACTGGATGATGGCCATGGATGAGGGCGAATATACTGGTGCAATATTCGTCGACTTAAAGAAGGCTTTTGACACTGTCGATCACAAAGTGCTGCTACAAAAACTGTTTGACATTGGAGTGAGGGGTTTAACCCTTAAGTGGTTTGAGAATTATTTAGTTAATAGGAGAATAGTAACAAAGGTCAATAATTCTTTATCGGAAGAAAAACAGTTAACCCACGGTGTACCTCAGGGTTCCATTTTAGGACCTTTATTGTTTTGTATATTTATCAACGATCTCCCTGACATTTTTAAATTGTGCCAAGTTCATCTCTATGCAGACGACACCGTAATCTATTTTTCTCATAAAAATCCAAATGTCGTAGAATCTGCTCTAAATACCGAGATGGAGGTTTTGGACAAATGGATTTCTCAAAACAAATTATTGATTAATTATACGAAGACTGATAGCATGCTCATTGGCACGCGTAACATATTAGCAAAGTATAATACCCTTAATGTGAAAGTAAATAATATGATCTTACAAAAGGTTGAAACTACTAAATACCTTGGACTTCATATTGATAAGGAATTGAAATGGGATATTCATATAAATAACATGTGTCAAAAAATTAGCAAGCTTGTCTGTTTCCTTGGTCGATTAAGACATGTTGTAAATGAATCAAGGTTTAAATTTAATCTATAAATCGGCCATTATACCACATTTCGATTATGGAGATGTTGTGTGGCAATCTGCTTCTAAAAGTTTTCTTTCACCTTTGCAAAAAATCCAAAACAGAGCGGGTCGCATCATTATGAAAATCAATCCTTTTTCTCATACATCAAATCAACATATTCACGACAAATTGGGTTGGGACCTTCTTGATTGCCGCTATAACAAACACATGTGTACAATGTTTTATAGGATTTTGCATAATTTCACCCCAAATTATATGTCTGACAATATCACAATAAGAACTGGGTTCGGGTATAGTCATTTTCATTTTATTAATTTGTAACTTGGTTTGACTGTAGTTTGCAAATTTGATTGATTTGTGTCTTTTTTATTATTTTGTTTCTTTTTTTTTTTTTTTTGATGTTGTTCTTTTTTTATTTTTTTTATTATATAATTGTGTTATGATATAATCTTTAATATATAATGCTATGTGGGACCCCAAGGAAGAACAGCGGCATTTTGTAAATACTGCTGAATTTGGGTCATCCTCCGTTTTTTAAGCTCAAAATCCTGGGGCATAATACTTCTTCAGGCCCATCGTCTTTTTCTTATGCTGATGAACAGCTGAATAAGTACACAAATAATTTCTTGGTACTATAAAATTTCAATATGGCACGAAAAAGAGACATGATAACGAAGCTTTTCGACCTGCACTCATCAGGTTATCACGCAGGTATCTAACAAATTACTTGAAGTCAACTATATTAAGCCCCGTCTTTTTAAAACGCTTCGGCCGGGTGATACCGGGTTAGATTTCTTTACCCCTTCCTGTTAAGCCGCTCCTACTGAGGTGTTGACCGAAATCTATCCGGTATAATTTTGCCAAAATTTGACTAGGTCCAAGGAGGGTAAAATCACGACTCTATACGTTACTATGGGAACCTACCCGGTTAGATTTTCAGCGAACGTCTGTCAAGACGGCGCGCCGGGGTGGACCACCCGTGGTTTTATCACCTGCTGCCCCGCTTTTTTAACCCTGCATCAGTCCCGACTCCGTCCGGACGCGGTCTATTAAAACGGGGCTTTATACTCGATGAACCCGGACGCAACCCAGACGTTGTAATTTCGGAACAATCGCAAAGCTTGGACGAACTCCTTTTGTCTGCACATAAGGGGTTCGTGCGATTGAATGTAGGCGGCTTCCAGAAAGCGTAAATGCGCTGCGCTTCTGGCCCGGGACATAATTGACAATTGATCGTCGGCATAGCTTTGTGCGCAAGCTGGATTGTTCAGCAAGTGGAGACCACTCGCTGAATCGCATTTGGCTATCTTTGGTCTGTTAGCGGGCATTTCAGATTTGCAGGCACGGACGGGCTGCGTGCGCTGATTCATTTTGTACGAAAAAATTTCGTACCATACGAAATGGCTTTCGTTGAACCAAATCCATTTTGTGTGGTCACGAAATCAATTCCGTACACGAAATACACTTTCTGTGGTACGAAATTCATTTCGTACCACAGAAAGTGTATTTCGTGTACGGAATTCATTTCGTACCTGACGAAATCCATTTCCTGGTCATGAAATCAATTCCGTACACGAAATAAATTTCTTACCATACGAAATGGCTTTCGTTGAACGAAATGGATTTTCGTTGTAACGAAATTCATTTCGTGGACGCAATGCTTTCTCTGTCAAGTACGGGATATAAGAAGGTCGCTGATTGGCCGCCTTGTTATCAGAGCATTAAGCTCCGCCCCCTATTTGTATACCGAGCTCGAGTCGAGCTAGAGCTCGCTCGGCTGGATTTGGACTGTTGTGTTGCGGCTGAATGAGGCAATCGATCATTCAACTAATTTAACGTTACAACTTTTGCATTTATAATGACCTTAAGGCCGAGGTCTATCCTACAATACATTCGATCTGCAACCTAACCTAATGCAATACAAAGCAGGCAATGGTAAGTGGAAGAAATAAGACTATAGTAATAGATCTATTCTAATTCATGTAGGCGGGGTATAATAAGGCTTCACTCAGTCCATTCATTCACTTGTCTGTGACACTGAGAAGTGACAGTGTACTGTGTAGGGATTTCCGTGAAGCCGGATTGTCAATGGAGAATTTGGTAAATTATGCATATAGAATGACCCCCATTTCTTTTTGAAATTCTTCATTGCTGCCATTTAAATTTTATGGACAGGTAGAGAAGGAATGTCTAATATAGGAAAACAATTTTCAGACCAAGATCATGTCCACAAAAGTGACAAAATAAACTCAAAGTTTGCTCATTTCTGCACAAAGTTCGACTCTGTTTAGCCTTTAATTCTGATAAGTATGTGTTTATTACCGGTATGTGTTTTTGTTTGTGTAGGGATTCTTGTTGGCTTTGGAACATGAAAGGACACGTACAGGAAGAAAAAAATAAATCTTAGAAAGCAATGATGTCAGAATTGTGGCCGACATATCTGCTAAATCGATATACGTGCACATGTACCTGATCCTACAGTACATACATGTACATGTCTAGTTCCATATTTACATGCATGTTGTCAATGGATTATTTGGTACATTTAGTTATAAGAAATGATGCATATAGAAAGACCCTCATTATTTTTTTAATTATACTACAATAAATTGTTACTACTTCCAAGTATTAGGCCCACCTATCATTACCCAAGTTCATATTGAATATGTATGCATTATCATCTAAAACATTTTATCTTTCATCTATACATGTACATTGTAGGTCAGTGAACAGAGCAGTGAATCGACTCGGAGCCAGAAGGTGCCAAGTCCGTTCACCTGAGGACGATCGATGGCCAAGTCCAAAGAGCAAGAGTTCCTGAGTGCCGTACCAAATTCCAATCACTAGTGCCCTCCGGTAAGGCATTCAATGTTATCAAATTCCACTGATAGTACTTTAGCCATAGGTCCCCCGTCATCCAACTAAAACAGGGCTTATCATTTACAATGGCCTGTGCCTTTACTGAAATTATATTGCTGCGAAATATCTGATGAAAACTATATTTGCTTCATTAGTAGTAGAAGTAGTAGAGTAGCAGTAGTAGCAGGGGTAGTACTACATGTAATAATTAGACTTGTAGGAGTAGTAGTAGTAGTAGCAGTGGTAGAATTCCACTGATAGTACTTTAGCCATAGGTCCCCCGTCATCCAACTAAAACAGGGCTCATCATTTACAATGGCCTGTGCCTTTACTGAAATTATATTGCTGCGAAATATCTGATGAAATCTATATTTGCTTCATTAGTAGTAGAAGTAGTATCAGCCGTAGAAGCAGTAGAGTAGCAATAGTAGCAGGGGTAGTGCTACATGTAATAATTAGACTTGTAGGAGTAGTAGAAGTAGTAGTAGCAGTGGTAGGAGAAGTAGTAACATTATTGTAAGAAATGGTAAAGAGGTCGTTGCAGTGCATTCTAATTATAAAAACATTTATTGGCCTTCTTTGTATTTTTATTTGACTTGTACATCCTTTTTAGCGAACAACATTCCTGCATGGCTTTGGATGATTTACATGTCACGTAATATGATGTTACACATGTGCAATATGTTTTCCTGTAATTATTCATTCACACACATGTACATGTAGTAGTAAGTATGAGATTATCTTGGAAGATAATTTTGCTTTAAAACAAGTCTATGATCTATAGATCTAAGCCAAACGTTGATACGATTTTTATCAAAATTGGAGAAAGTCGGTACTTTACACTAAAAAAAAAACCCACAAGGGGGTACCAAGAGGGTTTTTAGCTACAGATCATAGATACAAAGTTTGACTTGTTGGATGTTTACGGTTTTAAAGCAAAATCATCTACTACTGTATAATCTTATACTACTTCTACTGCTAGGCCAATGTATGAGAGGAAAATGATGTGAAGTTTACTCAAATGCAGAAGTCATTGATTTTTAACAATGGTAGTTGGTATCCATGTTTCACGCATCCATCCTAAACAAGTGTTCGTGATGACGGTTATCACTATGGATGCCAACCACCTTACTGTTTAAAGTAGACCGTTTCAGTCTCTGTATGCCTGGTGTCATTGGTGTGATTAATTTGATGAAAAATGTGTATTAAATGTATGAAAGATCATTCACTTTCTACACTAGGAACAGCTGGGGTGAAGATAATTGTTATCAAGGGGGGCTGCCAAATATTGGCAGTGTTGATGAATGTGCATTCCTGGTACGCGGGAATGATGGATAGAAAGTTTACTGCGAATTTTAAGTTGCGTTTTGGGGTTGTTTTTTTGCTTGTCAGGGAATTATGGAGGGAAACTGAACCCCCATAACCTCCCCCTCCCCCCCCCCCCCCCCCCACGGAGCAAATGTTGAAGGTATGGCGAAAAAAAAAATTGTCGACCCCCCCCCCCCCCCCCCCCCAACTGACCGACTTTTCGAGAAGCTGGCGGGACCCAAAAAGTACGGGTCTACCTTTTCCAAAAGTTTCATTTGTGTGCCCCCCGTTTACTAAATCCTGGATCCGCCACTGGTTTCATGTGTTATTATAAAGACATGTTTATCTAATTCTATAATTGGCAAGTTGTAATTCATGGCTGGTATCACTGCCCAATTTATACAAGCATACATATTCAATGTTGTTTTGGTTTATCATGATGAATATATGTAACTACTCTAAATAAATATTTGTAAATAAATAATCGTAAATGATTTACTATCAATCATTCAATAAATCTCTTTCTCACTGTGAACACGTCGATAAAAAACAATGAAACAACTTGTCCTTTTCTTTTTCATCTGTATTCTATTCTTCAGTAAGAAGTCATCTTCACGTCGATGGTCAATCAGCGAATGGGCGATTAGCAATTAACGGTTCACTGTAAACAAAGTATACAAAGCATCATTATAAAGTCATCTTCATTATAAACAAAATGAAATGCATGAAAACCTTTTACTTTACAGTGAATCTTGAAATACTCTTGATATCATAAATGTGATCTTTATATGACAAAATAAACCTAAAAGGAATTTAACTATCCAGCTATACAATGTATGCATTTATGTCTCTGCTTATTATATTCTCATAAATTCCTGTGCTTGGAATGAGCCTGTCATACACTGCAATTAACAGATATGCCATCATATTGCCCCTTTAAATTAACAATTTGCAAAGTATATAAAGTCTATGCCAGTCCAGACCCTATGAGAACTGATATCAATGATAATCCCTCAGAACAGTGTACACACTGTTTATATGGTAATTGACCTCTTTTTAGCTCTTGCAAGTTACTAAAACATTATCCTAATTAAATCATGCACCATCTTAGATCTTGTTTACATGAATAAACCCTTTATGCACGACACATACTTTTTCTATTTTTGCATACTTCCCCACTGCACAAGTATTATTATAAAGAAGAAAAATAGTATTCATGTCTTATATAAATACTAAAAATAGCCAGAGAGATTAATTTCAATGACAAATTCAATTATGAACTTATTTAATGTGCATGGCCAATAAAAGCTAAACTTTTTTTTAGAGGAGAAAATTTTCAAAAAAGCACCCGAAAAAACACTTGAATACGGTTTAAATTTGACCAATGGATTAAACATGTTTTGCGGTGGTTTGTAAAACCTGTGGTAGCGTGAGTGTACAGCAATATACATGTAGTTGAGTGGTTCCCCCCGCGTCTCATTTCGTGCTATGTCGGATGGGCTCGAATCCCATGACGTTCCGGATATCAATTAAGAACATTCCTTGCTGGCGACAGCATGAAACAAGACTAAACGAGACTCATGAATTAAAAAAAAAAATGATTCTTACCCCAGGCATTCAGAGAGGCTGCCTATAAGTCTCCAATACGTCCTCACCTAGAATACTGTTACAGTGTATGGGACCCCCACACTATTTCAGATAGTCAGAAGTTGGAAAGGATCCAAAGGGAAGCGGCTAGTTACGTCTTAGCTGATTATAGAAGAACAAGCAGTGTAACCATCATGATCACCATGCTTAAATGGCTTAGCTTGTCCTTTATAGACGAAGGCAGTGTCTGCTGACCTGTCATGCCTATATAAAAAAAATTATGTATACAAAACAAAAAGCTTTGGATTATATGCAGGTCACATATGTGCCGGTGCCAAAGTTTTTTTTCGACAACGTGAAAGAAAGGGTCTTAAAGCTATGTAAACATAATAAATGAATGTAAACCTTAATTTTGAAGATGACTGATTACTAATTAGGCCTAGTGATATTACAAAAAATAAAGGAAAATTACTCATTGGTACATGGTCAATGTACATGTATAGATGAAAGATAATTAAAATGTTTTAGATGATATGCATACATATTCAATATGAACTTGGGTAATGGTAGGTGGGCCTAATACTTTCAGTAAAGGCACAGGCCATTGTAAATGATGAGCCCTGTTTTAGTTGGGTGACGGGGGACCTATGGCTAAAGTACTGCGATTCACTGCTCTGTTCACTGACCTACAATGTACATGTATAGATGAAAGATAAAATGTTTTAGATGATAATGCAAACATATTCAATATGAAATTGGGTAATGATAGGTGGGCCTAATACTTGGAAGTAGTAACAATTTATTGTAGTATAATTAAAAAAATAATGAGGGTCTTTCTATATGCATCATTTATAACTAAATGTACCAAATAATCCATTGACAACATGCATGTAAATATGGAACTAGACATGTACATGTATGTACTGTAGGATCAGGTACATGTGCACGTATATCGATTTAGCAGATATGTCGGCCACAATTCTGACATCATTGCTTTCTAAGATTTTTTTTCTTCCCCTGTACGTGTCCTTTCATGTTCCAAAGCCAACAAGAATCCCTACACAAACAAAAACACATACCGGTAATAAACACACACTTATCAGAATTAAAGGCTAAACAGAGTCGAACTTTGTGCAGAAATGAGCAAACTTTGAGTTTATTTTGTCACTTTTGTGGACATGATCTTGGTCTGAAAATTGTTTTCCTATATTAGACATTCCTTCTCTACCTGTCCATAAAATTTAAATGGCAGCAATGAAGAATTTCAAAAAGAAATGGGGGTCATTCTATATGCATAATTTACCAAATTCTCCATTGGCAATCCGGCTTCACGGAAATCCCTACACAGTACACTGTCACTTCTCAGTGTCACAGACAAGTGAATGAATGGACTGAGTGAAGCCTTATTATACCCCGCCTACATGAATTAGAATAGATCTATTACTATAGTCTTATTTCTTCCACTTACCATTGCCTGCTTTGTATTGCATCAGATTAGGTTGCAGATCGAATGTATTGTAGGTTAGACCTCGGCCTTTAGGTCATTATAAATGCAAAAGTTGTAACGTTAAATTAGTTGAATGATCGATCGCCTCATTCAGCCGCAGCACAACAGTCCAAATCCAGCCGAGCGAGCTCTAACTAGCTCGACTCGAGCTCGGTATCCAAATAGGGGGCGGAGCTTAATGCTATGATAACAAGGCGGCCAATCAGCGACTTTCTTATATCCCGTACTTGACAGAGAAAGCATTGCGTCCACGAAATGTATTTCGTGTACAGAATTGATTTTGTGACCACGAAATGGATTTCGTCAATTTGGTTTTGAGTCGTTTATGGAGAATAGTATATAAGCGATGGATTGGCCGTGGCTTTACAAATTTACCGCGCCGTTTTGTGACAAATTGACAATATTTGATATGCTTTGTTCGTTTATAAGTTCTAAAAACAGTCGGTAGATGTGGACAACAGGCTGAGTTAGCAATTGCAAGCAGGTGATTTCGCTGTGTGCATGGTGTGTGGTCGATCTAGAAAACAATAAGGTTCTAAAAGGGACGATGTCTCGTCTTCATTTGTAAAAAGTTTCATTATGTTTTCTTTGTTTTTCCTACTATCCTGTTCTTTTCTATCTCTCCTTATGTTATTATTTTTTTCCTTATATATTCTTCTCTTTCTATCTTTCCTTATGTTATTCTTTGTTTTTATCCTTCTTATGTTATTCTTTGTTTTCATCATTCTATCTTCTTCTCTTTCTATCTTTCCTTATGTTATTCTTTGTTTTTATCCTTTTATCTTCGTCTCTTTCTATCTTTATTATGTTATTCTTTGTTTTTATCCTTATCACTTCGTCTTTATATATTTCTTATGTTATTACTTGTTTTTATCCTTCCTTATCACTTCGTCTTTCTGTCTATCTTTTGTTATTCTTTATTTTTCCTTCTATCTTCTTCTCTTTCTTTCCTTATGTAATTCTTTGTTCTATCCTTTTGTTTCTATCTTTCCTTATGTTATTCTTTGTTTATATCTTTCTTATTTTTTTGTATCCCTGTCAATTTTGTCTTTCTATCTTCCTTACATTTATTCTTTGTTTTTTCCTTCTATCTTCTCATCTTTCTATTTCCCCGTTATTCTTTATTTTTATCTTATCATTTTCATTTTCTGTCTTCCTTATGTTATTCTTCGTATTGTCCTATTATTCTCTCTCTCTCTTTCTTATGTTATTCTTTGTTTTATCCTTCTGTCTTTTTTCTTGTGGATTTTTTTTCTCGGGAGTTATGAAATAACGACTGCGTTGAGCCTAGCAGTTACATCGACCTTGGGAGAAGTCATTGTGGTTTAGCCTCCTCGACCACTACGTAGAATGATCAATTAAGAGCGAGGCTTGCTCAAACTGATAGTAGCAGTTAGTTTTAAAAAAAATCACTCACGTGGCAGTCATTCTCTACTGAGCCTCCTGGATTACCTACATTCAAATGCTGATAAGCCCAACACTGTTACCTCGATAATACTTAGAGATTTTTCAAAGGCTTTTGACCTAGTGGACCACAATGTTACCATCAATAACTTGTATGCCATTGGAGCTAGACCTTCTATTGTCCAGTAGTTGTGCTCGTTTCTCGCTGAACGCACTCAGCAGGTGCGCCACCGGGGTCAGCTTTCATCTTCACTTACTACCATAGCAGGCGTATCTCAAGACACACGCCTAGGTTCATGAAGCCCTTAGATCATCTGATTTTAGAAGATGGAAATACGTAGATGATATCTAACTCTTGCCCAAATCCGCCAGTTAGATGCAAGAAGTACTTTGCAAGTTAGCCTTTCTGAATTCGAGCAGTGGTGTAAGAATTCCTACATGCGGTCAAACCCACTCAAATGCAAGGTACTACGGGCGCTTTCACACGTCGTCAACTACGTCCAGCACAGATTGAACTTGGAAGGCAAGGTGATCCCAGATTGTCAACAGGTAAACTTCTTCAGGTCATTATCATCACCTCAAGTGGAATGACCACGTTGATCATATCACCTCCAACGCTTCTAGCAAATTGTAGGTCATACGGTTGCTCAAACGTTTTGGAATGCCAATATCTGACCGGTACACTGTCACTTGGTCTACCACCACTTGGTCTAATCATCAGTTCCTCGAACTCCACGTGGTCTAACTTCATTTTGTCTACAACCAGTTTGCCTACGTACCATTTCGTCTAATTTCCATTTGGCCTAATAACCAATTCGTCTAATACACAGTTTTGGCTAACCCCATTTAGTCTAAAACCCATTTGGGCTAATTTTCACTTTTCTATTTCCAAATAGTCTAACCGTCATTTTGTCTACAAGCCACATGGTCTCATATCCATTTGGGCTACACCTACTTTGGCTAATACCATATTGTCTACCTATCATTTGGTCCAATTCCATTTAGTCTAATAACCAGTTGGGCTACTTATCATTTCGTCTAACTGTCATATGGTCTAATGACCATTTGGTCTAATATCCAATTCGTCTAATAACCAGTTAGGCTACTTATCATTTGGTCTAATTTTCATATAGTATAATGACCATTGGGTTAATTACTATTTATTCTTCTAGCAGGCGCGTAGCCAGGGGGCGATGGGGGCGATGCCCCCCCCCCCCTCGCAAAACGCCACAAAAAAAAAAAAAAAAAAAAAAAAGCGAGAGCGAAAAAGCGGGGGGAAGAGAAAAAAAGCCAAAAAAGTTCCTACGAGCCGTTATATTTTTATCCAAATTTGCTAAAACGGCAAAGTTTTAGGGGTAAGGGGATACTCCCCTTTATCTTTCTCTCAAATTTGCCAGAATGTCAAAAATTCCGCGTTTCGCGCGGGAAGGGGGAAACTCCCCCCCCCCCCCCCCCCCCCCCTGCGCGCCTACCGCCGTTTAATACAGTGCTGTATTGCTTCCAAATAATTGAAAAGCAGTCAGGGCATCGAACTAACTTTTCGCCTGAAAAAGGTGCAACACGAGCCGTCATCTTTCTTTCATATTTGCCAGAACGTCAAAGCTTTCGCGCTGATCGTTCGGGAAGGAAGAAACTCCCCCTCGATCCCTGTGCCGCCCCCCCCCCCCTGTATAGTTAAACGATTGGCTAATAATTACAGAGAGATTGCCCCTGTACAAGATCTCGACACCTCATTCATGCGTGGAGGCTCTGGGGTGGTGCAGAAAAGCAAAACCAGGGGGAGTGAGATCTGCGATGATGGTGTCTTCCGATGGAGACAACTATGTCTCACTAACCATGCTTACATCAACTATGTCAAATTAATCATTTTTTTTTTTTTTTGCTCGAAAGATGGCTGAATATTGCGAAGGGAGCGTCGACCCATCCCGATACCTAGGGACAAAATCTTTCTCCTGGCCACAACGTTTTCGTCGCGCCATTTTTCAGATTTATTGCCAGTGAAGAGTTAAGAAAGTCACTAGTATAATCGAAACCTATGAATATCCAGAGTCGAGCCGGGGACATCGCTAGAAGGACCTGGATTTGGATTTATGTCCCCACAAATAAGGAATTTGTTTGATACAGAATTTGAATTGCTAATGCCTGTCAAACCACAGCTCGTGGGTTCGCCCCCCCCCCCCCCCCGGCGGATGACTGAAGCCTTTCATTGTATGTTAACGTACCCCTCCCCTGTTTTATAGACGCAGGCTACGTTAGAGTGGAACACTCTCCGCCTCTCGGATATGACGTTAAAAGGAGGTCCCGTGTAGATGAGAGTCGCCGCCTTTACACGTTAAGAACCCACGACCCTATTTAAAGAATAGTAGGGGGAAACCATCGGTGCAGTCTACTCATGCACATCCCATTCAGTTATATCGGGAGGAGAGACCTGAGGCTTACCACGGTTACAGTAATTCAGTTCGCTTTTCCCCTCCCATGCATAGATGAGAAGTACTAATAATGATATTTCTGTATGGGACTCCCAATGTACTTTCCCTTTGATTGTTCAGAATCAGTGATATTGAATTGTTGAGAGTAGCTCGCTCTCATACAACCATAAGTACGCTATGTGATGGCTGAGCGTTACTACACAAAAGAAGGACAACAAATACTAATAAATGCAAACTCAATGGTATCAGTTTTGATAGTGAGCTTTTCACTGAAGTACAGTCAAACTACGGTCTCTAGGCAAAACAGAAATGGATGTACATGCATAAGACCAATAGACAGCATAATAGGCAAAGTAAATACTCTAGATACACAAAATTACGCTGTAAAAACCTTGCACATTTGTGCCACAAGTGCTTGAAGACAGACATTTATGGATAGAATATAAATCACAGTTAATAATAGATCAGAAATAACAAAAAAAAATACTGAAAAAAATATTAAGAGCTATGTAGGTGGGCTACCGGCGCCGGGTGCTTGCTACTGAAAAAAAAGAAAATATTCGATCAGTATTTAGTAATATGGAATCATTTTTAAAGAAAGCAGAAGAATAAAATAAATGGCTGCTGTCATATCGTGTATAAGCAACAGCTCAATGTAATTAGTAAATATGTGACCCGCCGCCTCAAAACCTACAATAACTCGCACGGACCACAACGTAGCAAACAGCCCAAAATAGTAAATTTGCTTGGATCAGTCGATTTTCTGTTTTTGATAGAAGTGGGTAGTTTTATTATCATTCTATCATGTCTCAAGTTTGTGAGTCGTAATTCGACTTTAAAAATTTGTTTTGGGGGCATTTTAAAATGACTTCTTTTTTTCACCTGTCGAACTAATGAATGTTTGGAGAGCTTTTATAATACTTTCATTCAATGCCAAATTACTACTTTACATCTCAAGGTATTAAATTGATTTTTGGAGTGAGTAATGGATAGGTCCTCCTGGAGCAGCGTGCCAAAATTCAGCCTAATCTGATAATCCCTTCATACCGGTTGCTTTGGCCATTTGAATACCCACTTTTTACTTGGTTGCACGCAGAGAACGAAGGTTTAGCACTCTTTTGTTCCGAACTTAAATGGCTATTTTCTCTGAATAGGAGTTATTGATTGCTGGTTACATACTGATTCTAAATGTGATATTTAAAGGGGTTATCATTGAGTAAACTAGGCAAGTGATATACCATTGAAAAGCTGAGAATCTTTACTTCCAGAAAATGTATAAAACAAAAACAAATATTTTGGCGACTTATTGTAGGTTTTGAGGCGTCGGGTCACATATATGTATTTACCTGGATCAACAGCCATAGATAGACCTGTGAAAATCATGACGAAGATAGCTATCCGTTTATAAAGCTCCATTTTACGTTGTTTTGGTTGTCAGTGTAAATATGATGACCATCGATAGATCTTTTATCTACAGCAGGGCATGTGAATTATGCTTGCTTTCTAAATTACGTTGGAGTTAATTCAGGAACACTGAACATATCTACTCCGAATTTGATCTAAAAGGAAACTCTGAATAACTTCATTTCCCTTCCTGTTTCTGTCTATTTCTGTTTTGTGGCTTGCTCGACATTGTATAAAATCGCAGTAACTGAATGAACGATTTTGGTTTGCAGGTAGATAGTTCCTTATTAGCTTCAAACCAACTGGAAAGGCATTCTCTTTGAGTCATGACTTTTTATACCGCAGATACATAATTTTAGCTTTTTATAACCGAGAAAACATCCTTCTTTGTTTCTATAAAGTGCGTATGAAAAAAAGTATTTGTGATATCATAATTGATAGGATTGAAGTAAATTGAATATATTATATAGAAAGTAAATGTGAGAAAATTACAATGCCCCGACCGGGATTCGAGGACGGGACCCTGGATTACACGACCAGTGCTCTACCAACTGAGCTATCCGGGCTCCCGTCGAAGTAAAGTTACAATCTCACATATAGCCCCTCTCTTTACATCGAGCGTAGGGGGTACATCCATACCAATTCCATGCGTACGCTATATAATGGCCTACCAATGAGACAGGTCTTCCCTCTAAAGTCAGGCAAATCCATGCCAACGAATTTCTACGGAAAAAAATATACCAAACCTTGGTAGCTTCCAATGATTCATAAAATAACCTTTCTAGGCTTAATATCTAATTCATAGTAAAGAGCAACTTATATTCTGTCCAATAAAGGAACGAATGTGGGTCAAAACCAATTTTGCATTTGTTTTGTTTTGCCTTTTTTTTTTCGAAAACAATTGCTTAGTTATATTTCAATTATTTTGTGCATTTGAATAGAAAAGGTGATAATGTAAACTCGAAGTTTAAGAAAAGGCTTATTAAAACCAAAGTTTATGATAAATTTTCTCTGCCATGAACACATAATTATTTTGCGGCACAATCTCGGTTTGATCCACATCTCTTATTTAAAGAAAGCTGTTCCTTTAAGTCATTCAAAAAATGGACAACTGAGTGTATCAAGGAAGCTATCTTTTGTATGAACGTCTACTATCAGTTACTTTGGCAATTCTCAACACATGTATCTTTCCTTGTATTTGTTCAGTCTTTAAAGTCATTAAACTTTTAGAAAACACCTTATGCCCCTCGTGGAGGTGAAATGGTGCAATGCAGCGAGTTTTTAGTTTTCACGAGACAAGAAGTTAGAAAGTTGTTAAAATAAATTTAGATTAGCAAGTGGATTGAAACAAGGTCATGTGAAAGCTTAAATATAATGGATCGCTTTTAACGGTGATCAGCATTGGAGCTGGAAAGAGAATTCAACTTTTAAAATGGTTTCAAGGTCACATCGGTTATAGCTCTTCAAAGGTGGGTATATATTTTTTTTATACGTGCTTTATAGACACAAAATGAACTTTTGAGAAAGTTAATGCTGGAAAGATGATACTTGTATCTATAAACATGTATAGTTAAGAGGATAGAAGACTTTCAAGTTTAGGTGAGTACTATGTAGCATCGTTTACTGATTTGCATGACAAGAGAGAATTAACATAGTACAACGGTCGTTAAAATAATGAATCGCGGATGTTATGTCTGTCTTAATGGAATCCATCACCTCTTGAGCTAATTTATGCATCTCTCTCTCTCATTCCAGCCCTCTCCCCATCTCCCCCTCTCTCCCTTTCCACCCTTTTCTCCCCCCCCCTCTCTCCCTCTCCCCCTCTCTCTCACTCTCTCCCTCTTTCTCTTCCTCTCTTCCTTGTGTAGCTATATATATCAGGTACTTAAAGGGAAATTAACCTCAGCGTATGAATTAGCTTATTTTGAATGGTGTAGTATATGCCTCTTATTTGATACATGCAATTTCATGTAAAAACACAGGATATAGATATAAATCACTATTTTCCAGCCAAGTTATCGTCTGCTAGCAATAATAAGGGGGCTGCCATTACTTTATGTGTACACGAACATATTTTTCATCCCAAGTAAAATTTCCTTCATCGTTAACTTGTAATTGATTTTTAGAGGACAAATATATATTAGATAAAGTCACATATTCTGAAATGTAAGTTTAGTTTTATATATTTTTTAAAAGGTCTTAATTTGTTCATAAAAAATATACTTCATAAAAAATATACGTCAAGGACGGAGAATTGACGTCAAGGACGGAGACAATCGTAACAATACCAAAACAAAGCGAGGAATCTGCTTTACAGGATGGCTATCAGAACTCATGGGTCGTCAATTATCTAGGCCCATGGCCAATAACAATCGTAATACAATCAGAACAAAGCGACGTATCTGTTGTAAAGGTAGGCTATTATCAATGCATATGGTACCTAATGATCCGTGTCATGCACAAAATGGCAGCCTCCATGGAAAGACGTAGCAGACAATAGGTGCATCTAGAATATCACGTGGGGTTACTTGTCCTTTAAGTACAGTGTCTTAGTATTCGGTTGTACACATGTACACCTTCTATGCAGACAAAAGGAGTTCGTCCAAGCTTTGCGATTGTTCTGAAATTACGACGTCTGAGATGCGTCCGGGTTCATCGAGTATAATAATTGATTTCAAGTAATTACCCACGCCGATAAAATCGGCAGGGTTATGTAAAAGGCTCCGTATGTTTGTTTGTTTGTTTGTGTACCAGATAACTAGAGAACGGGTGAACGGATTTGCACCAAATTTTCAGGGAATGTTTGGATAGTGACAGGAAAGAATCGATTAGATTTTGGTGCTGATCAGTTGACCCCTGCAAATTCTGTGTAACCTTAAAATTTTTACCCAAACTTCAGTTCGGATAGTGACAGGAAAGAATCGATTAGGAAAAGAATCGATTAGATTTTGGTGATGATCGGTTATTGGAAATTCATTTCGGTTGTTTTTTATTTTTTTGTTTTTAAGAATATTTTATTACTTCCTTTTTAAAAATAACATTTTTCACAATAATCAAGGTAAAATACACAAATATATTCACATGCAGTATCATTGTGCCAAATTACATAATAATAACAATAAGTAACCATAATATTTTAAATGCATGTATTAAATAGTAGATTATCCAAATCTCGAAGTCTTTATTGCGATAAAAAAAGAGAAAAATATAAAATATAAAATATAGTGACAGGAAAGAATCGATTAGGGAAAGAATGCAACTACTCGATCTGTAGCGCCGCTAAGGCGTGGGTCTGCCGCCTTTGACGGCCTTTCTAGTTTGTTATATACCTGCGTGATAACCTGATGAGTGCAGGTCGAAAAGCTTCGTTATCATGTCTCTTTTTCGTGCCATATTGAAATTTGGTAGTACCAAGAAATTAAATGCTCATTTATTTCAATTGTTTTTGAGCTTTTGAGTAGAGAAGTTATGATTGTATGCTCGAACTCAAGAAAAGGATTATTAGAAGCAAAATTCATAATATTTTCTACGCCATAGTGACGCTATATCGGTTTCACCCGCATCTCTTATTTCAATGTAAGCTGTTTTAGAGTCATTCAAAGTCTATCAGGGAAGCTATCGTTTGTATGAACGTCTACTATCAGTTACTTTGGTAATTCTCAAGACATGTATATTTCCTTGTGATTTCTCAGTATTTAAAGTAAGAAAACCTTTGGATTCATGCACTATTTGAGAAAACACCTTTGCCCCTCATGCAGGCAAAAATCAAATGACAAATGCTTTTCTGTTGGAGTCCCAAAGGGATCAGTTTTAGGTCCGCTCCTTTTTCTTATTTATATAGATGATATGCTAAATGTTTTGAAAAATGGGAAAATTGTTATGTATGCAAATGATACGACACTTTATGTTAGTGGTCGAACTATTTCTGATGTAAACGAGAAACTGCAAAATGAAATTAATGCAATAGGCAAATGGATAAACCAGAATAAACGTTTTCTGAATCTTGAGAAAACCAAATTTATGATAATTGGGAGTAAACAAAGATTAAACATTTCTATAAAAGATAGTATTTCAATAAAATATGAAGATATATATATCGAACAATGTAAGAATTTCAAGTGCTTAGGTGTTTTAATTGATGAAAATTTGTTATGGAATGATCATGTTAATTATGTATGCAGAAAAGAATATGTCGGACTTGCTTAAACGAGTAAAACCATATGTAGATGACATCTCATTGAAAATTTTATATAATTGTCTTATGCAATTACAAATTGATTATTGTTGCGAAATTTGGGGCAATACATTTTTCAGCCATATTGATAAAATAACAAAATTACAAAAGAGGGCTGCAAGAATGATTTTAAATTGTAATTTTTTTACCCCTTCGAAAGGATTATTTATTCGTTTGAAATGGTTACCTTTTCAGGAAAGAATTAAATATTTTAAATGTGTATTTGCATTTAAAAGTCTCAATAATTTATCCTCAGATTATTATAAGGATGTTTTTAAAGAAGTGTCATTTATGCATGATTTTAACACAAGGCAAAGTGCAAATCAAGACCTAATTCTTGTTAAGTGTCGTACGGAATATTACAAGAGTGCAATATGTTACGATGGTGCAAGTCTATGGAACACGTTGCCTTTGAATATTAAGCGATCAGTAATTTAGATAATTTTAAAGCAACACTAAAGAAACACTATTTTGACCTTGCCGTTGAGACAATATAAGTCTTAATACATATATATTAACTGCCGGCGTTCATATTGCAATTTCCATTATTACTTGTGACATTTATCTTGATTTCTTCCATATCAATATCCTCACAATTTCATTGTTTTATAATTACTTCAATTTCAACCAATTTTATAATGTTAGTTGTTGATAAGTTTGTTTAGCAATATTCATTTTTCTTGTTATATTATCTCCTCGTAATCTCATTATATTGATTTCCTCAAACCTTTCCTCGATGTATTATATTTTACCCATTGGGTGTATTTCTATTTTTAAACTGTATATATTTGTAATGCATCTCAGGGCCCCATGGAAGATCAAATTTTGTTGAATGGGCTACCCTGGTGAAATATGAATAAATAAATAAATAAATAGTCCATAGTCAATTCGTCTAATAGCCATTTGGTCTAAAACCATTTGGTCCATTATCAATTGGTCTAATTGACATTTCGTCTAATCATCAAATGGTCTAAACCCATTTGGTCTAATAGCCATTTAGTCTACACATCATTTGGTCCATTTGTCAGTTAGTCTAACCTCAGTTGGTCTATTATAATTTGGTGTACACCCATTTAGTCTAATAACCATTTGGTCTAATTATCATTTGGTCTAATAGCCATCTGGTCTAATAACCATTTGGTCTAATCATCGTTTCGTCTAATGACCAACTGGGCTAATTTCTTGTTTGCCCTCTTATATGACTATGGACTATTGCACTGAGGGAGATTATTAAACGTGTTCACGGAGAATGGCGGATGCTCATGATTATTAAATAGGGTTAGGATTAGGCTCAGGTTTCAGGTCCTCCATGGTGCCAGTGCCCTCGGCCAGAGCCCCCAACAGCTAAAAAAAGGGAGACCCGTATTTTGGGGCCTGCGGGTATCGCATTTTCCAACACGCATTTAAATGAGTGCCTTGCATGTTATGCATATTAGACACAAAACGAGGATTCCCCCTAAATACTGCACTGTATGTAACAGGTGTGGGTGCGGGGGGGGGGGGGGGTCGAGCTTCCCCCTTCCAGCGCAAAGCGAGAAAACTGACGTTTTAGCAAATTTTGACAGAAAGATAACTGGAAGATAACGGCCCGTAGCGTCTTTTCAGGTTTTTTCTCTCACTCCCCCTATACACCGCTTTTTCGTTCTCACCTTTTTTCCCCCACCACCCCCTGGCTACGCGCCTAAAGGGGCTTCAATGCCAATTTGTCTAAAGATCACTTTGTCTAATTATCACTAAGGCTATTCCCTTTTCGTCTACGCACCTACCAACAACACTCTACGTAATTTTGTTGGCCATCCCTAGACAGGTTGTGGCCAGAGCTTTTTGAAAGGGCCTAGGGGGCCGGGGGGGGGGGGGGGGATGGAGGGTTGCTGTCCTGACTCGACTTTATCCTGAGCTGAGGTCAAAAACAGAAAACAAGAAAATACCGATATCTGTTTTAAAAAAAGGAAAAAAAATGTTCTCTTTGCCTGTTTTGTACGTAATATATTACTGGAGGCCTACACAACGTATATTTTGTCAAACTATCAAATACACCGCTGTGCGGCTGCATATTCTGTTATATTATGGTATACTCTATTTACATGACAAAACATGGGGGGAAAAACATATTATGTACGATCTTTCTTTTGTAAAAATTGTTATGTTGATGATGAATAAAGGAACCCCGTGGAAGAGTAAACAAATAAATTAAAATATTGCTGCTCGCTCGGTCGCTTTCGCTTCCTCGCATAACATAGTTATGCTCGGGGAGGGGGGGGGGGGCGCAAATTCACTGTTTGCCCATGCAGGGTGTCATAATACCTAGATACGCCACTAAAGAAAAAGAAGGCAGTGAACAAGTATAAAAAGCGACATTTGTGTGGGTGCTTGGAAAGGTAAGGGGGGGGGGGGCATTGTGCCCCTGGCAACGAGCGAGTTAATTTACGTTTTAAATTAACAAATAATAATAGGCCTAATATAATAATAATAGTTGCATACTCTTCTATCTTTTTCTTCTTTTTTTCGTTTTTCCTCTCTCTCTCTCTCTCTTTCTCTCTATCTCTCTCTTTTTGGTCACTTGAAAAAAATCATAGGGGGCAACCGCCTGTAGCGCCGCCCCTGAAACAAGCATTGCTCAAAAGAATCAGAGAAGCTTAATGGCAGAATTATTTAGTTCTTGATATGACAATAGTGTGACACCTTTGAGCAGGAACTTAGCAGCAAGTTAGGAGTAGACCAGATTTGCATATTGTGCATCAGAAAATATATCCTTAAAATTTAATGCGTGTTAAATACAACGTAGGGGTTCGGCAACGTATCAAAGCGCCATTTTTCCATTATTGTCTTCACCCTTTATAATTAAGTTTCCCCCTTTTCCAAACCACAAGTCTGTGGGTCGTCTTGTCCCTCCTATGAAAATACCCTGGCACCGCCCCTAGATTTTATTGACTACTTGTACAAACAATAATTTACATCGGATATCAAATAAGAAAACATGAATAACAGATTATCAACCAAACAAACATAATTTGAAGTGCAATACAAAATCAGGTTCTTCTACTTAAGTCATGAAAGGAAGAGGAGACCTATGAATGTTTTAATTACTAAAAAACGATACTAAATAATTGGTTTTAATAAATTAAATAACTAATATATAAAATGTAGGGATATTGATTGATCTTGATATAAGCAGCAACAAGGTGAATAACTTTTTTAATGCTCATTTACGTAGATCACTTCTTTAAAGTCTCATTTTTAAAGTTTCATTTCCCTGTCCTTTTTCAACTTGCTACAAAATGGCCAGAAGAATAAATAGTAATTAGACCAAGTGGTCATTAGACTATATGAATATTAGACCAAATGATAAGTAGCCTAACTGGTTATTAGACGAATTGAATATTAGACCAAATGGTCATTAGACCATATGACATTTAGACATTTGGGCTACTTATCAAATGATAAGTAGCCCAAATGTCTGGTTATTAGACTAAATGGAATTGGACCAAATGATAGGTAGACCATGTGGTATTAGCCAAATTAGGTGTAGCCCAAATGGATGTTAGACTATGTGGCTTGTAGACAAAATGACGGTTAGACTATTTGGAAATAGACGAAGTGAAAATTAGCCCAAATGGGTTTTAGATTAAATGGGGTTAGCCAAACGGGGTATTAGACGAATTGGTTATCAGGCCAAATGGAAATTAGACGAAATGGTAAGTAGACAAACTGGTTGTAGACAAAATTAAGATAGACCACGTAGATTTCGACGAACTGATAATTAGACCAAGTGGTGATAGACCAAGCGACGGTGTACCTTAGACCAAATGTTGATTAGACGAATTGGTGATGGACCAAGTGTTGTTAGACCGAATGATGTTAGACTATTTGGCTATTAGACCAGTTGGCTTTAGACCAAGTGGCATTAGACCAAGTGGCAACTAGCCGCTTGAACCATATTCGTAGCCAAAACGTGGTACAGATTTTGACGATACATTATAAAAACGCTGGTACTCAGTCCGTGGTTGAAAAGTCATGAATTACGGATCATTGGACCGAAAACAAGTTAGTCTTCGTCACTAAATAAATTCCAAGGTCACATCCGTTATTGCTCTTGATATAGAATATTATCAAAGTTGGGTTTACTCTTTTGATACACTGTATAGAAGCATGAATATACATATCAGAAAAACTGCACGTGATGGATAAGAATGAATACAGAAAAAACATATTAACACATTGAGAATAAAAAGGCATGACAATATAATACCTCATTATTATGATAAAACTACATAAACAGTATACAAAAGGAAATAGAGTACAAGCAAGAGGTCCACGTCTTGCAGAAAACCATGTAGAAACAAAGAAACGAGAAGAACAAAAAGAAATGAAAAACAGGAAGGAGAGAGAAGAGAGAGAGACGAAAGGAGTACATACAAAGGATAGGGAAAGCAGAAAATCTTCCACATTTGTCCCACAAGAGATTGAAGACAGATATTCATGGGTATAATATAAATAACAATCAATAAAAGATCAGAAATAACAAAAGATATAGTAGACTGTAAATTATTAAGAGCTCTGTCGGCGAGCTGCCACAGGGTGCTCGCTACCGCAAAAAAAGAGTATTCGTTCAGTATTCAGTAGCATGGAATCGTATTTAGAGAAAACGGGAGGAAAATAGATAAATGGCTGCTGTCATATCGTGTCTAAGCAACAGCTCAATGTAATGAGTAAATATATGTATTTACCTGGATCAACGGCCACAGAGAGACCTGTGAAAATCATCACGAAGATAGCTATCCGTTCATAAAGCTCCATTTTGGTTGTCCGTGTAAAAATGATGACCATCAATAGATCTTTTATCTAAAACAGGGGATGCGAATTATGCTTGCTTTCTAAATTACGTTGGAGTAAATTCAGGAACACTGAAAATATCTCCTCCGACTTTGATACAAGGAAACACTTAATAGCTTTCCCGTCCCGCTTCTGTCTATTCCTGTTTAGTGGCTTGCTCGACATTGTATAAAAGCTTAATGACAACATGAACGGTTTTTGTTTGCGGGTAGATAGTTCCTAATTGGCTTTTAACCAACTGGAAAGGCAATCTCTTTGAGTCATGACTTTCATTATCGCTAGTAAATATTTAGCTTTTTATACCAAGACAACTTCCTTCCTGTTCTCTATATATAAACTAAATGCACTTTTGGGAAAGGTTATGTTGGATACATGATACATGTATTGATATACCTGTATAGTTAAGAGGATAGAAGGCTTTCAAGTTTA
Organism: Heliocidaris erythrogramma; assembly: GCA_025617745.1. Taxonomy (NCBI): domain Eukaryota; kingdom Metazoa; phylum Echinodermata; class Echinoidea; order Camarodonta; family Echinometridae; genus Heliocidaris; species Heliocidaris erythrogramma. The sequence goes on from CM046862.1 coordinate 47,022,062, forward strand.
AGTGCTAAAGTACAAGACCACATGTAGCATCGTCTTCTGATTTGCATGACTCTCCCTCTCCCTCTCTCACCCTCTCTCCCTCCTCCCTTTCTCCTCCTCTTTCTCTCGCCACTCTCTTTCCCAACTCTCTCTCTCTCTCCCTGTTTCTTCCTTGTGTAGCTTTTTATATCATGTACTTCAATACAGCGTCTTATGGTGTTCGGTTGTACACATGTACATATATAACAGCCATGCCAGTAACGAACTGCATAGGTCTCAAATTAGGATACTTTAAAAATACTCAAATTCCATTAATGTATCCATATTGTCTATTAATATAGTATTACTGTGCGTCCCATAAGTAATGACGTATGACATATCACTTATCACAAGTACAATTATATACCGCTTTTTATTTTTTCCCCTCCTTTTCTACTAACTTAATGTTTATTTTTCTCCCTATGTCATGAGAATGATTGTGTGAATATTTTCGAAACTATTTGCGGCTTCTTCAGTGTTTATAGTTCTGTTTAAGTTCACTTGCATGAAGGTCAGTAAATAGAGATAAAATCACTATTCATGTTAGTTCTATACTTTGATGTTTGATTTCGTATTCAGTTGGTTACATTGTGTTTTAGGAATTTAAAAGGGATTTCCCTATTTTCATAGCACGGTTCAGATCCTTTGGCGTGAAGATGAGTAAATAGTGATAGAAGCAGATAATAGCCTATAATGTTGATGGGATTACCCCAAGCAATTGGTTGCATTGTGTTAATATTTGAGAAATCAAGAGCGATATATTTGTTCTTATGTGAAAGCATTTTCAAGTCCATTCGCGCGAAGGTCACTTATCCTAGGAAAGACAGCCTCGTGGTACATTGGTAAACGATTTTTATGACACATTTTTAGTCTGTGTATTGTATTTATGTTCTTGTTCTTGTTCTTCTTTTCTTCTTCTTCTTCTTCTTCTTTTTCTTTTTCTTCTTCATTTTCCTTTTCTCCTTCTTTTGGACAGCTTTTGCTGTGCAGTTCACATGACGGCCCTAAGGGGGAAGGGGCGGGCGCATTTCCGGCTTACAACTTTCACATAGTGTTGGGCGGGGTGGGGCTGTCGGGTTCACCACGTAAAACAATATTCTGCGGCTGTTGCTTTGGTGGAAGATTAACGTAAAACAAAACGTTAAAAATAAATAAAAATCAATTAGTCGGATAATTTTCGTCATGCAACTTCATTTATTTTGTAATCAACTTGCCACCAACAAAGTTCTCTTGTTTGTTTCCTCCCTACCATTCTCCTCCCCCCCTCTATCTCTGTCTTTCTTGTTCTTTCTTTCTTTCTCTCTCTCTTTCTCTTTCTGTTTCTCTCTTTCTCCGCCCTCTTTCCCCCTCTCTCTCTCTTTTCTCCCACTAACAATCTTAGTTTCTCACTACCTCTCTCTCTTTCTATCAAATTCTATTTCCATCTCTTGCCCCCCCCCCCGTTTTATTTTCTATCTCTCTGTTGCTATATTCAAGGACACTCTTAGGTTTACTCAATAAAAATATAGATATACTCTTTTAAGAAAGGAAAATGTGTTTATTGATACTATACTGAGCTTCGGTATGGTTATTACAGAAACGAAATTAAATCAGGGAATTCTCTGATTAGATTGATTCTATGTTGTTTAAACCAGCAAAGTAGAAACACACTTAATTTTACATCGATTAAAAAGTACATATCTTACCTTAATAGAGAATGCATGCTTTGCAAGTGGTTCAGGAGTACTGGTTCGATTTTAAGGGCAATAGAGCCTTTGGGCAGCGTATAGTGAAACGCAATGGCGCATGACGACGCGGGAAAGAAAGGAAAATTCTAGTTTTGTCTGTGCTTCTGAAACTAAATTTAGAATCAGACATATCTGATTTTTACAAAAATCGTATCATTTTGCTTAAAGTAGATATTAAAAGAAAATCACAAATATGGCAATTAATGTATCACTAGAAACTGGGAAGCTTACAGATGACAATCGTATAAGTTTTATGTCAACTGCGTATCTGATGATTATAAAAACAACACAAATAAAAGCTCTTCTCAGCATCTGGAATATCCGAGGATTCGCCAGAAATATAGCGATGTTTTGATGTCGTCACACTCGGGATCGATCCTGCTTAAGCAGACGACGTCCTATAATGAATGAATGTAATTGCAATGCAATTATTTATCAAATTATAAGGAGTTTGGTGTATTTAAACATGACCTTATTTCACACCATTATAAAGGGAAAGTGAAACTGATTCTGATAGCTATAACCGTTTGATTGTAAATACACAGGAGAATGGTCAATGATCAATGAAATAAACCCCACTTTCAAATTGAAAAGCCCTCCGAATAATAGCAGGATGGTATTCGTTCCCTCTTGAAACGCCGAACATGCCCCGGTGCAAGCAGCTGAAAATACAATGGCGTCTTATTTTGTTTACAAGTGACTGATTCCTTTATTTTTTTAACGCTGCATTTTTCATCAAAATAATACCATACACGAAGTTAAGAGTGAGGCAACAGACTAACATTAAGACTGACGCTAGTGAAGGAAGAGAAATAAGTGAAGAGGAGATGACAAAATAGGCTCTGAAAAATGTGTAAGATGTTATGGGACATCGTCTGCTTAGACAGGACTGGTCCATGGTGTGTCGTCACATATCTCAGCAGCGTTCGAGGAGCTCTTCAGCTGCTATATCGGGGGCTGTATTTTACCGTTTTATAATTGATAATAATCATTACTTCAAATGTTTCCAAGCGTTGAATTTGGATAACCTTGTTTAATTTATGCCATCTATGCAATAATAAGTATTAAGCCAATATTTAAAATCATTAAAGTTCTACTTTAAAACTGTGCAAAGAAGTGAATACTAATTGTACATCCTAATATCTTGGTTCTGCCTCTACAAAATAAAGTTTAGATTTTGAATAATTTTGTGATATGCATCTTTCCCGCGTTTTTACGCGCCACAACGTTTTGTTTATAAGCTACCTTCCTGTTTTCTCCTGAGCGCCTTTTTCCTCAGGGAAGTACTCTAAAGATATTGAAAACAGCTTATTGTCAAATGTCCTCAAAAAAAAAAAAAAAAAAAAACTCTATACTCAGTAATATTAATAGTCATTTTTGTGTTGAAACAAACAGGAGAGTTACTTGCCGCAACATCACAGAGACATAACCTACTTCATGTATTTGGCCAATTTGAAATTCCCATGAGTAAAGTGATTTCAGCTTTCAAACATTCACAATTTCTGCACTATTTTTTCTGATTTCTTTCAGCCTTTCACTAATTTCCTTCTGTTATTTTTCGGCTTTCTTTCAGAGCAACTAGGAATGGATTTTCCTATGATCATGTACTGTTCACCATTCAATTAGTATACATTTTCGTCTGGTCGATAGCAGTCTTAAACATTCAGCGTTTATGTGTTTTTTCTTTTCTTTTTGCAAAGATTTGTTTATTTGTTTCCATGAAAATATTTTCCATGATTACCAGAGATGTTATTGACCTTTATATTTAAGCAAACTTACATTAGTATATGATTACTCATTACACGTGTGAAATTACTTTCATGGTACCTTTATTTGCATTGTTTGTTTGTTGTTTTCTGTTTAATGGGAGGCTAATATCTTTGAATTATTAATAAGTATTTTTGTTTTATTATGTAAAAATTGGGTCAATTATCATGCTGCAACGGAAAATAAAGATGAACCTTAGTAAGATGATAGTGGTACTGAGAGCGTTGAGAAGGCTTACGGTTCACCACGTGCTTAGTCCTGAAAATGACTCTTGAGTAAGAAGAAGAAAGTGGAGAAAAGTTGAGAGGAGAAGAAATGGAAAGGCGAGATAGACATTCAGAGAATGTAGAAGTAATCTTTCTTGAAAGTGTAAAGTCCTGAAAAGGACTGTAAACCAAGAAGGCTGAGAGTGGAGAAGACTCGACATTTCAGACAGGTTGACTGTCCGTCATCAAGTGTGAGTGGGTGCCGGGAGGAACGGGGTATAAGTAGCGGTAATGCGGACCTGTCTGAAACGTCGAGTCTTCTCCACTCTCAACCTTCTCATCTGGTTTACAGTCCTTTTCAGGACTCCACACTTGCAATTTACTGACAGATTCAAAGCGGAATAACAATCGTAGTATTTTGACAAGCATTGCAATTTTAGCTATCTGATATCAAAATGTATCATCATAAGAGGTTGTCATCGTGTCATGGTTGACTGAGCACATTTTAAAAACCGCGCAAGAAATGCTAAAATGTACTGTTAATACAGCATAAAATAATGACCCTTGTGACTTTTGAAAAGTGACATTTGTTTGCCCACTCATGCGTGAAAAATAGGGGTAAGTCAAATAGGGGTAAGAATACTCTTGCCAAGTTATTTTGCTCACAGCCCTTTCGTTAAGAAGTTAAGAAGTTAAAAAAGAAGAAAAAAAAATTACGCCAATTTTATTACGGGGGGGGGGGGGGTTACTTCTTTGTTGTGTTTAGAAACACCTTGTTTGGTAATGACTGTTTACACTTAATTACTATACCAACTGAGTTGTTTCAATACATTCAGTTTACGAGCAGAATTTACCACCCTTGTCTACACAGTAATTGGAAGGGTCATTTTGTGATGTATCAACATGGCTAACACTTCTGGAATATCTAGGGCTAAGGTTGTAAAGGTTGTTCCATAAAAATGGTATTTATGTTTGAGTGAAGACATTCCTTGTCAGGCTAATAACTACAGAGAGAGATTACCCTTCTACAGGAACCCGACACTTCCTTCACGCCTGGAGGCTCTGGGGGTGGTGCAGAAAAGCAAAACCAGGGGAGTGAGGTCTGCGATGATGGTGTCATCCGATGGAGACAGCCATGTCTCACTTACCATGCTATCAGCAACTATGTAAAATTAATCATCTGTATTTTTTTCGAAAGATGGCTGATTTATTACGAAGGGAGGGTGCATTAATCGTACATAATCTAAGATGATCTCTGAATCCCTTACGGCCACCCCTTTCACCCTGATGTGTCTTCGGCCCACCCCGATACCTAGGAACAAATCTCCTCCAGGCCGCAACGTTTTCCTCGCGCTATTTTTCAGATGTATTGCCAGTGAAGAGTTAAGAAATTCACTAGTATATCGAACCCTATAAATATCCAGAGTCGAGTCGGGGACATCTCTAGAAGGACCTGGATTTGGATTGATGTCCCCACAAATAAGCAATTTGTTTGATACAGAATGTGAATAGCTAATCGATGAGGCGAGTTGGCTCAGTCGGTAAAACGTACGCCTGTCAAACCACAGATCTTGGGTTCGAACCCCCCCCCCCCCCCCCCCCCCGCGGTGATTGACGCCTTCGATGTATGTTAACGTACCCCTCCCCTGATCTATAGACGCAGGCTATGTGAGAGTGGGACACTCTCCGCCTCTCGGATACGACGTTAAAAGGAGGCCCCGCGTCGATGAGAGTCGCCATCACTTTGCACGTTAAGAACCCATGACACTATTTAAAGAATAGTAGGGGGAAACCCCCGGTGTAGTCTACTCAAGCACATCCCATTCAGTTATATCGGGAGGAGAGACCTGAGGCTTACCACGGTTACAGAGATTCAGTTCGCTTTTCCCCTCCCAGGCATAGATGATGTAAAATACTTAATAATAATGATATCTCTGTATGGGACTCCCAATGTACTTTCCCTTTGATTGTTCAGACACATGTGACATTGAATTGTTGAGAGTAGCTCGCTCTCATACAACCATAAGTACGTTATGTGATAAGCTGAGCGCTACTTCACAAAAGAAGCACAACAAATGAAGAGTTTTCTTGCAAAAGGCCCTAAATCCATTTTACCTACTTCTTAGTAAATTGAGATTTTTTGTTTCACACAGTTCTATGATTTCATTCAAGAAGATCTTCATGTATGTTTAAGAGACATCACCACAAGTAACAATAATCACAATTTTAAAAATCCTGCGGCCGTCAAATATTTTATATGATTTTTTATATTTATTTTTTTTTTTTGGATTTAGGGCCTATTGCAAGAAAAGTCTTGAATGATAATAGTAATTTACACATTAAAAAAAATCTTTCTAATGAACCAACAATCCACCGCTCTTGTTCATCTAACCTCTTGTGCTGCTCCACCTGCCTATGTTCAATGGGTTATAATAAACCTTGCCTGATATAGCAACATTATAAAATCAATCAAAATTTTAACTTCGAAAGATAATTGGGGTGACTTATCGAAAATCATCATCTGACCTTAAAAATAAAGCAGACTTGCTCTAGATAACTGCATAAAATATTTGCTTTGCTCGGATAAACCTTGCCTGATATAGCAACATTTTTAAGTCGATTCCAAAGATAATTTGTATTGTCTACTGACAGTAGCAAGTCATTATCTGCCCTTAATAAAGCAGGTTTGCTCAAAATAAAAGCAATATCTAATGTATCCAGAGTAGAATGCATCATCATAATCAGCATCACATCACGTAACCAATACCATCATTATCACCCGTATAATTGCCATCGTCATCACACCATTACCATCATCAGAACATTCAGCATCATACACATGAATGAAATCAGCATCAGCATCCTCATAACCAACATCATCATTGTTGTTATCATCATTTTTGCCATTATCATCACCATCATAACCATCACCATCATCATCGTCATTATGGAGATCGTAAATACCTTTATCGCCATTACCATTGCCACCACTATTATCATTATCTCTATCACCATTTCTACCATCATCACATTTATCACTGTCATCATCAACATCACCATCACTAACAGTAGCATCATCACCATCATCTTTGCCATGGCTGTATTATTCATGTCATTAGAGTTAACATCACCTGCTGAACCTTTTTTTAATATCACACCATCCTCATATCACCTACTCATGTACATTCAATAAGATATCATTTCATTTAATTTTTCTTTTTTCTGGGATTGTTGGTTATATCTGCAAGCTCAATTGTTGTAGTAATTTTCAAGATCTTGATAAACTAAGGAATTTTGTGTATTTAATTCCCATTAAAAAAAAAAAAAGCTGGAAAGATTCTCACACAGAGTCTCTGGATAGATGGTTGTGTGGAGGCGCGTGATTGGTCATTCATGCCAAAAACCTATTCTCTTAGCCAATCAGGATGCAGGATAGATGAATGGATATAGGGCTTTTTGCAAGAAAAGTGTTTTGGATTTAGGGCCTTTTGAAAGAAAACATAATTTTCATCTCATTTTTTAACAAACTTCCTGAAACTTTTAGAAGTTGAAATATAGCCAGTTTGATGCACATGGTGAATGTCTATTAAGGCATATAAAAAAAGTGCCATATGATAAAAAATGGATTTAGGGCCTATTGCAAGTAAGCTCTTCAAATATTAAGTAGAATTTAATTCGTCATGAGGACGAATAAGGTGGTCTGTCTTTCAATTTGTATGATCATGATTGTAATCAGGATGATCATAATAACGGGGAAATGCTAAACTGAAGATAGGAAGTCAAAATGCCACGAATGGAGATGCTTCTTGAGGACAGGAAGGTAGAAAAATGTGTGAAACGGTCATTGTAAGATGTGATAATATTTGTGCAAGATAACAATCATGATAATGTTGACAATGATAAGATGCTCATATAACAATGACGATAATGATGATCTTGACAACATTTAGAACTGCAATCGTTCGTATCAGAACGATGTGCATGCAGTGTCGTCCGTCTATTTTTTTGAGAAGTTGACAGGTGAAATATAAAGATACGCATGGTAAACCATGATATAAGATAAGATGGGAGAAAATAATGCATACTGTGAAATTAGGAGATGATAGAATCATGAAAATAATTACGAAATAAAAAAAACAAAAGACAAAGAATGATAATGATAATGGTGATGACAGTGATGATGATGATGAGGAGGATGATGATGGGGATAATTGTGATGACCATGACTGCAATGACAGTCACCTTAACCATGCCAAATATGAAAGAGAAATCACATTTTGTTATAAAGATACGACCATAAGTTGATTTTTACAAAATGGCGCCTAGATAACGTCACAGTAATCTGATGACCTTGAAAAAGATGCGGGAACTTGACCTTATTAGGACTGATGACTAACGATAATTGACTAAGTCAATTCTGAGAAACTGTGATATCAAATAGGACTAATGATATTGCAAGATAGCTTTAATACACGTCAGGGAATCAGATTTTCCATAGGGTTATACATAAACCACTGCACACTACTTTCCAATAGACATAACACGCAAAATAAGGCAGTTTATTACGTGGTTTGTGATTGCTTATGTTATAATAGTCAAACAATATGGTAAAATGAAAGGCAAAAAGAAGCAAAAAAAAAATAAAAAAAATTAATGGACCCACCGGGGATCGAACCTGGGTCACCGGAGTGAGAGGCAAGTGCTTTGACCAATATACCAAAACATTTCCCATAGAGATAACACGTAAACGAAAAACGGGATTCTCAAATCACATTTTGTAGTGAAAAATTGGGGATGATCCCGACATCTGATCAAAAATTGGAGACCACAGTTGTAAAAGCTTATAGTCTCAGCTATAACATACTAAAATCAGGAAGAAAACTAGAAAGGCCGTCAAAGGCGGCAGACCCACGCCTTAACCCAATATAGGTTTTGTTTTGTTGCGATTATTTTTGTAAGCAGTAGCCATTCAAAGGGGATAACAAGAGGCACATCTCCCCCCCCCCCCCCCCATAAATATTGCCATATCCAGGTCATAGCTTTGTGTATCCCCACCCTTGAAAAAATTCTTCTGAAAAAGATATTTTATTATTGAAACATCCCTCCCCTAAAAGTAATTGATTAGACATGTCAGAGAGCGTGGCGTGGTGAGAAAAAAAAATGTTAGCAATTTGTATTCAGTGTTCAGTCATGTAAGTGTTAGTAAATGTATTCATGTTCTATCTTTAAATTACATTGCAATTGGGGTTGTTGTTTTTTTTTCATCGGGCTTGGATAAAATATATATGACGACAAATAAAGTTGGATCTAGACTTCAAAATGACATGCATGCGAGGCACAGAGCTTACTCACTCAGCTCAGTCACCACCCATCAACAAAGTCAAAGTGGATACTGGCGTGCATGCCCGTATTCGGCGAACCTCGATCAGCCACCAAATTTTGCAAATCCACACAAATTAAAAAAAAAATACAGTTTTTGTATATATTTTACAACTACGAAATCCACTCAAACAGACATAAATGAGGTATAAACTAGTTATATGACAGGACCGTTATAACCCAAAGAAAAAAGTTCAATCCTACTACAGTGAGCCAGGCACAGGCTGACTCCCTGGGGTTATGTACTCCCTAGCCCGACCAGATCCCCGTCACTTCGCGACAGCGCTGTGTATAGTTATGTACGTACAGCTAGCTACACAGCCCACTAGCACTCACTCAGATCAACACACGCGAACGCTCGCGAGTGCGATAAACTCACTCACGTCGAACAAACTCACCAGATTTTCACCGAAAACAATTAAAATCACGTACTACACGTCCACCAGGATAAAATAAATCACAAAAACTTCCACAACAAAGTGGAAAGAACCGGGGAAAATAAACAGAAATGCACAGAAGATAAGAAATAGAGGAGAAGCCGTAGGGCTAGGGTAGCCTGAATCTAAATGAATTTGTGGATAAAAAAGGTATCGCGCGCGATAGCTATAGAGCCTAGCCGCCTATTAGTATACCGTACATAGCCGCTTTCGCAGTAGTAGTTCAAGCCCGCGAAAAATCCCTTGTTGCTGGGATACGTTGGCTTTTCCATTTGATTGTTCAGACACATGTGACATTGAATTGTTGAGAGTAGCTCGCTCTCATACAACCATAAGTACGTTATGTGATAAGCTGAGCGCTACTTCACAAAAGAAGCACAACAAATGAAGAGTTTTCTTGCAAAAGGCCCTAAATCCACTTTACCTACTTCTTAGTAAATTGAGATTTTTTGTTTCACACAGTTCTATGATTTCATTCAAGAAGATCTTCATGTATGTTTAAGAGACATCACCACAAGTAACAATAATCACAATTTTAAAAATCCTGCGGCCGTCAAATATTTTATATGATTTTTTATATTTATTTTTTTTTTGGATTTAGGGCCTATTGCAAGAAAAGTCTTGAATGATAATAGTAATTTACACATTAAAAATCTTTCTAATGAACCAACAATCCACCGCTCTTGTTCATCTAACCTCTTGTGCTGCTCCACCTGCCTATGTTCAATGGGTTATAATAAACCTTGCCTGATATAGCAACATTTTAAAATCAATCAAAATTTTAACTTCGAAAGATAATTGGGGTGACTTATCGAAAATCATCATCTGACCTTAAAAATAAAGCAGACTTGCTCTAGATAACTGCATAAAATATTTGCTTTGCTCGGATAAACCTTGCCTGATATAGCAACATTTTTAAGTCGATTCCAAAGATATTTTGTATTGTCTACTGACAGTAGCAAGTCATTATCTGCCCTTAATAAAGCAGGTTTGCTCAAAATAAAAGCAATATCTAATGTATCCAGAGTAGAATGCATCATCATAATCAGCATCACATCACGTAACCAATACCATCATTATCACCCGTATAATTGCCATCGTCATCACACCATTACCATCATCAGAACATTCAGCATCACACCATCATACACATGAATGAAATCAGCATCAACATCCTCATAACCAACATCATCATTGTTGTTATCATCATTTTTGCCATTATCATCACCATCATAACCATCACCATCATCATCGTCATTATGGAGATCGTAAATACCTTTATCGCCATTACCATTGCCACCACTATTATCATTATCTATATCACCATTTCTACCATCATCACATTTATCACTGTCATCATCAACATCACCATCACTAACAGTAGCATCATCACCATCATCTTTGCCATGGCTGTATTATTCATGTCATTAGAGTTAACATCACCTGCTGAACCTTTTTTTTAATATCACACCATCCTCATATCACCTACTCATGTACATTCAATAAGATATCATTTCATTTAATTTTTCTTTTTTCTGGGATTGTTGGTTATATCTGCAAGCTCAATTGTTGTAGTAATTTTCAAGATCTTGATAAACTAAGGAATTTTGTGTATTTAATTCCCATTAAAAAAAAAAAAAAAAGCTGGAAAGATTCTCACACAGAGTCTCTGGATAGATGGTTGTGTGGAGGCGCGTGATTGGTCATTCATGCCAAAAACCTATTCTCTTAGCCAATCAGGATGCAGGATAGATGAATGGATATAGGGCTTTTTGCAAGAAAAGTGTTTTGGATTTAGGGCCTTTTGAAAGAAAACATAATTTTCATCTCATTTTTTAACAAACTTCCTGAAACTTTTAGAAGTTGAAATATAGCCAGTTTGATGCACATGGTGAATGTCTATTAAGGCATATAAAAAAAGTGCCATATGATAAAAAATGGATTTAGGGCCTATTGCAAGTAAGCTCTTCAAATATTAAGTAGAATTTAATTCGTCATGAGGACGAATAAGGTGGTCTGTCTTTCAATTTGTATGATCATGATTGTAATCAGGATGATCATAATAACGGGGAAATGCTAAACTGAAGATAGGAAGTCAAAATGCCACGAATGGAGATGCTTCTTGAGGACAGGAAGGTAGAAAAATGTGTGAAACGGTCATTGTAAGATGTGATAATATTTGTGCAAGATAACAATCATGATAATGTTGACAATGATAAGATGCTCATATAACAATGACGATAATGATGATCTTGACAACATTTAGAACTGCAATCGTTCGTATCAGAACGATGTGCATGCAGTGTCGTCCGTCTATTTTTTTGAGAAGTTGACAGGTGAAATATAAAGATACGCATGTTAAACCATGATATAAGATAAGATGGGAGAAAATAATGCATACTGTGAAATTAGGAGATGATAGAATCATGAAAATAATTACGAAATAAAAAAAAACAAAAGACAAAGAATGATAATGATAATGGTGATGACAGTGATGATGATGATGAGGAGGATGATGATGGGGATAATTGTGATGACCATGACTGCAATGACAGTCACCTTAACCATGCCAAATATGAAAGAGAAATCACATTTTGTTATAAAGATACGACCATAAGTTGATTTTTACAAAATGGCGCCTAGATAACGTCACAGTAATCTGATGACCTTGAAAAAGATGCGGGAACTTGACCTTATTAGGACTGATGACTAACGATAATTGACTAAGTCAATTCTGAGAAACTGTGATATCAAATAGGACTAATGATATTGCAAGATAGCTTTAATACACGTCAGGGAATCAGATTTTCCATAGGGTTATACATAAACCACTGCACACTACTTTCCAATAGACATAACACGCAAAATAAGGCAGTTTATTACGTGGTTTGTGATTGCTTATGTTATAATAGTCAAACAATATGGTAAAATGAAAGGCAAAAAGAAGCAAAAAAAAAAAAAAAAAAAAAATGGACCCACCGGGGATCGAACCTGGGTCATCGGAGTGAGAGGCAAGTGCTTTGACCAATATACCAAAACATTTCCCATAGAGATAACACGTAAACGAAAAACGGGATTCTCAAATCACATTTTGTAGTGAAAAATTGGGGATGATCCCGACATCTGATCAAAAATTGGAGACCACAGTTGTAAAAGCTTATAGTCTCAGCTATAACATACTAAAATCAGGAAGAAAACTAGAAAGGCCGTCAAAGGCGGCAGACCCACGCCTTAACCCAATATAGGTTTTGTTTTGTTGCGATTATTTTTGTAAGCAGTAGCCATTCAAAGGGGATAACAAGAGGCACATCTCCCCCCCCCCCCCCCCCCCCCCATAAATATTGCCATATCCAGGTCATAGCTTTGTGTATCCCCACCCTTGAAAAAATTCTTCTGAAAAAGATATTTTATTATTGAAACATCCCTCCCCTAAAAGTAATTGATTAGACATGTCAGAGAGCGTGGCGTGGTGAGAAAAAAAATGTTAGCAATTTGTATTCAGTGTTCAGTCATGTAAGTGTTAGTAAATGTATTCATGTTCTATCTTTAAATTACATTGCAATTGGGGTTGTTGTTTTTTTTTTCATCGGGCTTGGATAAAATATATATGACGACAAATAAAGTTGGATCTAGACTTCAAAATGACATGCATGCGAGGCACAGAGCTTACTCACTCAGCTCAGTCACCACCCATCAACAAAGTCAAAGTGGATACTGGCGTGCATGCCCGTATTCGGCGAACCTCGATCAGCCACCAAATTTTGCAAATCCACACAAATTAAAAAAAAAATACAGTTTTTGTATATATTTTACAACTACGAAATCCACTCAAACAGACATGAATGAGGTATAAACTAGTTATATGACAGGACCGTTATAACCCAAAGAAAAAAGTTCAATCCTACTACAGTGAGCCAGGCACAGGCTGACTCCCTGGGGTTATGTACTCCCTAGCCCGACCAGATCCCCGTCACTTCGCGACAGCGCTGTGTATAGTTATGTACGTACAGCTAGCTACACAGCCCACTAGCACTCACTCAGATCAACACACGCGAACGCTCGCGAGTGCGATAAACTCACTCACGTCGAACAAACTCACCAGATTTTCACCGAAAACAATTAAAATCACGTACTACACGTCCACCAGGATAAAATAAATCACAAAAACTTCCACAACAAAGTGGAAAGAACCGGGGAAAATAAACAGAAATGCACAGAAGATAAGAAATAGAGGAGAAGCCGTAGGGCTAGGGTAGCCTGAATCTAAATGAATTTGTGGATAAAAAAGGTATCGCGCGCGATAGCTATAGAGCCTAGCCGCCTATTAGTATACCGTACATAGCCGCTTTCGCAGTAGTAGTTCAAGCCCGCGAAAAATCCCTTGTTGCTGGGATACGTTGGCTTTTCCCTTTGATTGTTCAGACACATGTGACATTGAATTGTTGAGAGTAGCTCGCTCTCATACAACCATAAGTACGTTATGTGATAAGCTGAGCGCTACTTCACAAAAGAAGCACAACAAATGAAGAGTTTTCTTGCAAAAGGCCCTAAATCCACTTTACCTACTTCTTAGTAAATTGAGATTTTTTGTTTCACACAGTTCTATGATTTCATTCAAGAAGATCTTCATGTATGTTTAAGAGACATCACCACAAGTAACAATAATCACAATTTTAAAAATCCTGCGGCCGTCAAATATTTTATATGATTTTTTATATTTATTTTTTTTTTGGATTTAGGGCCTATTGCAAGAAAAGTCTTGAATGATAATAGTAATTTACACATTAAAAATCTTTCTAATGAACCAACAATCCACCGCTCTTGTTCATCTAACCTCTTGTGCTGCTCCACCTGCCTATGTTCAATGGGTTATAATAAACCTTGCCTGATATAGCAACATTTTAAAATCAATCAAAATTTTAACTTCGAAAGATAATTGGGGTGACTTATCGAAAATCATCATCTGACCTTAAAAACAAAGCAGACTTGCTCTAGATATAACTGCATAAAATATTTGCTTTGCTCGGATAAACCTTGCCTGATATAGCAACATTTTTAAGTCGATTCCAAAGATAATTTGTATTGTCTACTGACAGTAGCAAGTCATTATCTGCCCTTAATAAAGCAGGTTTGCTCAAAATAAAAGCAATATCTAATGTATCCAGAGTAGAATGCATCATCATAATCAGCATCACATCACGTAACCAATACCATCATTATCACCCGTATAATTGCCATCGTCATCACACCATTACCATCATCAGAACATTCAGCATCACACCATCATACACATGAATGAAATCAGCATCAACATCCTCATAACCAACATCATCATTGTTGTTATCATCATTTTTGCCATTATCATCACCATCATAACCATCACCATCATCATCGTCATTATGGAGATCGTAAATACCTTTATCGCCATTACCATTGCCACCACTATTATCATTATCTCTATCACCATTTCTACCATCATCACATTTATCACTGTCATCATCAACATCACCATCACTAACAGTAGCATCATCACCATCATCTTTGCCATGGCTGTATTATTCATGTCATTAGAGTTAACATCACCTGCTGAACCTTTTTTTAATATCACACCATCCTCATATCACCTACTCATGTACATTCAATAAGATATCATTTCATTTAATTTTTCTTTTTTCTGGGATTGTTGGTTATATCTGCAAGCTCAATTGTTGTAGTAATTTTCAAGATCTTGATAAACTAAGGAATTTTGTGTATTTAATTCCCATTAAAAAAAAAAAAAAGCTGGAAAGATTCTCACACAGAGTCTCTGGATAGATGGTTGTGTGGAGGCGCGTGATTGGTCATTCATGCCAAAAACATATTCTCTTAGCCAATCAGGATGCAGGATAGATGAATGGATATAGGGCTTTTTGCAAGAAAAGTGTTTTGGATTTAGGGCCTTTTGAAAGAAAACATAATTTTCATCTCATTTTTTAACAAACTTCCTGAAACTTTTAGAAGTTGAAATATAGCCAGTTTGATGCACATGGTGAATGTCTATTAAGGCATATAAAAAAGTGCCATATGTGACCCGTCACGTCAAAATGAGACAGAAGTCGCATTTTTTGAAATTGCATTTTATTATTGATTATTATTTTCCTTTTCATAAGCTTTAATTTGGTATATAGTTCAACTCTAGAGAGTGAGTATTAGTGGAGATAATAGCTTTTGAATCTTGAGTAAAGTAGGGCTGTGGCAAAGTATTTCTTCGAGAAAAACGCTTCCAAAGTTTGACTTACGTTTTGCAGTCATGCAGCATTTTCCGTTTGTAATGTCAAATAGATTTTTATAAAGCCCTTAGCAACCGTTTATTAATTCTAATAAAAACTAGTCCTTATGTTTCTTTAGGATCTCTTCTCATGAAAACATGAATTTTAATTCATTTAAGCCATGAATTTTAACGCTTTAAAGGGTAACAAATCAAGTAGTTTCACGGCACTGAAAAAGCTTCCCGCATCAACTTCATGCTTTTTTCGTTGAGCCTTTCCTATGCCGGTATGATTTTCTTAAAGGGTTGATTAACCTAGCTATAGTCAAAAGGTTTGTAAGTCTGTCATTTTGTGCGGGGAAATGTATTAGATTATGGTTCAAACTTTCAGAGGTTTTTATGTCATTATATCTTTTTCTAAATTAATCATGTAAACTTGATTTCTTTCAATGTTATTTGCTTTCTTTTTATAGCTTGGATTCGATTGTCGCAAAGTCATTCAATTTTGGCAAATTTACTGATTAGACTATAGTCTTTACCAACAATAATATTGACAGAGATCGTTGATGTCTGCATATGAAGCTTACTTTTTTACTTTTCGTCTTGTGAAAGAGCAATAGAAATCGCCGCTTTCTTAAGCTGAAGAATTAACACACGATTATTGATTTTCTCTCTCTCCTTCTACATCACGCACCTGTTTCATAATCTCCACAGTTTTATTTCTTTCTTTTGAAAGCTAACTCTCTTTTCGGTTCGCTCTTTACTTATTACCAGATTAAACAACGATGGAATGAAACAGAATCATAATAAAGAAATTGTATCCTGCTCTAGTTAGTTCTACCTTTAAAAAATGTTTATAAATGCGTCTTTCTTTTCTTTTCGCCATGTCAAAGAGGTATAGAATTCGCCCCTTTCAAAGAACAAGGATTAAGTCACCTCCAGCAAGAGACGATTATTGATTTTCTCTCTCTCTCTCTTTGTCCTAAATCGCGCGCTTGTTTCATAATCTCTACACAGGTACATGTACTGTTCTTTCTGGTTAAAAGGCTTATTTTCTTTTCGGCTTTTCAAAGGGTTACAGAATTTACCCCTTATTATTATCGCGTATCAATAGTTTCGTTGTTCGTAAGTCATCTTTCCAGTTCTTCTTACTTCTGTTTTGAAAGCCAACTCTTTTCTATCCCCTCTCTACTTTCAATAGATTAAACAGCGATGGTTTAAACCAGCTTCGTAATGAAGAGATCTTTCATTGACGATTAACAATTCTCTGCGCTAGTCGAGTCTTGCTTTACGAAATCTACCACCTTCTCAATTTGAACTTTTTCTTTTTGCTTTTAATAGAGCTAAATAATTTGTCTATTATTTTCACACGCACCCTCACCAGATGATTAGTGAATTCTTCTCTCTCTCTCATTCTGAACATGTATCACATTCTAACACATTTTCATTCGCCGTCACAATTTCATTTGGTTCACCCCCCCCCCCCCCATTCAAAGTGATCTTGGGACTTATTTCACTTTCAGACTCTCTTTAAAGTGATACTAGGCTGAGCAAAGTAACAAAATAATCAACTTGTAAAGAAAAAGAGACAGAGAGGGGAGGTACTGATAACTGAAACAGAGAAAGAAGAAAAAGATTTTTGTTTAGCCTGCACTCAAAACGAAACAAGAAAGACTCCCAAAAATAAAGATTAATGAAATATTGATAATATTGTACTTTATTATAACGGGACCAAAGTAGTACGAATGCGATGATAACAGAAGCAATATCTGATCTTAATCTTCAGAACAATTCGAGACGGCACGAGCAAGCCAGCGCGATCGAGCATTAAGTACATGTTGCAAATTCTTTTACAGAGATCACGTGACTGCGAACGTCCAATGAACAAAGCCACGCGTCGCTAGGGGCGGGGCCTAGCGGATGGCTTTCTTTTCGCTCTGGGACGAGCCAGCTGTCCGAAAAAATAGAAGAGTTGACCGAAAAAAACACTCGTAGAAAAACTGCTTTTTCTACCCTTTCCCGTTATATTTAGGACTCAATTTTTTTACAGAGCATTCATGAAACATTGAAGATTCAAATCAGCTAAGAAAAAAAAAATGACGAAATTTGAAGTTTTTTAAGATTTGCCCAATTTTCTCGAGTTCTAGCCCAGCGACTTCTGTCTCATTTTGTCGTGACGGGTCACATATGATAAAAAATGGATTTAGGGCCTATTGCAAGTAAGCTCTTCAAATATTAAGTAGAATTTAATTCGTCATGAGGACGAATAAGGTGGTCAGTCTTTCAATTTGTATGATCATGATTGTAATCAGGATGATCATAATAACGGGGAAATGCTAAACTGAAGATAGGAAGTCAAAATGCCACGAATGGAGATGCTTCTTGAGGACAGGAAGGTAGAAAAATGTGTGAAACGGTCATTGTAAGATGTGATAATATTTGTGCAAGATAACAATCATGATAATGTTGACAATGATAAGATGCTCATATAACAATGACGATAATGATGATCTTGACAACATTTAGAACTGCAATCGTTCGTATCAGAACGATGTGCATGCAGTGTCGTCCGTCTATTTTTTTGAGAAGTTGACAGGTGAAATATAAAGATACGCATGGTAAACCATGATATAAGATAAGATGGGAGAAAATAATGCATACTGTGAAATTAGGAGATGATAGAATCATGAAAATAATTACGAAATAAAAAAAAACAAAAGACAAAGAATGATAATGATAATGGTGATGACAGTGATGATGATGATGAGGAGGATGATGATGGGGATAATTGTGATGACCATGACTGCAATGACAGTCACCTTAAAGGACAAGTAACCCCACGTGATATTCTAGATGCACCTATTGTCTGCTACGTCTTTCCATGGAGGCTGCCATTTTGTGCATGACACGGATCATTAGGTACCATATGCATTGATAATAGCCTACCTTTACAACAGATACGTCGCTTTGTTCTGATTGTATTACGATTGTTATTGGCCATGGGCCTAGATAATTGACGACCCATGAGTTCTAATAGCCATCCTGTAAAGCAGATTCCTCGCTTTGTTTTGGTATTGTTACGATTGTCTCCGTCCTTGACGTATATTTTTTATGAAGTATATTTTTTATGAACAAATTAAGACCTTTTAAAAAATATATAAAACTAAACTTACATTTCAGAATATGTGACTTTATCTAATATATATTTGTCCTCTAAAAATCAATTACAAGTTAACGATGAAGGAAATTTTACTTGGGATGAAAAATATGTTCGTGTACACATAAAGTAATGGCAGCCCCCTTATTATTGCTAGCAGACGATAACTTGGCTGGAAAATAGTGATTTATATCTATATCCTGTGTTTTTACATGAAATTGCATGTATCAAATAAGAGGCATATACTACACCATTCAAAATAAGCTAATTCATACGCTGAGGTTAATTTCCCTTTAACCATGCCAAATATGAAAGAGAAATCACATTTTGTTATAAAGATACGACCATAAGTTGATTTTTACAAAATGGCGCCTAGATAACGTCACAGTAATCTGATGACCTTGAAAAAGATGCGGGAACTTGACCTTATTAGGACTGATGACTAACGATAATTGACTAAGTCAATTCTGAGAAACTGTGATATCAAATAGGACTAATGATATTGCAAGATAGCTTTAATACACGTCAGGGAATCAGATTTTCCATAGGGTTATACATAAACCACTGCACACTACTTTCCAATAGACATAACACGCAAAATAAGGCAGTTTATTACGTGGTTTGTGATTGCTTATGTTATAATAGTCAAACAATATGGTAAAATGAAAGGCAAAAAGAAGCAAAAAAAAAAAAAAAAAAAATTAATGGACCCACCGGGGATCGAACCTGGGTCACCGGAGTGAGAGGCAAGTGCTTTGACCAATATACCAAAACATTTCCCATAGAGATAACACGTAAACGAAAAACGGGATTCTCAAATCACATTTTGTAGTGAAAAATTGGGGATGATCCCGACATCTGATCAAAAATTGGAGACCACAGTTGTAAAAGCTTATAGTCTCAGCTATAACATACTAAAATCAGGAAGAAAACTAGAAAGGCCGTCAAAGGCGGCAGACCCACGCCTTAACCCAATATAGGTTTTGTTTTGTTGCGATTATTTTTGTAAGCAGTAGCCATTCAAAGGGGATAACAAGAGGCACATCTCCCCCCCCCCCCCCCCATAAATATTGCCATATCCAGGTCATAGCTTTGTGTATCCCCACCCTTGAAAAAATTCTTCTGAAAAAGATATTTTATTATTGAAACATCCCTCCCCTAAAAGTAATTGATTAGACATGTCAGAGAGCGTGGCGTGGTGAGAAAAAAAATGTTAGCAATTTGTATTCAGTGTTCAGTCATGTAAGTGTTAGTAAATGTATTCATGTTCTATCTTTAAATTACATTGCAATTGGGGTTGTTGTTTTTTTTTCATCGGGCTTGGATAAAATATATATGACGACAAATAAAGTTGGATCTAGACTTCAAAATGACATGCATGCGAGGCACAGAGCTTACTCACTCAGCTCAGTCACCACCCATCAACAAAGTCAAAGTGGATACTGGCGTGCATGCCCGTATTCGGCGAACCTCGATCAGCCACCAAATTTTGCAAATCCACACAAATTAAAAAAAAAATACAGTTTTTGTATATATTTTACAACTACGAAATCCACTCAAACAGACATAAATGAGGTATAAACTAGTTATATGACAGGACCGTTATAACCCAAAGAAAAAAGTTCAATCCTACTACAGTGAGCCAGGCACAGGCTGACTCCCTGGGGTTATGTACTCCCTAGCCCGACCAGATCCCCGTCACTTCGCGACAGCGCTGTGTATAGTTATGTACGTACAGCTAGCTACACAGCCCACTAGCACTCACTCAGATCAACACACGCGAACGCATGCGAGTGCGATAAACTCACTCACGTCGAACAAACTCACCAGATTTTCACCGAAAACAATTAAAATCACGTACTACACGTCCACCAGGACAAAATAAATCACAAAAACTTCCACAACAAAGTGGAAAGAACCGGGGAAAATAAACAGAAATGCACAGAAGATAAGAAATAGAGGAGAAGCCGTAGGGCTAGGGTAGCCTGAATCTAAATGAATTTGTGGATAAAAAAGGTATCGCGCGCGATAGCTATAGAGCCTAGCCGCCTATTAGTATACCGTACATAGCCGCTTTCGCAGTAGTAGTTCAAGCCCGCGAAAAATCCCTTGTTGCTGGGATACGTTGGCTTTTCCCTTTGATTGTTCAGACACATGTGACATTGAATTGTTGAGAGTAGCTCGCTCTCATACAACCATAAGTACGTTATGTGATAAGCTGAGCGCTACTTCACAAAAGAAGCACAACAAATGAAGAGTTTTCTTGCAAAAGGCCCTAAATCCACTTTACCTACTTCTTAGTAAATTGAGATTTTTTGTTTCACACAGTTCTATGATTTCATTCAAGAAGATCTTCATGTATGTTTAAGAGACATCACCACAAGTAACAATAATCACAATTTTAAAAATCCTGCGGCCGTCAAATATTTTATATGATTTTTTATATTTTTTTTTTTTTTTGGATTTAGGGCCTATTGCAAGAAAAGTCTTGAATGATAATAGTAATTTACACATTAAAAATCTTTCTAATGAACCAACAATCCACCGCTCTTGTTCATCTAACCTCTTGTGCTGCTCCACCTGCCTATGTTCAATGGGTTATAATAAACCTTGCCTGATATAGCAACATTTTAAAATCAATCAAAATTTAACTTCGAAAGATAATTGGGGTGACTTATCGAAAATCATCATCTGACCTTAAAAACAAAGCAGACTTGCTCTAGATATAACTGCATAAAATATTTGCTTTGCTCGGATAAACCTTGCCTGATATAGCAACATTTTTAAGTCGATTCCAAAGATAATTTGTATTGTCTACTGACAGTAGCAAGTCATTATCTGCCCTTAATAAAGCAGGTTTGCTCAAAATAAAAGCAATATCTAATGTATCCAGAGTAGAATGCATCATCATAATCAGCATCACATCACGTAACCAATACCATCATTATCACCCGTATAATTGCCATCGTCATCACACCATTACCATCATCAGAACATTCAGCATCACACCATCATACACATGAATGAAATCAGCATCAACATCCTCATAACCAACATCATCATTGTTGTTATCATCATTTTTGCCATTATCATCACCATCATAACCATCACCATCATCATCGTCATTATGGAGATCGTAAATACCTTTATCGCCATTACCATTGCCACCACTATTATCATTATCTCTATCACCATTTCTACCATCATCACATTTATCACTGTCATCATCAACATCACCATCACTAACAGTAGCATCATCACCATCATCTTTGCCATGGCTGTATTATTCATGTCATTAGAGTTAACATCACCTGCTGAACCTTTTTTTAATATCACACCATCCTCATATCACCTACTCATGTACATTCAATAAGATATCATTTCATTTAATTTTTCTTTTTTCTGGGATTGTTGGTTATATCTGCAAGCTCAATTGTTGTAGTAATTTTCAAGATCTTGATAAAGGAATTTTGTGTATTTAATTCCCATTAAAAAAAAAAAAAAAAGCTGGAAAGATTCTCACACAGAGTCTCTGGATAGATGGTTGTGTGGAGGCGCGTGATTGGTCATTCATGCCAAAAACCTATTCTCTTAGCCAATCAGGATGCAGGATAGATGAATGGATATAGGGCTTTTTGCAAGAAAAGTGTTTTGGATTTAGGGCCTTTTGAAAGAAAACATAATTTTCATCTCATTTTTTAACAAACTTCCTGAAACTTTTAGAAGTTGAAATATAGCCAGTTTGATGCACATGGTGAATGTCTATTAAGGCATATAAAAAAGTGCCATATGTGACCCGTCACGTCAAATTGAGACAGAAGTCGCATTTTTTGAAATTGCATTTTATTATTGATTATTATTTTCCTTTTCATAAGCTTTAATTTGGTATATAGTTCAACTCTAGAGAGTGAGTATTAGTGGAGATAATAGCTTTTGAATCTTGAGTAAAGTAGGGCTGTGGCAAAGTATTTCTTCGAGAAAAACGCTTCCAAAGTTTGACTTACGTTTTGCAGTCATGCAGCATTTTCCGTTTGTAATGTCAAATAGATTTTTATAAAGCCCTTAGCAACCGTTTATTAATTCTAATAAAAACTAGTCCTTATGTTTCTTTAGGATCTCTTCTCATGAAAACATGAATTTTAATTCATTTAAGCCATGAATTCTAACGCTTTAAAGGGTAACAAATCAAGTAGTTTCACGGCACTGAAAAAGCTTCCCGCATCAACTTCATGCTTTTTTCGTTGAGCCTTTCCTATGCCGGTATGATTTTCTTAAAGGGTTGATTAACCTAGCTATAGTCAAAAGGTTTGTAAGTCTGTCATTTTGTGCGGGGAAATGTATTAGATTATGGTTCAAACTTTCAGAGGTTTTTATGTCATTATATCTTTTTCTAAATTAATCATGTAAACTTGATTTCTTTCAATGTTATTTGCTTTCTTTTTATAGCTTGGATTTGATTGTCGCAAAGTCATTCAATTTTGGCAAATTTACTGATTAGACTATAGTCTTTACCAAGAATAATATTGACAGAGATCGTTGATGTCTGCATATGAAGCTTACTTTTTTACTTTTCGTCTTGTGAAAGAGCAATAGAAATCGCCGCTTTCTTAAGCTGAAGAATTAACACACGATTATTGATTTTCTCTCTCTCCTTCTACATCACGCACCTGTTTCATAATCTCCACAGTTTTATTTCTTTCTTTTGAAAGCTAACTCTCTTTTCGGTTCGCTCTTTACTTATTACCAGATTAAACAACGATGGAATGAAACAGAATCATAATAAAGAAATTGTATCCTGCTCTAGTTAGTTCTACCTTTAAAAAATGTTTATAAATGCGTCTTTCTTTTCTTTTCGCCATGTCAAAGAGGTATAGAATTCGCCCCTTTCAAAGAACAAGGATTAAGTCACCTCCAGCAAGAGACGATTATTGATTTTCTCTCTCTCTCTCTTTGTCCTAAATCGCGCGCTTGTTTCATAATCGCTACACAGGTACATGTACTGTTCTTTCTGGTTAAAAGGCTTATTTTCATTTCGGCTTTTCAAAGGGTTACAGAATTTACCCCTTATTATTATCGCGTATCAGTAGTTTCGTTGTTCGTAAGTCATCTTTCCAGTTCTTCTTACTTCTGTTTTGAAAGCCAACTCTTTTCTATCCCCTCTCTACTTTCAATAGATTAAACAGCGATGGTTTAAACCAGCTTCGTAATGAAGAGATCTTTCATTGACGATAAACAATTCTCTGCGCTAGTCGAGTCTTGCTTTACGAAATCTACCACCTTCTCAATTTGAACTTTTTCTTTTTGCTTTTAATAGAGCTAAATAATTTGTCTATTATTTTCACACGCACCCTCACCAGATGATTAGTGAATTCTTCTCTCTCTCTCATTCTGAACATGTATCACATTCTAACACATTTTCATTCGCCGTCACAATTTCATTTGGTTCACCCCCCCCCCCCCCCCCCCCCCCCATTCAAAGTGATCTTGGGACTTATTTCACTTTCAGACTCTCTTTAAAGTGATACTAGGCTGAGCAAAGTAACAAAATAATCAACTTGTAAAGAAAAAGAGACAGAGAGGGGAGGTACTGATAACTGAAACAGAGAAAGAAGAAAAAGATTTTTGTTTAGCCTGCACTCAAAACGAAACAAGAAAGACTCCCAAAAATAAAGATTAATGAAATATTGATAATATTGTACTTTATTATAACGGGACCAAAGTAGTACGAATGCGATGATAACAGAAGTAATATCTGATCTTAATCTTCAGAACAATTCGAGACGGCACGAGCAAGCCAGCGCGATCGAGCATTAAGTACATGTTGCAAATTCTTTTACAGAGATCACGTGACTGCGAACGTCCAATGAACAAAGCCACGCGTCGCTAGGGGCGGGGCCTAGCGGATGGCTTTCTTTTCGCTCTGGGACGAGCCAGCTGTCCGAAAAAATAGAAGAGTTGACCGAAAAAAACACTCGTAGAAAAACTGCTTTTTCTACCCTTTCCCGTTATATTTAGGACTCAATTTTTTACAGAGCATTCATGAAACATTGAAGATTCAAATCAGCTAAGAAAAAAAAAATGACGAAATTTGAAGTTTTTTAAGATTTGCCCAATTTTCTCGAGTTCTAGCCCAGCGACTTCTGTCTCATTTTGTCGTGACGGGTCACATATGATAAAAAATGGATTTAGGGCCTATTGCAAGTAAGCTCTTCAAATATTAAGTAGA
Organism: Heliocidaris erythrogramma; assembly: GCA_025617745.1. Classification (NCBI taxonomy): domain Eukaryota; kingdom Metazoa; phylum Echinodermata; class Echinoidea; order Camarodonta; family Echinometridae; genus Heliocidaris; species Heliocidaris erythrogramma. The sequence goes on from CM046862.1 coordinate 47,047,226, forward strand.
ATTTAATTCGTCATGAGGACGAATCAGGTGGTCAGTCTTTCAATTTGTATGATCATGATTGTAATCAGGATGATCATAATAACGGGGAAATGCTAAACTGAAGATAGGAAGTCAAAATGCCACGAATGGAGATGCTTCTTGAGGACAGGAAGGTAGAAAAATGTGTGAAACGGTCATTGTAAGATGTGATAATATTTGTGCAAGATAACAATCATGATAATGTTGACAATGATAAGATGCTCATATAACAATGACGATAATGATGATCTTGACAACATTTAGAACTGCAATCGTTCGTATCAGAACGATGTGCATGCAGTGTCGTCCGTCTATTTTTTTGAGAAGTTGACAGGTGAAATATAAAGATACGCATGGTAAACCATGATATAAGATAAGATGGGAGAAAATAATGCATACTGTGAAATTAGGAGATGATAGAATCATGAAAATAATTACGAAATAAAAAAAAACAAAAGACAAAGAATGATAATGATAATGGTGATGACAGTGATGATGATGATGAGGAGGATGATGATGGGGATAATTGTGATGACCATGACTGCAATGACAGTCACCTTAAAGGACAAGTAACCCCACGTGATATTCTAGATGCACCTATTGTCTGCTACGTCTTTCCATGGAGGCTGCCATTTTGTGCATGACACGGATCATTAGGTACCATATGCATTGATAATAGCCTACCTTTACAACAGATACGTCGCTTTGTTCTGATTGTATTACGATTGTTATTGGCCATGGGCCTAGATAATTGACGACCCATGAGTTCTAATAGCCATCCTGTAAAGCAGATTCCTCGCTTTGTTTTGGTATTGTTACGATTGTCTCCGTCCTTGACGTATATTTTTTATGAAGTATATTTTTTATGAACAAATTAAGACCTTTTAAAAAATATATAAAACTAAACTTACATTTCAGAATATGTGACTTTATCTAATATATATTTGTCCTCTAAAAATCAATTACAAGTTAACGATGAAGGAAATTTTACTTGGGATGAAAAATATGTTCGTGTACACATAAAGTAATGGCAGCCCCCTATTATTGCTAGCAGACGATAACTTGGCTGGAAAATAGTGATTTATATCTATATCCTGTGTTTTTACATGAAATTGCATGTATCAAATAAGAGGCATATACTACACCATTCAAAATAAGCTAATTCATACGCTGAGGTTAATTTCCCTTTAACCATGCCAAATATGAAAGAGAAATCACATTTTGTTATAAAGATACGACCATAAGTTGATTTTTACAAAATGGCGCCTAGATAACGTCACAGTAATCTGATGACCTTGAAAAAGATGCGGGAACTTGACCTTATTAGGACTGATGACTAACGATAATTGACTAAGTCAATTCTGAGAAACTGTGATATCAAATAGGACTAATGATATTGCAGGATAGCTTTAATACACGTCAGGGAATCAGATTTTCCATAGGGTTATACATAAACCACTGCACACTACTTTCCAATAGACATAACACGCAAAATAAGGCAGTTTATTACGTGGTTTGTGATTGCTTATGTTATAATAGTCAAACAATATGGTAAAATGAAAGGCAAAAAGAAGCAAAAAAAAAAAAAAAAAAAAAATTAATGGACCCACCGGGGATCGAACCTGGGTCACCGGAGTGAGAGGCAAGTGCTTTGACCAATATACCAAAACATTTCCCATAGAGATAACACGTAAACGAAAAACGGGATTCTCAAATCACATTTTGTAGTGAAAAATTGGGGATGATCCCGACATCTGATCAAAAATTGGAGACCACAGTTGTAAAAGCTTATAGTCTCAGCTATAACATACTAAAATCAGGAAGAAAACTAGAAAGGCCGTCAAAGGCGGCAGACCCACGCCTTAACCCAATATAGGTTTTGTTTTGTTGCGATTATTTTTGTAAGCAGTAGCCATTCAAAGGGGATAACAAGAGGCACATCTCCCCCCCCCCATAAATATTGCCATATCCAGGTCATAGCTTTGTGTATCCCCACCCTTGAAAAAATTCTTCTGAAAAAGATATTTTATTATTGAAACATCCCTCCCCTAAAAGTAATTGATTAGACATGTCAGAGAGCGTGGCGTGGTGAGAAAAAAAATGTTAGCAATTTGTATTCAGTGTTCAGTCATGTAAGTGTTAGTAAATGTATTCATGTTCTATCTTTAAATTACATTGCAATTGGGGTTGTTGTTTTTTTTTCATCGGGCTTGGATAAAATATATATGACGACAAATAAAGTTGGATCTAGACTTCAAAATGACATGCATGCGAGGCACAGAGCTTACTCACTCAGCTCAGTCACCACCCATCAACAAAGTCAAAGTGGATACTGGCGTGCATGCCCGTATTCGGCGAACCTCGATCAGCCACCAAATTTTGCAAATCCACACAAATTAAAAAAAAAATACAGTTTTTGTATATATTTTACAACTACGAAATCCACTCAAACAGACATAAATGAGGTATAAACTAGTTATATGACAGGACCGTTATAACCCAAAGAAAAAAGTTCAATCCTACTACAACAGTGAGCCAGGCACAGGCTGACTCCCTGGGGTTATGTACTCCCTAGCCCGACCAGATCCCCGTCACTTCGCGACAGCGCTGTGTATAGTTATGTACGTACAGCTAGCTACACAGCCCACTAGCACTCACTCAGATCAACACACGCGAACGCATGCGAGTGCGATAAACTCACTCACGTCGAACAAACTCACCAGATTTTCACCGAAAACAATTAAAATCACGTACTACACGTCCACCAGGACAAAATAAATCACAAAAACTTCCACAACAAAGTGGAAAGAACCGGGGAAAATAAACAGAAATGCACAGAAGATAAGAAATAGAGGAGAAGCCGTAGGGCTAGGGTAGCCTGAATCTAAATGAATTTGTGGATAAAAAAGGTATCGCGCGCGATAGCTATAGAGCCTAGCCGCCCATTAGTATACCGTACATAGCCGCTTTCGCAGTAGTAGTTCAAGCCCGCGAAAAATCCCTTGTTGCTGGGATACGTTGGCTTTGAATATTCATTGCAGGCTCGTACGGATTTGAAGTGAAATGGCAAATAATGGGTCTAAAAGTCTTCTAAAATTCATAAACCTGAAATAGACTTTTGGTGAGACGAAGTAATGAGTGTTTTGATTGGCCAAAATATTTCTGCATCTGCAGGCGAAGTTTGGGGTCATCAATCTTTCTAGTTTCTTTCCTGTCACTATCTGAACTGAAGTTCCTATACTTTACTACAGGGTCAAAACTTCAAGGTCACACAGAATGTGCAGGGGTCAACCAATCATCACCAAAATCTAATTGATTCTTTCCTGTCACTTTCTGAACATTCCCTGAAAATTTGGTGCAAATCCGTTCACCCGTTCTCTTGTTATCTTGTACACAAACAAACAAACAAACAAACAAACAAACAAAAAAAAACAAAAAAAAAACAAACAAACAAACATACGGAGCCCTTTACATAACCCTGCCGATTTCATCGGCGTGGGTAAAAACATACGGAGCCCTTTACATAACCCTGCCGATTTCATCGGCGTGGGTAATAAACCAAAAACAACTGAGATACAGCTCAGAGAACAATGTCATGTAGATTCATGATTCGAAAAAAAATCATCTTCCATAGACATAACACGCAAATAGGGACAATTCTGACATGGCATCTTTAATTGAAAATTTCACTGTGATGACGTCATCAAAATGAAAAATAGGAAATTGCCTCAGCTACAACATATTAAAATCTGGGCGAAAAACGACTAATAATTACGAATCTAGAGCCAAATTTGCTTAAATGTGATGATGTGAAAACATGAAAAATGGAATTTTTGAATTCTGGCGCCATTTTGATGACGTCATAATGCTTATAAGGGTCAAAATGATACATGAAATCATATCTATGATTCATACCCTACCTGATGATGAAAAAAAATTGGGGGGTTTACGGACTATTTAAAGAGCTAGAGTTAAATTTGTAGAGGCATGTTTTTGCACGTTTTTACGTTATTTTCGCCATAGATGCGCGCACGGATTTTGAACTTTGACGCGCCCGTACGACCTTATTATTGATTGAAATTGATTCCAAGTTGATGGAAATGATGGAGAAACGTGTCAGGATTGCAAATCAATCGAAAAAACAGCGTTTAACGTTATTTACGACTTGCGCGGGCGTAAAACGCGCGCGCGGAATCTTACGCACGGACATTTTTTAAATGCTCAAAATGACCTGAAACGTGTGCAGACTTGATCCTACGTGATTTTGAGCATTTTTAAATTTTGACGCGCGCGTACGCGCACGTCCTGACCTCTAGATTACCTGTGAGCATAGACAAATTAAATAGTATAGACGAAAAGGTAGCACCCGCGGATTTGCCTCATTTGCATATAAGCTACAGCGTCACCATTCAATTTAAGCGTATTTAAGCGTATTTAGGCTCCGCCCCCCGAGAGACATTTCATATCTCCCGAAGCCCCCATTAGCATAAAAGGCCGATTTCACTTCATGCATTATTTATTTTTGCTTTGCGTATCCCGACAATATTCAGCTCTGATTGGACCTTACCTCATGAATATAACAATTATCCAAAAGAATTAATCGACAACAAATATGACCTTTTTCGTCACTTCCGCTGTGTGTAAAGTCAATGTAATGACGTCACCCGCACGAAGTGTGAATATCTTGTGAAACGTTTACCGATGAGTACAACTATAATTACGCTTAAAGGTTGACTAAATTAGAGAAAAAATGGGTGCTCTTTCCATGTAGTTTTGCCTTCTAATCACGAATCTGCCAATCGATTGTCCAAATTATGTCTCGTTTTGGCGAAAAAGGGGAAAAAGTAGAGGTTTTGGGACAGTTCCTTAAAACTCGTGAGCTGATTGGCTAACCCCAAGTGACGTATGAAAAGTAAGAAGCACAAGATCTGCAGGCTGCAGCATATAATATTGTACACAGAATGCGGTATTTGACCCCTCTGTTCAACGGACAATTTATGAAAAAAGGAAATTAATCAATATAATCTTAGGAGTGAATAATCATTAGCAATATATTTTCTACAAGATCAGAAAACGCTTTTGCCCAAATATACAGCTCTTGTTTTGTTTTTAGCTTTTCTTTTGAACAATGTTCTCATCCATCTGAGCTTGCCGAACGAAAGTTTTGCATTGGCCATAAACGCATGCACAGCCATTTTATGCGTCTGTATGATTGTACAATGTCCTACACATCTTTAGTACGGCAGTGACTATGTTCCCCTTGTATAGCGACTGGTGAACGCTTTTGTTTTGTTTATTTCACTTACGTTTTTTTTCTTTACTTCGCTTTACATAGTACATTAGTACTGACTTAGATTTTGGCTCAATTCGAGTAACTTATATAGAGAGAGAGGAAAAGTGCCCGCGATTCCGAGTTGGAGGACTTTTCTGAGCCATGCAGATACGAACTCTGATTTACTGGCAGATGATTTATCAGACCCCGAAGAAGCTCGAGTGGCAAGGGGAAATTCGACCATATTGTATGTTTGAACCCCTCGCAGAATACGGTGAAGGGCCGTGGGTGAAGTAACTCCAGGGAGCTCCAACGCGTTGGAGCTCCCTGGAGTGAAGTAGACCGAAAATGCTGTCTCTCGCTCGTTAGGTCGTCTTAGATAACGAGCGAGAGACAGAATTTTCGGTCTACGGGTGAAGCTGCTGCAGCTGTTGTCGTTGAAAAACAGATTAGAAGACTTGACTCCAAGTCTGATCGTTGGAATAGCTGAGTCTTTTAGCTAGCTTATCCTTCTCTTCATGCCAAATTCGGAATACAGGCCAGGATGCTCAAAATCATCTTCGGCAAAGTGATCGCTGCAGATTGTATTCCACTCACTTGGCCGGCCCTTGCCACTCTGCCCGCGTGAGCTTTACATTTGCGACCCACAATTTCCGTAGATTTTCATCTTCAGGAAAATGATGTAGGCTTACACCATCTTTAGGGGTCTTGCTACAGCCCGCAACTATACACCGATTAGGCATTATTGATGAAACTGTGTCCCAAAATCAAAGTTATTGTGAGGAATTAAACCGCGAAAATACGCAATGCAAATGGTCGATGCGGTGAATATCATGCTCGGTACCGGGCTGGGCCTGCCGGGGGCCTCCGGGCGCGCACGGTATAGGTTAGTGGAATATTTCCCCTTACTTTTCATGCGTCACAGATCACGTGATCACGATGTCGCTTCGATGGGTTTTTTTAGGGGCGGGGCTTATGACTGTGTAAATCAGCAAAAATATACTTTTCAAATGATTATAAAATATGACTGAATGCATAAAAAATTGTGTGATGGATATTTTTTGGCTCCTGATGACACCTTCCTACGAAAAATGGGCAATTATTTTTTTATTTTAGTGACCCTTTAAATTTCATAAATAGAATAACATTCATATGACTTACTACCAATGAGAGGAATCCTGGAATTTCTGTACATTTTGAAAGTATTTGAAAGTACTGTATGGTATAAAAATTTGGGCAATCTGTTTTCAAACTTTCATTACATTTTTTATCGTTCTGAGCTTATGTTTCAGCTCGATTGCCATTACCACCCCTGCCACTCTTGACAGCTTACCGGGAGTTTCGGGCGGGACCGTATCATAAAATCAAACACATTAACAGACAATTTCATCCCCATCAATGTCAATGACAGTGATCCAAACTAACTGTTGGAACAAATAATTTCAAAACTTAGTCGGAAAAATATCTAGTATGACTCTAATGTGACATATAAACTAGGACCAAGTGGCTTGTCGAGATTAATTTAGTTTTTCAAGCTCTGGTGCGAGGATTTCAGCAGTTCACGAATTCCATGATTTTGATTTTATGTCCAAAATTATAATAGAGTAGAATGTAACTTAGACTTATCGTACATCTGCATTTCAAATTTAGTTGATTAGGCCAAACTTCTTTGACAAATCTAAGTTAGATGTAGACATAGAGTCTAGATCTAGTTAAGCTAGATCTGACAGTTAGGCCTAACAAGTATCATGTAGGGCCTAGGCCTAGACCTCTATACCTAAGTTAGATCCAACTTACACAAAGCCAGGTCTGTGTGTGATTTGTGATATGCTGCCATGCTATGCATAATACAGTGATTTTTGCCATGCATACGTCGTACCGGCCGAATTCTGCTCCCTGCCGAAAACACCATCCTTTACTCTAGGCCTAGAACTCTATACTTAAATTAGCACATTACTAGCCTATAAAATGGAAGAAAGCCTGGTCAATGATTGAATTATGAATTGGGGGGGGGGGTGTCCTGGTCTAGTTAGTCTTTACTCTAGTTCTGCCCGATTCAACTCATTGTAATGTTAAAATGATATTAGATTAGAATTAAAAGAATAAACCTCTATAGCGTTGTTAACTTTTAGCCAATGACTCTAAAGGTTTGATTGAATTTGAAAACGAAATTTAAGAGAAGTCAGGGCATGCTGGTTTTTGTGTTTTTTTTTTGGGGGGGGGGGGTGTTCTTTTTTACTTAGTGTAGCAGGGAAGGAAATCAAAATCAAATGGGCTAGTCATTTTCATTTTTAGGCAGGACCAACAAAATTGTTGAAAGGTAATAGAGTATCATTATCAATTATCATTTTCATTTTTTGGGGGGTCTTTTTTCAGATGGACATGAAAGGAAGACTGCGCAGACCTATTGGAGATGACGGATGAAATGCAATGTAAATCTACTAGGATGCCACTTTATTTTCATTTCCCTGATTGTATGACAGGTATGGTAGTTCAAGATCTAGAGCTCTATTATTGGAAATTAATTAAATTGGCAGCTCCATGGTTATTTCAATGGGAATGTTAAGATCCAGTTGAGGAGTTACAGATTTTAAAGATGGAATGATAGATTGAGCTAATACTTATAGTGTCAAGGATAGATGTATGTTATCCGAAGTATATAATAAATATAAGAGGGTTTTATGGGATCTAAAATGTGTTGACAAGTAAATATATTAGGTTAGTTCCTTTGAGAGTGTTCTTCAACTCTTTTCAATAATACGTCTACGCAAACAATAGCAAGTAGAATATCAAATTAAAAAAATTATGTACTTAAATTTATTTTGAAATACATGTATTTCTGAAGAAAGACATTACAATTTCAGATAGAATCTGTGAAAGGAATCTATGTCTTACTTGTATTCTCTTTGAGAATCAATGAGGCCAGCATGAATGGAGTATAAATACATATTATGTGATGTATCACCTATTTTATTTTTCCAGGATGATGCTTCTCTTCTTCAGTAACAATAGATGCTGAAGGCATATCCCACTTTGAGTAAAGACAATTCAGAGAGGAAGAAAGAACTACCGACTTGCTGAAGTTGAGAGAGGTAGGCTCAGCTGTATGAATAAGTTTCTTTGTATACACTCACACAACTGAGGTACTAAAGGGTGTCCTTGGTACATTCACAAAGATAGATTTTGTAAAAAAAAAGGGGGGGGGCACAAATCTCGGAAGAAGAAGAAGCAAAAAAAAGGGTTGTCAGATTTTTTGGGTCCAGTTTTCCTGCAAAATTCTCTGACAAGCAAAAAAAAAAAAAGAAAGAAAGAAGCTTTAGTTCAAAGGGGGGGGGGGGGGGGGGGGCACAATTTTAAAAGGAGAGGCCACAATGTACACTGCTCTTTGAAAAGGGAGGAGGCCGGAAGTGCCCCAAACCCCCACCCCCCCCCCCAATTTGCCACTTTGTTCAATGATCTGCATATCATGTGATTTCAACGTGATTAATTCCATTCTTTTCTCATTTCATTCAACAGACATGCATGGAGTTCATCTTGACCTCTTCAGCTTTAATGGCGGCTACAACAGATCAAATCCTTCGTATTGCAATCCGGAGAGTCAGAAGTTATTGTAACAAGCACATTTAAGGGAAAAGGATACTTCATCTAAAGCTTTTCACATGTGGCACCTTCACCCGTCCCTCCACATGTCACTTTATAAATTCTAATATAGCCAATTCTTTCATGTAGATGCATTTAGCTCATTAGGCCTATTGAGTTGAGGGTTTCCTCTTCGAGATGGCCTAGGGACATTGCCTGGCCCCTAATGTTTATTATAATAATAATAATAATGATAACAATAATAGAACAGGCATCTGAAAAGCAACTTGATTTTCAACCAATCAGGATCGCGTATTTTGGACTTGCTTTTCATTTTTTGAGTTTGCGTCTAATCCCAACTTTTTATGCAAGAGCGCCCAGTTCTTATATTTCGTATAAAGTACCTTTGCAAAATGTCTCAATGCACTGAGGAAAGGGTGAGAAAGAGAAACAAGTAGGAAACCTGCAGGAAATGTTATAATTATATTAATCAATTTGAATGAGTATGTTTTTAGTGCAGATTGGAATTGCCCTACTGTATTAGCTTGTCTTACATTACTGAAGTGATTGCCAGGCCCAATGAGGTTATGCTTTGATCCATTGTGCATCTCAACAAATGTAAAAAAAAATAATCCAATGAACTGATCTTATATCTGATTTAAATTATCATTTTGGGACAGTCTGTACTTTCAAATACTGTCTATATGATATAAAACTATTTTAAATGTAAAAAACAATCAGTATTGAGAAATTGAAAAAACATGTTAGTTCATCTAGAGAGCCTTACATGTATGTAGAGAAAATTAACATAACCATCTTTCATTTTCAAGTCAAATAATTATGCCCTTGGTATGTGTGGATCAAATTTCAACCAACAATCTTTGGTCATTGTTTCAATAGACTTTGTGGTTTTGGAGTTGGGCACTAGTGTAGCTGGGGGGGGGGGGGGGGGGGGGCAGAGCAAAAAAGAAAAGGTCAGGTTCATGAAAAATTTAGGGAAGGGGGTTGGGCAATCCCAGTCCGTGCCCCCCCCTTTTTTTTAAAGAACAGTATACATTGTGCCCCCTCCTTTTTTTTAAATTTTGCCCCTTTTACAACTTTTTTTTTTTGTGTTTGTCAGAGAATTATGGAGGGAAAAATACGAATCTCCCTCCAAGCAGTTCCCCAAAGTTGACAGCCCTGCATTTGTGTGCCCCCTTAGAAAATCCTGCATACTGCACTGAGTTAGGGTAAATTTGTTATGAAAAATCCTGATGATTTCATCAGGATTTTCAAGTATTCTATTTTGCATAAGTCATCTTTTTATAAACTCCCCGAAGTATTCTATAATGTGTTCAAATATTCCAAATAAATCAACAAATGCAATAAGATTTAAAGATGTAATACTTCCATGTAGCAGGTGAATTTATTTGATTTTAATAATTCAGTTGTGATGAAAATGTACTCTTTGTTAGTAATATAAAGTATACATGTTTGAAGTTTTCGTGTAGGGCATCATATGAGTTATTTCTATAAAAGTTTAGAATAATACTTATAGGGCCCTTTGATATTAGTAGAACAAATACATTATAAATATACATTGTGTTAAAAAATAGTGGATGATGGAATACACAATTGAAAAAATGACATAGGTGCAAGAAAAAGATGCAAAAAACAATCGGTTTGTGATCGAAGATAACGTAGATAAATAATCAAGCAGAAGGTGAGCAAATCTGTTTTAGATCGACTGGGCATCATAAATGCAGATTTCATCACATGAACTGTAAACATGGTAAATTACATTATTGTGAGAAGCTATGTAATTAAAATTGGTTTATGAACATTCAACTAGCAGTAATCCAATAGTACATGTATTTCTTTTCTTTGTCTTTCGTCTTTTCTTCAATTAATAAAATCTAACTGCAGATAGAGTGATGAAACAGGACGTGAGGGAAAAATAGAGTGTGAGAGAGAAAGAGGGAGAGAGAGAGAGTTAAGAGATAATGAGAGAGATAACTTGTGAGATGATATAATGAGAAAGGCAACGATGTGAGATAGTGAGAGAGATGGGAAGAAAAAGGGGAAAAGAAAGTTTCCAATATATCTCTGACCCCCCCCCCCCCTCCCCCTCCCCCGCCGCATGAGTTAGTGATTTCTTGAGAGGGGGAGAGAGAGAGAGCTGGTAAGTCTGGCCCTAGGGGTGGGGGCCGGGAGTTCAATTCCAAGTTTGCTATAAAAAAAACAACAACAACAAAGAAAAATAATTATATATATATTTTTTTAATTACTGTCAGAAGTTCCCACATATGGATTCGTTTCTTGTGACACAGCTTAACCAAGTTTGATTCCATGTTTATTTTTCAACAGTGTCCGTGAATTGAAGTACGGCACGTAGCTTCTCACTGTTTATCATTTTAATTGTATTGTTGATTATTATAATTATATTATAAATGGAAGGCACTGATTCGCCAAGGCTGGGGAGTCGCCAAAATCCATATCATGAATACATTAACATACATGAATAAATTAAGTGTACTTGACCTCTCAATGCGCATGCTCGACGCTGACCCGCGTTTTTGTTTTTGTTGCGTGAAGAGCATGTATGGATGTTGGGAGCATCTTAAGAAATGAATAATTCATAGTATGTTAATGGGGCTTCGGGCGCGTTCAAATCGTGCTCAAATGTCTCTGACAAAATGGCGGAGCTTTAGGGGCCTGCCTGTGAGGACATAACTTGATGACCCGTCATCTGAAGTTTATGTGATGTGAATATATATATTTTTGTTTATTATAATCAGTTTTTATTCTTTTCTCTCTTGAAACAAATAACAATCATGGTACAAATTACAATCATCGTATATAACACATACTACAAATATGATATTCTAAAACAATATAAATTTTCGTCTAACAAAAGGCTTCAAAAGAAATTAACATTACTTGAATATTGAAGAAAAAAAATCCATAAACAAAAAGCGGATAAATTGATATCCTTAATCATATACTCTTAATTCTCCTACTGACAAGCGTTTCCCCCTTTTTTTTCCTTACATGATCAATTTCCATACATCATACAAATAAAATTTCATATTTCCAGAGAAAAAACAAAACAAACAAACAAACTTAATTCTTAATGAGATAAACATATCCAGTTGTATAATGCAACAATTTTGTTTTGCAATGTCGTAATTTATACTCCCTTTTTACTCTTGTCCTGAGAGAAAGTTTTCTTTAAAAAAAACCAAAAAAACAAACAAACAAACAAACAACCCTACCCTACCCTACCCAACCCAACCTCCCCCTTATCCCCCCCCCCCCCCCCCCCCCCCCCCCTTAACCGGTGGACGACTGGCTCTGGGGTCCAATTGTTTGTCTAATATTCAGGTTTTCCCATTTAGAAAAATAGTTGATTTTCGATAAATTTACAAAACGGCGTCTTAATGACGTCACGATGACCTGATGACCTCCAAAAGCTTAATGGACCATGTCCATGATGGACCTCATACATGACATGAAACTCGATGATATTGACCTGGCCGATTTTGAGATTTGGTGGGTACAAAAATTTGAATAAAAAGAAGAAATAAAGAAAAACTAGAATTTAATTCCTCATGAGGACGAATTAGGTAGTCTGTCTTTCAATTTGTATGATCATGATTGTAGTCAGGATGTTCATAATAACGGGGAAATACTAAACTGAAGATAGGAAGTCAAAAATGCCACGCATGGAGATGCTTCTTGAGGACAGGAATGTAGAAAAATGTGTGAAACGGTCATTGGAAGATGTGATAATATTTGTGCAAGATAACAATCATGATAATGGTGATGATTATCATGATGAAGATGATATAATGATGATGGTGATGACATAATAATAATAGCAATGATTATCATGACGGTGATGATATTATATCATCATCATTATCATATCATCATGACAGTAATAATGATAATGATGTTGATGATAATCATCATCGTCATCATGAATATCATCATGACAGTGATGATGATAATGATGTTTATGTTAATCATCATCATCATCATCATGAAAATCATGACAGTGATGATGATAATCATCATCATGAATATCATCATGACAGTGATGATGATAATGATGATGATAATGATGATGGTGATCATTATATCATGACAGTAATGATGATAATGATGTTGATGATAATCATCATTATCATCATCATCATCATCATGAATATCATGACAGTGATGATGATAATGATGTTGATGATTATCATGATGATGATATAATGATGATGATGATGGTGATGATGATGATGATACTGGTGATGACCATGACTGAAATGACATTGATCTTAGCCCTTCCAAATATGAAAGAGAAATGACATTTAGTGAAGAAGATACGACCATAAGTTGATTTGTACAAAATAGCCCCTAGATGACGTCACGATAACCTGATGACCTTGAAAAAGATTTGGGAACTTGACCTTATTAGGACCGATGACTGGCGAAAATTTGAAGATAACTGAGTGAGCCAATTCTGAGAAATTGTGATATCAAATAGGACTAATGATATTGCAGGATAGCTTTAATACACGTCAGGGAATCAGATTTTCCATAGGGTTGTACATAAACTATTGCACACTACTTTCCAATAGACATAACACACAAAATAAGGCAGTTTATTACATGGTTTGTGATTGCTTATGTTAAAATAGTCGAACAAGATGGTAAAATGAAAGGCAAAAAGAAGCAAAAAAAAAAAAAAAATTCAATGGACCCACCGGGGATCGAACCTGGGTCACCGGTATGGGAGGCAAGTGCTTTGACCAATACACCAAAATATTTCCCATAGAGATAACACGTAAACGAAAAACGGGATTCTCAAATCACATTTTGTAGTTAAAAATTGGGCAGGATCCCGACATCTGATCAAAAATTGAAGACATCATTTATAAAAGTTTATAGTCTCAGCTACAACATATTAAAATCTGGAAGGAAATAGACCAAAAATAAGTGAGATACTGCTCAGAGAACAGTGTCATGTAGATTCATTATTCGAAAAAAAGTCATCTTCCATAGACATAACACGCAAATAGGGAAAATTCATCCCCTACCCAAAGATGGTTTATGGACTATTTAAAGAGCTAGAGTTAATTTTGTAGAGGCATGTTTTTGCACGTTTTTACGTTATTTTCACCATAGATGCGCGCACGGATTTTGAACTTTGACGCGCCCGTACGACCTTATTATTGATTGAAATTGATTCTAATTGATGGAAATGATGAAGAAAAGTGTCAGGATTGCAAATCAATCGAAAAACAGCGTTTTATCATTATTTACGACTTGCGCGCGGGTAAAAGGCGCGCACGGACGCTTACGCAGGGAAACTTTTGAAATGCTCAAAATGACCTGAAACGTGTGCAGACTTGATCCTACGTGATTTTGAGCATTTTAAAATTTTTACGTACGCGTACGCGCACGCCTGACCTCTAGATGACCTGTGAGGACATGACTTGATGACCCGTCAAGTGAAGTTTATGTGATGTAAATATAGTTTTTTTTTTTTTTTTTCAAAAGAAACTTTTATTCAAACAAATTAGAAGTTCAGGTACAATGATAAATAACATATTGAAGAGATAAATAACATATTGAAGAGGTAAATATACTCAGTGCAACAATATAATTTTTACAAAATTTACAAAATGATCTTACAGTTGAGGTTACGTTCAAAGAAAGTATATTGAACCAGTGTAAATAAAATAGGAGCGAACCATTTCAATAAACTATTAAAACAAGCCTCATCAAGCATGTTAAACGATTCAAAATTTACAGCCAATATTTATAATTATGAGCTTAATAACTTGTTCATTGATCGATTGGCACACTGGATACAGTGTACATGACGCTTTAAAATTCTCCAAGTATCTTTTACCAGTCATTATACAAGCGCTTGCACAGCTAATCGATGGTATAATATTTCATGTCAAAATAAAATATTCTCACATTTGAAACACTTGAAATATCTACGAAATATAAATGGTCAATGGTTTAAATATACATGTACTTGCATTTGACAAATGGGATCAAACAATTCCAGCAAATATTAAAACAAGCCACAAGTATGTCAATCGATTAAGAAAAAAACTCATTATGTCACGACACATATGTTACAACACATATGTTACAACCGATGAGCGTAATGAATTGAAAAACGATTGATTATATAAAAAAAAATAAATTAAAAAAATTGGAATATTACTCCAGTTACTGGCTCGGGTTACAAATGTGTATGATTTGTTAGATATAAATGCTTCTGTCGTTTTAATTTGTTTAAGCATTTTTAAAAAGGATGAAAACAGGAGTGAAGATTGTTTACTTTTTACAGCAGAAATATATTTTGCATACAAAAAAATGAAGTTATAATTTAAGTTTAATTATGAGCTTAATGACTTGTTTATCGATCGATTGGCATACTTGATGTAGTGTACATGACGCTTTAAAATTCTCCAAGTATCTTTTACCAGTCATTATACAAAAGCACTTGTACAGCTAAGCGATAGTATAATATTTCATGTCAAAATAAAATGTTCTCGCATTTGATACACTTTTAAAATATCTACGAAATATAAATAGTCAATTGTCTAAATATACATGTACTTGCATTTGACAAATGGGATCAAACAATTCCAGCAAATATTAAAACAAGCCACAAGTATGTCAATCGATTAAAAAAAAACTCATTATGTCACGACACATATGCTACAACCGATGAGCGTAATGAATTGTAAATCGATTGATTATATCAATTGGATATTACTCCAGTTACTGGCTCGGGTTACAAATTTGTATGATTTGTTAGATATAAATGCTTCTGTCGTTTTAATTTGTTTAAGCATTTTTAAAAAGGATGAAAACAGGAGTGAAGACTGCTTACTTTTTACAGCAAAAATATAATATTTTGCATACAAAAAAATGAAGTTATAATTTAAGTTTAGTTTTTCTTTTGAACCGAATAAAAACAATTGTTTGGTAATTTGAATCTTATTATTCAGTAAAGAATCTTGTATTTGATTTATAAACCTTTGTGTAATAGGACATTCCCAAAACAAATGAACTATTGTTTCAATGCAGTTTGAGCAGAGGGAGCATAAATTGGATGATGTAAGGCCCATATTAAATAGGAGTTTATTCACACCAATTATTCTGTGCAAAATTCTAAATTGAAAATAGCGCAGTCTTTGATTTAAAGTTGATTGAAACGGAATACAGTATACGCTTTCCCAGTTAATATTCTGTTCTAATATTTCAGTCCATTTTTCTTCTGACTTTGGATGTATAAAGAACTTATTACTTAAGTGTTGATGAACATACCTACATACTTTAATTACTTTACCTATTTTAGTAAGGGCATCTTCTTGTGGTGTGTCATTTTGTAATTGAGAATTTACATCTATACCAGTTCGTGCAAGTTGATTTTTCCATTCAAGAGGAATGGCGTGAATTATAGAATAAAATTCGAGAGAATTACAATGCATATTATATTTTGCCTGAAACTGTTCAAAGTTCAAAAGCGACAAATCATCATTAAGAAAATGTTTAATTTTTATAATTCCTCTTTCGCACCAGTCTTTTTTATATACTAAATTATTATTAATTCGAATATGTGTATTGTGCCAGATAACTTGATTTTCAACCTTACAATCCAACACATTTGGTGTAAATGTAAACGCACACCAATGTTGTAGTATTTCGCGTATAAAATCATTTTGTATTTGTTGAAGTTTCTCCTCCTTTGCGTTCATATTACAATACCAAATTGTGTTTCCACCGAAGTTTTGCAAATAATAGTCAAAAAAACATTTCCATTTCCCTTTATTTTGTTTGTCTAATAATCTTTTAACCCACGCAATTTTAAGTCCTGAAATAACTGAAGGAAAATGAAACATTTTCAAACCTCCTAGACTGTAATCTCCAATAATGGTCCTCCTCTTAATCTTATCTGGTTTATTATCCCATATAAATGAAAACACGATATCTTCAATTTCTTTAATAAAATTATCAGGTGGGGAGGGCAGGACCGAAAGAAGATAAATCAGCTGGGATAGAGCAAGAGATTTTAATATTACAATTTTTCCAATAGGTGTTAAATATCTTCTAGACCAAACTTTCAGAATATCTACTAATTTTTTTTTTTTAGGTATATAATTCAATTCAAAAGTATCATCCATATTGGTGGAAAATGTAATCCCTAACATTTTAAAAGGACCTTTCGAGAAAGCCATACCCGTTGAGCTAATATCTGGAGGATGGGCTTTATAATAACCAAGTGCAACAATTTCACTTTTATTGCGATTAATCGATAACCCTGTCATATTTTTAAAGACATCAAGAATTTGTAATAAACGATAAAAGGAAGCTTGATCTTTTAAAAAGAAAGTAGTGTCGTCTGCATAGGCAGTTATTAAAATGTCTGTATTATGTATATTCATTCCATGTATATCAGGATCATTTCTCACCCATAATGCTAATATTTCACTACATATCAAAAATAATAATGGACTAAGGGGGCAGCCTTGTCGTAAGCCACGATATAAATTAAAAAACTGTGAGGCATGACCATTATTCAAAACACAAGAAGAAATATCTGTATATAGGATCCTAACCCAAACAATAAAGTTATTACCAAAACCAAAAAATTTAAGTGCTTGAGACACAAAATTCCATTCTAATTTATCAAATGCTTTTTCAAAATCTGCTAAGAACATCAGTCCTGGTAAATCTGTTTTATTTGTAAAGTCAATCATATCTAATGTTAACCTAATGTTTTCTCCTATGAACCTACCCGGGAGAAAACCGGTTTGATCATTGTCTATTATTTCTAGCAATGTCTTTTTTAAACGCAATGCCAAACACTTTGCAATTATCTTATAATCTGTATTTAAAACAGAAATGGGTCTCCAATTTTTTAAATATAAGGGGTCTTTATCTTTTTTAGGAATAAGATGAATTATACCTCTTCTTTGTTCCGCAGATAATATACCGTGCGCAAAGGAATATTGAATATTTTGTACTAAATATTGTCCCAAATCTTGAAAGAAAAATTTATAAAACTCTGCAGGAAAGCCGTCTATCCCAGGAGTTTTATTATTGGGCATTGTCTTAAGTGCATCAATGCATTCTTGCAAAGTAATTGGACCCTCACATAATTCTTTAGAGAGTGTAGAAATTTGGGGGGTTATATATTCAACAAATAAGGGCAACCTATTATTTAAATCAATCAAAGGAGGATTTCCAGATTTATACATTGTTTCAAAATAAACTTTTTGGGCATCTAGTATGTCTTCTGTACAATTCAACATTGTTCCATCTTCAGTACATAACGTTAAAATAGTTTTATTTTTTTGATTTCTTTTTTCTAAATCTATAAAATACTTTGTATTACGTTCTCCATTCTCAACCCAGTTTGCCCTAGACCTAATAATGTGACCTTTAGCTTTTTGCTCGTATATGTATTCTAATTCTTGCTTACACTCTGCTATATGTGCCAATGTAACTAAATCAGGATTGTTTGCCTGTTGAGTTTCCAAATGTTTCAGTTTATCTAACAAATTCGTTTCCTGTTTTCTCCTCTGTTTTGATTTTTTTATAGAATATTCGATGGTGGATGACCGTAATTGACATTTAAGATAATCCCAAAAGATATGTGGATTCATTTCCTGAGAACAGTTGTCCTTAACCTTTTTTATAGTGTCTTGTATTAATTTAATGTATGTTTCGTCTTGTAGAAGCGATACATTAAACTTCCAAAATCCACGTCCTCTTCCCACATTTTTAAGTTTTATCTTACAAATAATAGCAGAATGATCGGTCCTATAACCCGGTAAAATGTTACATAATTGAACCTGGGACACTAAATTAAATGATATCAGAAAAAAATCTAGACGGCATTGTACGAAATTTGAACGCCATGTAAACTTAGAAGTTGAAGGATATTTCAGTCTCCAAATATCTATAAGAGAAAATTCTTCCATCATATTTTGTATAACATTAACGGACTGAAAATGCGTTGAAGGACGTCCACCTTTTTTATCTATATTGATATTTAAGACACAATTAAAGTCCCCACCCCAAATAACTGACTGACATTCAAACTGTTCTAATTGTATCAAAATGGAATTAAAAAAGAATGCATCATCAGTATTCGGTGCATAAATATTAACCAACGTTATAACTGATCCTAATATCTCAATATCTAATATTAACTACTGTAAATATAGTTGATTTTAGATGATCGATTATGAAAATATAATCGATCTTGTAAATTTACAAAATGGCGTCTTGATGACGTCACGATGACCTGATTACCTCCAAAAGCTTAATGGACCATGTCCATGATTGACGTCATATATGACATGAAACTGGATGATATTGACCTGGCCGATTTTGAGATTTGGTGGCCATAACATTTTGTAATAAAAGGAATAAAGAAGAAAAATCTTGACAAAATTAAAACGAGGTCTGTCATAAATGACAGACCACCTAATAAATGTTATTTCAATGGTATCAGTGTGATAGTGAGTGATTCACATCAGTACAGAAGAACTATGGTCTATAGGTAAAACAGACATGGCTGTACGTGCATGTACTAGACCTACAGACAGGATAACCAAAGTAAATCTACTATAAATACACAAACAATTACATTGTAAAAATCTTCCACATTTGTCCCACAGGTGCTTCAAGACAGACATTCATGGGTATAATATAAATAACAATCAATAAAAGATCAGAAATTACAAAAGATGTACTATACTGCAAATCATTAAGAGCTCTGTCGGCTTGCTACCGGGAAAAGAGTATTCGTTCAGTATTCAGTAGTATGGAATCGTATTTAGAGAAAACGGAAGGAGAATAGATAAATGGCTGCTGTCATACCGTGTATAAGCAACACTTCAACAGTAATTAGTAGTTATTAGTAAATATATGTATTTACCTTGATCAACAGCCACAGAGAGACCTGTGAAAATCATCACGAAGATAGCTATCCGTTCATAAAGCTCCATTTTCGTTGTCAGTGTAAACATGATGACCATCGATAGATCTTTTATCTACAACAGGGGATGCGAATTATGCTTTCTAAATTAATTAATTTCTAAATTGCTTTCTAAATTACGTTGGAGTAAATTCAGGAACACTGAAAATATCTTCTCCGACTTTGATACAAGGAAACACTTAATAGCTTTATTTCCCGTCCCGCTTCTGTCTATTCCTGTTTAGTGGCTCGCTCGACATTGTATAAAATCTTAATGACAGCATGAACGGTCTTTGTTTGCGGGTAAATAGTTCCTAATTGGCTTTTAACCAACTGGAAAGGCAATCTCTTTGAGTCATGACTTTCATTATCGCTAGTAAATATTTAGCTTTTTATACCCAGACAACTTCCTTCCTGTTTTCTATATATAAACTAAATGCACTTTTAGGAAAGGTTATGTTGGATACATGAAACTTGTATACATGTATAGCTAAGAGGAAAGAAAGCTTTCAAGTTTAAGTGCTAAAGTACAAGATCACATGTAGCATCGTCTTCTGATTTGCATGACAAAAGAAAATTAACATCATGTGTACAGCGGTCGTAGAGCAGAGGCTATATGTCCTACTCGAATATCATGGCCTCTTCAGCTTATTCATGCATCTCTCTCGGCTTGTCTCGAATGGGTGGGTTGCGGGAGCGGGATGGGAGCGGGAACGGGCGCACCCTTTCGAGACAAGCCCCCCCCCCCGGTTATCTCGAATGGACGCGTTCCCAGCGAGAAGTTCAATGAACGCGCCACTTCGAGACAACCGGGGGGCTTTCCTCGAATGGGTGTGTTGAGTAGACTTTTGTAACAGACGTTTTAGAAATTTTTGAAAAATGTACTCTTGCTGGTTTTTTCGTTTTTCTTTTGTCTAAGATGTAGAAAAATATAATAAAACAGTATCTAAAAAAGGCTTTTGACAAGGAAATCATTATTTGTGCAAAATAAATAGGAGAATTGAATAATTATGCATTAAAACGGGGACGAAAGGGCAAGTGGCGTAGGTAGGATTTTTATTTATTTTTTATTTTTTTGGCGTGACCTGTTAAATATTGTAAAATTGTGTTACAGACATGTGCTGACATAAGCCAAGGTGTGTTTATCATCTTTCCAAAGTTAGAAACACCTTTTAATGCCACTATCATTCTATCAATACCACTATCAAAAGTCAAAACGCATATCAAAAGGTCGTTTGTACCCGGCCCCCAACTCCCCATACAAGGGGTAGGCCTATGCTCGTACCTCCTTTTTAAAAGTGACCCCCTATCCCGGAAAAGTTGGAATTTGTTTTACCCCCCTATCCCGGGGAATTTTCTGAGATATTGGATCCAGGCAAGTTAGGAAATTAACCCCCCCCCCCCCCCTCCTATCCCCGGGGAGGAAACCACCAGAGCCTGCGAAAATTGACCCCTATTTACATTTTCCCGGGAATATTTTTTCATCTATAAAAAGACGTCTTAATTCCGGTAAAATATCAGCTTTCATCTTTATATATACCTCATTTTGCCAAAGTCATGCTTTCAGCGATATCAGCGGGGAAATGTGGAATTGTCATAGTCTCAAGACAAGTCGTTACCCTGATAGCAGAAAGTGGTAAAAATTACGTGATATTTACGTCGTGGTTTTCGTCTTTTTTACGTCCTGTAATTACGTCAATAAGACGACAACTTGCACCAACGCAAGACGTCAAGAGGACGTCTTATTTTGACGTCATCTGTACACTATAAAAACTGAAGTGCTGTATTATAGCACTTTTTGAGGGCATGCATAGGGACTGCACTCAGAGTGCTATTGAATGCACACAGCCGTGCTATTTCAGCACTGGACCGGCTCCTTAATCTGCTAAACATTCATTAAAGGAGAATTAACCCCTGAGTACAAATTTACTTATATTGAAAGGTGTAGTATATTCCTACTTATTGGCCTAAATCATTTTCCAATAAGATATCAGAAAAGGGTATAATAAAGATATTCCAACACCCGGTATCGTCTACTACTCATTTACATGGGGGCTGCCATTTTCTTGCTGATTTGGATTTGTACATGAACCATTGAGAAATGTTCCGGTCAGGAAGATATTTTGAATCCAAGACCTAAATTGATTTTCTTCATTACCTAAAATCCCATATGTGACGAAAAATATAAAGTGGGTGTTTACATGATTTATAAAAATTAAATCTTTATAATGATACTTTTAAATTGTCTGGTTTTGCTTAACAAAAATCTATTTTCTTGGGTTTGCCAAACAGAGCAGAACATAATATATGCAGCATGCATTCTGACTTTTCAAGTCCCATTATCCGACAGCAGGTGAATGCATAGTTTGCCGCTATAGATGCTCAGGGAAGAAGCATCCATAAAATTTGAATTAATTTGCTCCGTCCATTGCGTCACAGTATCTAGAAAATAGATTTATATTAAGCGAATATCGATTTTCAACAGAAATATATAAGGAAATCTTCAGTTTAAAAATAAATTGACATATCTATTCTATATTTTAAATCTCAAATGGGTTTTTAATTTTGAAAAAGGCAATTGGGCATTTGGATTAAGAAAATCTTCTTGTACACATAAAAAAAATGGCAGCCCCCATGTATTGCTAGCAGACGATACATATTGCTAGCAGATGATAAATTTTGCTCAGAAAATCTTGATTCGTATCGATCTCGTATATTTTGACGCGAAGCCATATAGTCTAACAAGTAGGAATAAATAACACCTTTGAACACTATCGTCTTTATTGTTTGAGGTTAATTCTCCTTTAAAAAAAAATGATTTGGGCGAGCTTCGAACCAGGGTCCGCTGATCGACAATTGCTGGAATTACCGCTAGACTAACTCACATTGTACGATTTAGAGCAGATCATTACATAGTGAATTTACGACACCACATAGTTCATGTTATCTACTTGACTCCCATGACTAAACTGGATTGCAAGAAGCATTCGTTAGTCCATCGGTAACGTCAGCGCCTCTCAATCAGCGGAACCTGGTTCGAGGCTCGCCACGGTCACAGTTTTTTTTTTGCTGGTAAATTAGCACACTACAAGTGCTATAAACAGCATTTCAGGTGCAGTCACTATACATGCCCCTAAAAGTAGCACTTTAGTTTTTACAGTGTACAAGACGTACAGATGACGTCAAAATAAGACGTCCTCTTGACGTCTTGCGTTGGTGCAAGTTGTCGTCTTATTGACGTAATTACAGGACGTAAAAAAGACGAAAACCACGACGTAAATATCACGTCATTTTTTAACACTTTCTGCTATCAGGGTACGTGTTATTTAAATTCATTGCCAAAATTAATAACGATCGATCGCAATGAATCAAGCTCTAATAGCGTTTGATTGAAGGGGAGGGGGGGGGGGGGGGCTTTGTGTTACGGATTTTAGCGATTGATTGCCATTAGCGCTTGATCGGAGTTTAGCGATTAATCGCTAAACACGCTTTATGTTACGGGGCCCAGGTCACGCCAAACAAAAATAATAATAAATAAATAAATACAAAAATCCTAGCTACGCCACCTGCCCTTTCGTCCCCGTGTGTTTTAATGCATAATTATTCAATTCTCCTATTTATTTTGCACAAATAATGATTTCCTTGTCAAAAGCTTTTTTTAGATACTGTTTTATTATATTTTCTACATCTTAGACAAAAGAAAAACGAAAAAACCAGCAAGAGTACAATTTTCAAAAATTTCTAAAACGTCTGTTACAAAAGTCTACTCAACACACCCATTCGAGGAAAGCCCCCCCCCCCCCCCGGTTGTCTCGAAGTGGCGCGTCCATTGAACCTCTCGCTGGGAACGCGTCCATTCGAGATAACCGGGGGGGGGGGCTTGTTTCGAAAGGGTGTGCCCGTTCCCGCTCCTATCCCGCTCCCGCAACCCACCCATTCGAGACAAGCCATCTCTCTCTCCCCCCCTCTCACTCTCCCTCTCTCCCTCCTTCTCCTTTTCTCCCCTCTCTTTCTCTCCCCTCTCTCTTCGCTCACTCTCTCTCTCTCTCCCTGTTTCTTCCTTGTGTAGCTTTTTATATCATGTACTTCAATACAGCGTTTTATAGTGTTCGGTTGTACACATGTACATGTATAACAGCCATGTCAGTAATGAACTGCATAGGTCTCAAATTAGGATAGTTTAAAAAAGACTAAAATTCCATTAATGTATCCATATTGTCTATTAATATAGTATTACTTGAATCCACGTTGGATTCACAATGATGTGCAAATGTGGAATGGGCCTAAACTTCGCCCCTACCGACCGGCCGACGCTTCCCTGACCCACCTGCCTGTCGAGCACAAGTCGACAGCCCTAAATTCAACATATTGATCGGCCCCTTACAAAATCTACCTCGTGCGTCCCACAAGTAATGACGTATGACATATCACTTATCACAAGTACAATTATATACCGCTTTTTATTTCCCCCCTCCTTTTTGACTAACTTAATGTTTATTTTGCTCCATATGTCATGAGAATGATTGTGTGAAAACTATTTGCGGCTTCTTCAGTTTATAGTTCTGTTTAAGTTCACTTGCACGAAGGTCAGTAAATAGAGAAAAGTCACTTTTCATGTTAGTTCTATACTTTGATGTTTGATTTCGTATTCAGTTGGTTACATTGTGTTTTAGGAATTCAAAACGGACTTCCCTATTTTGATAGCACGGTTCAGATCCTTTGGCGTGAAGAAGAGTAAATAGTGATAGAGGCAGATAATACCCTATAATTTTGATGGGATTACCCCATGCAAATGGTTGCATTGTGTTAATATTTGAGATATGAAGAGCGATATATTTGTTTTTATGTGAAAGCATTGTCAAGTCCATTAGCGCGAAGGTTCCTTTATTATCCTAGTGACTAAGCGTGGAAGAAAATTTAAAGACAGCCTCGTTGTACATTGGCAAACGATTTTTACGACACATTTTTAGTCCGTGTATTGTATATTTTGTTGTTGTTGTTGTTGTTATTCTTCTTCCTTTTCTTCTCCTTCTTCCTTTTCTTTTTCTCCTTATTTTGGACAGCTTTTGCTGTGCAGTTGACAGGACGGCGCTTAGGAGTTGGTGGTCGCATTTCCGCCTTACAATTTTCACATAGGCTGTCGGATTCGCCAAGCTGTTGCTTCGGTGGGGGATTAACGTAAAACAAAACGTAAAGAAAAAAAATGGGCAATTTAATAGTCGGATAATATTCGTCATGCAATTTCATTCATTTTGTGATCAACTTACCACCAACAAAGTTCTCTTATTTGTCCAACCCCCTTCCCCTCTTTCTCTCTCTTTCTTTCTTTCTTTCTCTTTCTTTCTCTCTCTCTCTTTCTCTTATGTTTCTCTCTTTCTCCGCCCTCTTTCCCCTCTGTTTTCTCCCACTAACGATCTTAGTTTCTCACTACCTCTCTCTCTCTCTCTCTTTCTATCAAATTCTCTTTGCATTTCTTGTTTTCCACCCCCCCCCCCCCCCCCCCCCCCCTGTTCAGTGTTTTCGGGTTGTACGTCCGTGCGTGCGTCCGTCCGTCCCACTTCTCGTTACCGCGATATCTGAAGAATCATTTGTGGTAGGAACCTCAAACTTGGTACTAGTATGTATCCCCATACGAAGATGAACTGATTAGATTTTGGGGTAAGTAGGTCAAAGGTCAGAGGTCACAGAGGTCAATTTACATGAAATTGCATGGAATTACTGGTTTTTAGCACCGTTACCGCGATATCTCAAGAACTATCTGAGGTCAGAACTTCAAACTTGGTACCAGTATGTATCCCCATAGAAAGATGAACTGATTAGATTTTGGGGTAAGAAGGTCAAAGGTCAGAGGTCACAGAGGCCAATTTACATAAAATTACATGAAATTACTGGTTTTTAGACTCGTTATCAAATATTTCTAGAAGAGCTTGAGCCATCAACTGAATTTAGGCGGAGGCATATAGGAGACGCAGTCGCATTCATCTTTTTTTTTTCAATCTTCTTGTTGCTGTCTTCAAGGACACTCTTAGGTTTACTCTATCAATACAAATACTCTTTAAGAAAGGAAATGTGTATTAATGGCACAATATTGAGCTTTGGTATGGTTATTGTATTTTGACAGAAACGAAATTAAATCAGGGAATTCTCTGATTAGATTGATTCTGCGTTGTTTAAACCAGCAAAGTAGAAACAAAATAAATTGTACATTCATTAAAAAGTACATATCTTACCTTAATAGAGAATGCATGCTTTTCAAGTGGTTCAGGAGTACTGGTTCGATTTCAAGGGCAATAGAACCTTTGGTCAGTGTAGCAGAACGTAATGGCGCATGACGACGCGGGAAAGAGGCATATTAAAAGGAAAATTGCTAGTTTTGTCTGTGCTTCTGAAACTAAATTTAGAATCAGACATATCTGAATAAAATTTGTTTGATCATTTTGCTTAAAACTGTGCAAAAAGGTAAATACTAATTCTACATCCTAATATTTTGGTTTTGCCTCTACTCGATGTTTCGGACAGGTTGACTGTCCGTCATCAGGAGTGAGTGGGTGCCGGGAGGAACGGGGTATAAGTAGCGGTAATGCGGACCTTTCCGAAACGTCGAGTCTTCTCCACTCTCAGCCTTCTCATCTGGTTTACGGTCCTTTTCAGGACTTCACACTTTCAAGAAAGATTACTTCTATACTCTCTGAATTTCTATCTCGCCTTTCCAGTTCATCTCCTCTCAACTTTTCTCCACTTTCTTCTTCCTACTCAACATTTCTTTTCGGACTAAGCACATGATGAACCGTAAGACTTCTCAAGGTTAAAGCTTAGTATTTATTACAGCAAAACCAGGACGACCTTTTTTAGTATTAATTTCATTCACATCTGAAATTTGGGAAGGCACTATATGCAAATCTTGTGCCAAAATACAAATTAAAAGGTTATAAACATTATTCAATTCACTGACAGATTCAAAGCGGAATAACAATTGTAGTATTTTGACGAGCATTGCACTTTTAGCTATCAGATATCAAATATAGAGTTACATCGTCGCAATGCAAAAGTGGACATTCCGCGCTTAGCAACTGTTAATCATAACAAGAGGCATGAATAAGAATCCATTTTGTTCAGTTCGCTGAATCATATCATTATAGGAAAAGGACGATTTGAGTGATTTTAGCCATTATTTGTATTCGGAGGGCGTAATCCACCCCCCCCCCAAAAAAAAAAAAATAAATAAATAAATAAAGTAAAGAAAAAACATGACTTTTTTTGTAAATAGGAGAATGGCAACCGTTGTGTAACTGACTACGCCTCAAACACGCAAGCAAGGCGGTTCAAATTCAAACTAGTTTTGATCTTGCGCGACATACCTGGCCACGTGCAACAATAGTATCTAAATATATCATAGTTAAGCATTCACATAATCAACACACTCCCTCTACAGCAGAATTCATTAATTTGTTCATGAATGTAATTTATTTCCTGTTGAAAAGAAATAGCTTTTTTGGATAACATTCAACATTTCCACATTAAAAAAATAGTTTGCATAGATGTATTATAATATTGACCCGTCAGTTAAAAATGAGACAGAAGTCGTATTTTTCCTAATTTCATTTTATTATTGATTATTATTTCCCATTTCGTAAACTTTAATTAGATATAAAGGTCAACTATAGAGAGTGAGTTTAGTGGATATAATAGCTTTTTAAACTCGAGAATAGTATGGCTCTGGAAAAGTATTTGTTCGAGAAAGACGTTTCGAAAGTTTGACTTCCCTTTTTTCTTAATGCAGCATTTTTTTTCATCTTTAATGGCAACTAGATGTTTGAAAAGTCTGTAGTGACCGTTTATCAATTTGAATAAAAAAATATTGCTTACATTTCTTTAAGATATCTTCTCATGAAAACGTGAGTTTTAATTCATTTAAGTAATAATTTCTAACGCTTTGATGGGTAGGTAAGCAAATAGTTTCGCCCGAAGCTTGCTCGGTACGCTCGCTTGCACTCATTTATTGTAACTCATGGCAGTAACATAAAGCCCTATCTATCTCTTTCATTGAGAGATTGTGCTTGAAATTAAATGCTTTTGCGGCATCTTCGTCATGTAGGCTAATCACTGTATAATGCAATCACCATGCATGACCTTCCACAAGAACATAGTATTTTTGGACGCTCGCTTGCAAGTTATGAGTAGAGCCGAATTGCCTATATTGTGCAAAGATTAGAAAATATATCCTTAAAATTTAATGTGTGTTAAATACAATGTAGGGGTTCAGCAACTTATCAAAACGCCAGTTTCCATTCTTGTATTCACCCTTTATAAATTCCCCCTTTTTCAAAAAAGGTACCCAGTTCGTTGAATCCCCAAGTCTGTGGGTCGTCTTGCCCCTCCTATGAAAATACCCTGGCACCGCCCTAGCTTTTATTGACTACTTGCACAAACATTTGTACATCGGATATCAATAAGAACATGATTATCAACAGAAACACATTATCAACCAAACAAACATAATTTGAAGTGCAATACAAAATCAGGTTCTTCTATTCAAGTCATGAAAGGAAGAGGAGACCTATGAATGTTTTAATTACGAAAAAATAATACCAAATAATTGATTTTAATAAATTAAATCATTAATATAATGTAGGGATTTCGATTGATCTTGATATAAGCAGCAACAAGGTGAATAACTCTTTTAATGCACATTTACTTAGATGACTTCTTTGAAGTTTCATTTCTTTAAAGTTTCATTTCCCTGTCCTTTCTCAACTTGCTACTAAATGGCCAGAAGAATAAATAGTAATTAGACCAAATGGCCATTAGACTATATGAAAATTAGACCAAATGATAAGTAGCCTAACTCATTAGACGAATTGGATATAAGATCAAATGGTCATTAGACCATATGACAGTTAGACTGAATGATAAGTAGCCCAACTGGTTATTAGACTAAATGGAATTGGACCAAATGATAGGTAGACCATATGGTATTAGCCAAAGTAGGTGTAGCCCAAATGGATATTAGACTATGTGGCTTGTAGACAAAATGACTGATAGACTATTTGGAAATAGACGAAGTGAAAATTAGCCGAAGTGAAAATTAGCCCAAATGGGTTTTGGACTAAATGGGGTTAGCCAAACTGGGTATTAGGCGAATTGGTATTTAGGCCAAATGGAAATTAGACGAAATGGTAAGTAGACAAACTGGTTGTAGACAAAATGAAGTTAGACCACGTGGAGTTCGACGAACTGATAATTGGACCAAGTGGTGGTAGACCAAGCGACGGTGTACCCTGATTGTAGTACGTATAATTTTGTATGTTTATGACCACATATGTCTACATGTTCATAACTTGTGTAATTTTTTTTAATTATATGAATGTTATGTACTTTTGTAAGCCAACAAAGCAAATTTCCTTAATTGGACGAATAAAATTATATATCTATGTATATATTGTAACACTTTTAAGGCCTTATCTCAAAAAATTGTTCATCCTAAGGCAGAGGCATTTCAGAATGCAATCGAAATTATTTACATTAAAACTGCACATTCGCTTTCTGTGTTTGTCGATTTATGAATTTAACTGCGCATCATAAACGTTCAAAACATGTCAAAACATCCCTAAATCTGTCCCGTTTATTTTGGCGGCATCAGACATCTACATCAAAGAATCAAGGCAGTTTATTAATTCAATTGTACATCCTTTATAATCGGCCAGGTATTTGCATTAATTATCGTTTGTTGAGACTCCATCTGTTCGAACCTCCTTGATTTGACATTTTAAGAACCTCGACAAGTTCTTTCCTTTGAACATTTTTTTTTGTAGATTCGCTATTTTGGTCTCCTAACAGTTCCAGCTTTGTTGCCGAAAAATCTGGGCTATTTGCATAATGATCATAAATCTAAATGGCTCCTTCGAAACAATAGTTAGCAGCGGAAAAACTGATTTCACAGAATGTATAAGCTGATCTACGTATATGCTTTATGCGTATCCGGACACCTACCCCCTGGACAACCACCCCCCGGTGGTTACCCCTAGGATAACCACCCTCTAGGACAACTACCCCCTAGGGCAACCACCCTCTAGGACGACTACCCCCCTAGGACAAGTACCCCCGGATAACTACCCCCCAGACAACTACCCCCTAGGACAACCACCCTCTAGGACAACTACCCCCGGACAACTACCCCCCGGACAACTACCCCCCGGACAACTACCCCCTGGACAACTACCCCCCTGGACAACTACCCCCCGGACAACTACCCCCAGGGACAACTACCCCCCGTAGTTGTCCCTGGGGTAGTTGTCCGGGGGGTAGTTGTCCGGGGGGTAGTTGTCCTAGAGGGTGGTTGTCCTAGGGGGTAGTTGTCTGGGGGGTAGTTATCCGGGGGTACTTGTCCTAGGGGGGTAGTCGTCCTAGAGGGTGGTTGCCCTAGGGGGTAGTTGTCCTGGGGGGTAGTTGTCCTAGAGGGTGGTTATCCTAGGGGTGGTTATCCGGGGGGTGGTTGTCCAGGGGGTAGGAGTCCTAGAACCTGCTTTATGATCTATGATACCCAACAGCAATTGTGTCGTACATCTTTGCTTCCAACATGTGAGACAACGAAAGGACTTTACAAAATTAATGTCCGATAATAGTGTATGATATCTCTTTCTAGGGTTTGTGGGACTAAATTTCATTTTAATGTTGTGGGGTTTATTTCAATTAAATTTCATGGAACTACAAATTTCCTGGCTGAATGAAAGTACGCCCACTCCTGATGTTTAATAAATGTAAGCAAACTAAACAGGTTTTTGGAGCGTTTATAAATATGACGAATTAAAGGGGAATGAACCCTTTCATTGAAAATTAGCTTTAGGCATAAGCCAATTTTTCCATGGAAGGTTTACTATCATTCAACCAGGAAATTGTAGGTCCATGTTCTAACTTTAAGAAATAAACTTTCAGGCTAGCGCGCGGTCACAAAACCCGCGCTCGTGTAAGGAAAAAAATATATATATGTGCAACACGGCACACAATTCCCATTCTGCTATCGCTCAATTGCGAAAAACAATACTGTTCATCTTGGTTCAAATTCTCAGCCGAGCGAGGAACATCTGCGCATGATCGAAGCCACATTCATTCAGCTTACCGACCCTATTCTGTGCCGAGAGAAAGAGTTCGTGAGGACGCTCGTATTGTTTTAGCTCCCGTTATTACAAAACCGGCTGGCAATAACCCAATTTCCTGTCATTTTCAGGCAGCCAATCGAAACCCGTTATATTAAAACACTTCCAAAAGCCGTTTACGTCCTTTATTTCAAACATCAGGGTAGGCGTACTTTCATTCAACCAGGAAATTGTAGGTCCATATTTTAACTGTAAAACACTTTCAGTTGTTCAAGCATAATTAATTTTTTTTCCATTAACTTTACGTGACAATTAATTTTATGAATAACATTAAAATGGATTCTACGCCACAGCCTCTACAAAGATGTACACATTATTATCAGACATTAACTCTGTATCCTCCTTTCGTTGTCTCACAGGCTGCATGTACAGTGGATGTTGGGTATCATCGAGCATAAATGATAGTACGTTGATCAGTTTATACATTCTGCACAAGTTGTCTTTCGCTGCTAAATACTCATGTTTATGATAATTATGCAAATTGCCCAAAGTTGTTATTTCTGCAACAAAGCTGAACTTTTTGATGACGGCAAGGGATCACGACTAATCTTAACCACGCATGAAATAGAAACAGATCGTTACTGTTTAATCACAAAGGGTTAATAATAATCGTCATGTCCTGACGATTACACCCCCTGCACGAATCACGCTTTTTAAACTTGACATAATAATTTGCTGTATTTTGCTATTTTATACAACACACAGTGTAAAGAACAGTTATAAAATGGCTATAATCAATAGATTTATTATTCATTTGTTTTTGTGTTTATATTAGATATAGGGATATTTAGAATCTGCTCTCTTTTCAAACACCCGTTTGTTTTAATGCGGAAGGGAAAATCTGAAATCCTTAAAACAAACTCTTCTTTTATTTCATACGTGCGATAAGGCGCGAACCTGTCTAGCATACGCCCGACATAACTCAGCGAATATTTCGGAAATATCACGTGCCCTTGAACATCCATGAATAAAAGTCTCCCGTAGCAAGGGGCGTGGCCTGGCTTGTATACAATTGCTCTCGCTCACTGTCCGCAAATTCTATTTGACCGAAAAAAAAACAATCCCAGAAAAATAGATTTTCTACCCCTTCCACTAAAATATAGTAGTAAATATGTTAACAGAGTATTTATGAAACACTGGAAATTCAACTAATTGATAATTTCCAAAATAAAAAAGTTGCCCCCTCCCCATTTCTCGAGTTCTAGCCTAGCGACTTCTGTCTCATTTTTTGAGGTGACGTGTCACATATCATTGATAATAAGGCACTATACAATGGCATTGACGATAAATATATTTCATTTTTTAATAGCACAATAGATTTAATGTTGTGGGTGTAAATTAATTATAACTTAAAATAGTAAACATAGATTTTACAGGTCACTTCTTTCTCAGCACATTTATTCTGCCTTTTGGGACCCCTCCTGATTTAATGTTCTCATACTTCTTGGCTGTCGTTGGAGTAGACGTGATTTGAAGCAGTTGCTTGATTTGGTTCCACAGGGATATTACTCGGGGTGAAAGGCACTTCATATCCATCCCCAGCAATGTCTCCTTCCTCGTTGCAAGATAGCATCCTTGAATTGGTGGGGTTCATTTGACTGTACAGACGTGGCTGATCACAGTTGACCAATCCTATGTAATGTTCAGTTGATGTGATCTCACCCTGCTTTGGCGTGTTGACTGAGATAGATTGGGTCCATGTGTCGGGTCATTCCGTTGGGCTCCAACTTCTACTGCAACTGTTTGAAGATTTCCCAACGTATTGGATTGGTGGTTAGAATCACTGGAGTTCCTTTTCAGTCTGAATGGAATGTATATATAAAAAAGACGGTGTCTACATATGCACTTTCTCCAAAAAAAAAAAATATGCCGAAAGATTTGTTTACAGATTTAAAAAAAAAAAATCATTTTTTTTCTTATTCGCCATGTCTGGTTTTCAATTCATTTTTATTTCTACAGATGCCAATCATACAAATATAAAGAGAATGCATACAATGAAATAGATGCATATAATAAAAAGTGAACATGACTCTATAAAAGCGAATCCATGTAAAATATGTATGTTTTAAATGAAAAGCAGCAAATGCAGAAGGGGTAGTCAAAAAATCAATGATGATTTATCGAGGACTACTCCTAATACCAAACAAAATGTGCAATTCAGAAATACATTTAAGTTGAAAAATGAATAATCTCAACTTCGCCTTAAGTGAATACAATGAAGAAAAGATATTGTTGTTTGTAGGAAAGAAGTCTTAACTAAGGGTATATGAAAATCGCTTGCATTTCTTGTAGCATATGAATGAATAGAAGAGTTAGGTACAAAAATGTCATCAAAGACCGATGGCAAGTTATTGTGTTTATACTGAAACGCAATTTAAGATGTTAATCTATATAGTTAGCCCAAGCTAATATAACTTTGTACAGTTTAATAGTATTGTTTTTCGTATTTCTATATTTTACACGCTACTATTCAACGACATGATACATTTTAATATTTTCATAATGATTTGGGGTGTGTATAATTTTGTTATTACCTAAGACAACGTCGACATAAGACAAGGGTAATTACTAAACAACATATCACACAAGCCGTAGTAACCGAAGATATCACTGAGGCAGCAATCGTTCCAAGGGGGTCACATCCTGTGTTATAAAAAACATTATAAATTAGATAAATGAATATTCAAATTTCACGAAAATGTTGCATTACCGAGACGGGATATGGCCACAATTACTTCTTAAGATGAGAATCCTAGTTCAACAAAGTTTTCGCATTAATAAGCCCTAAAGCTTTAATCTAACATTGTCTAAAGTAAATGTTTGTTGGCTTTACATCTCACATGGTAGATCCACAAACTTAGTAATTGACCTATGCTCTCAATTGGTCATGAAAATTGCGTATTCTTCAAAGCACTTGGAAACAAATTGATATACAACGTTTAATGTAGATTACACTATTTATTTCAATATATTTCAATAAATTTTGTATAACATGTTTCAATAATATACAAATTGGGATTATGGGCATTTTCGTAAATCATCATTCTTTTCTTAATAATGTTTTTGTTCCATATATTTAAAGTATGTTTTTTGTTTCTTTTTTTTCAAATTTTCCCCCTTGCTAAGCATTAAAAAGCAAATACCTCGTAGCATATAAACGAGTTCTATCCGAAACATTCGCTTCTGAAGACACCGCAGTAGCAACACTTCTCAGGGGCTCGTCTACATAGCATATTAAGTTATTTTTTTCTTCTTCTCATTTTTTTCCTATTTATGTATTTATTATGTACTGTAATGCCTAGGGGCACCCTCGTCCCAAGCTTTTTCTTTCAGTGGTGTGTCCTTCAACTATGTACCACATGAATGTATATTTTGTCTTTTTCCCCTTTTATTTGGTTAAAATACATGCACATTATTTTTATATATCATCATTATTTTTCTAATAATGTTCTTAATGGGTATTTGCTCTTAGATCATCTTAGTTTTACTGCTAACTTGCACCAGTGCCATATAATCCATTTGAAGTGTGTTTATTGTTTCTTTATTTTTAAAGGTGTCCCCACACTAAGCATCATAAACACCACATACCTCTTTCTGTGTTTGTAGGTGCTGTCGTCATGGTCCGAGGCTCGTCTGCATAGCAAATACATGTACAGTAGTTGCAACATTGTGATAATAAATATTGTTTAAATTTTGTTTATAATATATGTATCATGTACTCTAACGCCCAAGGGCACCCTTGCTCCAAGCTTTTGCTATGTAACTATGTATGTGCCATATAAATGTATACTTTGTCATATTTTTGTTTAAAATACATGCACATTATTTTGTTCATTTATCACTTCGTGCACTTGTAATGAAAAATTCGAAATAAATGTCATTAATTGAATTGAATTGAAAAAGGAGAACTTGCTTATCTTGTTAATCTTAATGATTTAAGACGCGTACATGCATGTGTGGATACAGTATACTGTTAAAGACGGGGCACAATCAGCTCAAATGGGGAGGGGGCGCAGACTAGGAGTTGTGTATAAGGTATGCCACTTTGATTTCAAAAGGGGGGGGGGGGCAAAGGCCGGATGTGACCCCCCCCCCAAAAAAATAATAATAGATAAATAAATAAATAAATAAATAATAATAATAATAATAATAATAATAATAATAATACAATTTTTAAAAATGGTATTTGTTCTTAAATCCTCTTATTTTTACTGCTAACTTGCACCAATGCCATATAATCCATTTGAAGTGTGTTTATTGTTTCTTTACTTTTAAAGGTGTCCCCACACTAAGCATCATAAACACTACATACCTCTTTCTGTGTTTGTAGGTGCTGTCGTCATGGTCCGAGGCTCGTCTGCATAGCAAATACATGTACAGTAGTTGCAACGTTGGGATAATAAAAATATATACACTAATTTTTTAATTCCCCCTCCCTTTTTTAAATACTCTAACACCGAAGGGCACCCTCGCTCCAAAGTTTTGCATTCACTGGCGTGTCCTCCAACTATGTATATACCATATCAATGTATATTTTGTCATATTTTTGTTTAAAATACATGTACATTATTTTGTTCATTTATCGCTTTGTATACTTGTAATGAAAAGTTCTAAATAAATGTCATTGAATTGAATTGAAAAAAGGAAGAACTTGCTTATCTTGTTAATCTTAATAATAATAATACATCATTTATAGAGCGCAGAAACTATATTTATATATTCTACTGCGCTGCAAGACCTCCTGGATGCTATTCTAATGAACAATGGTATATATGATTTAATGCAAGACCATATATGATATTAAGTCAATGTTTAAACAAATAGGTTTTCACTTAATGATATAAGACTCGTACATGCAGGTGCGGATACAGTATACTGTTAAAGAGGGGACACAATCAGCTCAAAAGTAGTCTAGTTCTGGACTCTCTTTATTGATTTTTTTATTCGCCGACTATACGCGATAATCCGAGTGATTGCACGCTCCCGAGAACCTGTTGGCCCCGAAAAAAAAAGAGTCAAGTGCAATTGCTCCACGCTGACGTCAGGGGTCCAAAGTTCACTAGCGCTTTAGCTGGGGAGGTGCGGCCAATTTTAATTGCTCTCCCTGAAAAATCTCAGGGAAAGTCGTCAGCGTGGAGCAATTGCACTGGACTCTTTTTTTTCGGGGCCAACAGGTTCTCGGGATCGCGCCATCACTCGGCTTATCGCGTATAGTCGGCGAATAAAAAAATCAATAAAAAGAGTCCACAACTAGACTACTCAAAAGGGGATGGGGTGCAGACTAGGAGTTGTGTATAAGGCATGCCACTTTGGTTTCAAAAGGGGGGGGGGGGGGCACAGGCAGGATGTCACCCCCCCCCCCCCCCAAAAAAAAAACAAAAACAAAACAAAACAAAACAAAACAAAAAACAAACAAAACAAAACAAAGCAAAAACAAAACAAAACAAAAACAAACAACAACAAACAACAAAGAAATAAAGAAAAAACTCTGCGTGCATGGCAGAGGTGTGAGGAAAGTTTATCTTTTAAAAACAACACTTTGTTTTCAGGGTGGGGATGCGTACATAACTCTTTTGTCCATATGTGCATGAGGTAATGAGTGGGCGAGCACGTCGTTACATTACACATTTGTTGTGCCCTTAAGAAGGAACAAGTTGTTCCGAAAATTTAGCGAATAAATACAATAGTGATGGGCAACAATGCATTACCATTGTCATCATATATGTCATCGGTTTAATCTATATTTTATAGAACCAACATGTCGAATATTAACTTTATTTTTTTTCTGTGCGTGCTTATTTGTGCGTGTGGTGTTTGTTTGTTACCACTTACCTATAAAGGGATCTTCATATATATTAATGTCGTCCACTGTTATCAGAGGGGGTATACTACCCATTGTTGCGATGAATTTCATCTGCGTTAATGATGGAAAACAAAATTACCTATAATAACAAAAAAAAATCATACTTTCCCCATTGCAATGTGTTTCTCTCAAAGGCTAGTTCCTAATTTTGTTATCAATTACAACAAACATTATTATGTCCGGGTGTTAAAAAAATTGTATTTTTCATGTCGAAGAGCAATTATTTATCCTCTATCATAATGATAAAAAACATCTCATGATATAGTCATCCATAATTATAATATGATCGCTTTTACATGGGTACTGCCAAAAGAAATTTGCGCAAAGAAGTAATGAATGCTGTAATTACGGTCAATTTAATATATTGAATATCTACCAACTGAGCTATCCGGGATCCCGTCGAAGCAAAGTAACAATCTCACATATAGCCCCTCTCTTGTGAGATTGTTACTTTGCTTCGACGGGAGCCTGGATAGCTCAGTTGGTAAAGCACTGGTCATGTAATCCAGGGTCCCGGGTTCGAATCCCGGTCGGGGCATTGTAATTTTCTCACATTTACTTTCTTTATGATATATTCAATTTACTTCAATCCTATCAATTATGATATTTAATTACGAATTCAAATTGTCCTCTATATAAATTCGTTGGCATGGATTTGCCCGACTTTAGAGGGAAGACCTGTCTCATTGGTAGGCCATTATATAGCGTACGCATGGAATTGGTATGGATGTACCCCCTACGCTCGATGGAAAGAGAGGGGCTATATGTGAGATTGTTACTTTGCTTCGACGGGAGCCCGGATAGCTCAGTTGGTAGAGTACTGGTCATGTAATCCAGGGTCCCAGGTTCGAGTCCCGGTCGGGGCATTGTAATTTTCCCACATTTGCTTTCTTTATCATATATTCAATTTACTTCAATCCTATAAATTATGATATTTAATTACGGTTAAGTACTATTGAAACATACCTTTTTACTGTGTCATCTTGCTTGAGAGAAATTCATTTAAATGTACATCTCAATGATGTACTACATTAATGTATTATAGAACAAAATCATATGCATGGCAAACTTCAAGATCGAATTTGTTTGCGCATGAATAAGGAAGTACAACACTTTCCGTCAGTATAAGCCTCCAATACCATCCCTACCGTTGCCTTAAAAGTAACGCAGGTGCAACAAATTATTCACTTCTTATTATTATGTGTATAAGGCCCGATTTAAGTCATAACTATGCTTATTATCAATGTTTGAACTCTCTCTGCATCACTGCTTCACAAACTTTACACAGAAATCCCATGGAACATTGTTCTATGTAGCATACAGAGAGTTTATTTTGGCCTTTCCTTTCTATAGGTTAGATTTAAGTTGTGCCGCCATGCTAGAAACGTGTTTGAATCCCGGTGGAGCCACTCAATGTGACTTGGGGACCGCATGACCGTTACCAAAATCGCGGATATAGGGGTAAATTTCAAGGAACGTCCGCGGACAGAATATTCCTCCAAATATAGAAAATAGGGGCATATGAATTTCTCACCCCCTGATTTGTTCACATAATTTGAAGGTTTAATTCTGCTTTAGTCAGCTGTGCGCACATACAAACGCGACTCGAGTACGCGCTCGATCAGCTGGGTGGTCTTGGCATGGGTCCAGGTCATTGCTCTGTATAAATCGGTGTTTTGTTCGCGGCTGTTCTATTATAGCAATGGGGGGCAACGGAGAAGGGAGGGACAGAAGAGCTGCTATTTACGAATCTCACTCCGAGTACACAACAGTGCGTATGCGGGAAGGAAGAATTTTACACTTTCTCATTCGACATGATTCATCCATTTCATCCACGGTATGCAACATATCACTCCACAGCTGTAACGACTGCTCAATTCGGATTCACGGTCGTTCAACACACACATTGGATTGATGCGCCCCGTTTTACAATGGCACGGTCCAAATCGAGCCTATATACGCAGCATTACATACTGTACGTGCTTTATATACATGACATCTTTTTTTGCTATGTTTCTTTTTAATTATGCAAAATAGACGGCGGTTTTTTTCGACCAATCAGGACGAACCTGATATCACAAGAAAGAGTAATATCTTGGCTATTTGCTAGTCTTTGCCCCCATACATTTTGACACGTAAGTCAGAAGCTATAGGAGGAATACGAGAGCAATGAGTGCAAAAAAGTGCTTCTCCTCACACAAAAAGCATGAAACCATGCATTTTCAGTCGAAAATAGACGGCGGTTTTTTTCATTCAATTAAAAAATAACTGATATCATGAGCTGTAGAATTAATCAAAGTTTTATAAACCGTTTGCCCCCATGAAAAATCTTGCGCGGTTCTCGAGATATGATTTAAAATGTGCCGAAAAGGACGTGTTTTCGCCAAATTTCTGTCGAAAGATCGGGGATCACGACCGGTTCGCGTTAAGTGAACATGACAAATTCATATGTGCGCGGGTGTCCTCGAAATTGATAAAATAGGGGTCAGGAAAAGGGAAGAAAACCCAAGGCATGAAGAAAAATCCCGGAGCTGAGTCGCCAGCTGCGGGCCTGCCGGGGATCGGAGGGCGCGTTCATCGTTGAGAAAAAAAAATCCCCGTACTGCCGTCAGTCAGCAAGATGGCGGACGTGAAGGTAATAACACTGTTGGGCTCGATCGCTCGCTGCACGCTGATTAGCCATAGCATAGGCAACATGACGCCACTGGCAGCTCGCCAGCGCCATCTTGTTTCCCTCAAAACAATTCCGGAACGTCGCCGCTGTATTTTGACCAAGTTTGAAGGACTATTTTACTCATATAATCATCATATGCCCTTCAAAGATGAAGTGGGAAGATGCACGAATCGTGATGTTCGTGAAAGTCGTGTGAAAGGACTTACGTTTCACAGTGATCACACTTCACAGGTATGAATAGTTAAACTTACACTAACAGTAACACTACAGTCCCATTCATACGCTTTCATGTTAGTTTTTGGGTGTATGGGTATGAGGCACTCATAGCCATAGGCCATTGCTGCTAATACAATAGTACACTCATAGGCCCTTGCCTAACATTCACTCACTGTTGCAGCAGTCAAAAGCAGACAACAAAATTGTTCTAAACAAGATTTAAATTTTAATTTTCTTAAATTTGCCATATTACCTGATTCAGGGACTCTTCAACTCTTACTTTTACTTAGTTTTACTTATGACATGTTATTCATTGTTAAGTTAGTCTTTGCAACAAATGTAGGGATTCAGACTTGAAACAGAAAGTGAAATTTTAAATAATTATTTTCCTCTCCTGTATGAATGATCTAGCCTGATACACACAAAAGCTATTGAAGCCTATTCACCCGTAAAAGCTAGTCTGGAGTACAAGGTTATCTTCAGATAAGCTTGTACATGTAGTGCTTAGGTATACAATTAATTTAAGGAAAATGCATTTTTTAATGTGTTAATTGTTATTCATTTAAAAATATTTCGGCAATAGTTCATATAAACTCCTGGGGGAAAACCACTGAACTATGGACCATATGGTTATTTGAAATAACCGCTATGTCTGACCACTCACAAATAGGCGAGGTTAAATAACCTCATACTGACTTATACATGTACAAGCTTATCTGAAGATAACCTTGTAGTACTCCACTCTCCAGACTAGCTTTTAGGTGAATAGGCTTCAATAGCTTTTGTGTGTACTATCAGCAGGCCTTTTTCCAGTCTAGACAATTCATAGTATCATACATCATGAGTCATGAGAGGAAAATAATTATTTAAAATTTTATTTTCAATTCTGAATCCCCAAATTTGTGGCACAGTAAGACTAGTTGAAGAGTCCATGAATCAGGTAATCTAGCAAATTAAAGATAATCAAATCTTGCTTAGAGCAATTTTGTTGTCTGTTTGTGACCGCTGCAACAGTGAATGTTGGATACAGTCCCACATAGGCAAGGGCCCACCCATAGGCCATCTCGTGTATGAATGATCTAGACTGGAAATAGGCACGCTGATACACACAAAAGCTGTTGAAGCCTATTCACCCATAAAAGCTAGTCTGGAGTACAAGGTTATCTTCAGATAAGCTTGTACATGTATAAGTCGGTATGAGGTTATTTAACCTCGCCTATTTGTGAGTGGTCAGACATAGCGGTTATTTCAAATAACCATATGGTCCATAGAGTTCAGTAGTTTTTCCCCAGGAGTTTATATGAACTATTGCCGAAATATTTTTAAATGAATAACACATTAAAAAATGTGTTTTCCTTATATTAATTGTGTGTGAACTTGTAATTTGAGGAATCGGGTCTTGGACACCTATTATGTTAATGAAAGAAGGGCATAAACGTCTTGTCCTTGAAATATGGTAAAATAGGGGAAAGTTTCCGAAAGTGTCCTTACAATCTTAAAAATAGGGGTATTTCAAAGTACCATTTTGTCCTTGTTTTGACGTAAAAAAAGGGGGTTAAATTTCACAGAATGTCCTTGAAATTGACTGCAAAAGGGGGTTATTTGCATTTTTGGTAACGGTCATACGCGTCCCCCTCTGCGGGGGAGTGGCTCCACCGGGGTTTGAATGTGCATTACCAGAAAAACAAAACTAGAAATAAAGTTGCTGCATTACAAACCTCGACATCCATGATGCTTGCACATGAATAGCGAATAAATGCAGTTCCCGTGTCAGGAATTCCGTCACCATAGACTCCAGAGATGGATTCATTGAGTTCCCTGCACGTTTTGACCGTCAAGACTGAACCAGTCCCCACAATGAAGTATTTAAATAATAGGTTTCCTTTTGGTGAGGTGTAATTGTACGGGGTTGAGAATATAACCATTTCGCCTGGCCTGCTTTTTGAAAAGTTTGCGATTAACCTCTCTGCATTTGAAACAAAGAAGTTGAGATATAGTTAGATTTCCTATATTCAACAACGAAACCAACGTGGAAAAGGCAGTAGAAAGAAAATCCCCTTTCATGTTTTGTTAGTGTTGTTGTTTTTTGTTGATATAGATTATAAATTTAGTCGGTAGAAGGGAATACAAGTCCCTTTCATAATTCAGGTTCATAATGTCGAAAATAAAATGGAGTTCGTAATTCTGAAAATGAAAAAGTGATCATAATTCCTAAAAAGAAAAGGTTCGCAATTCCAAAGAGTCATGATTGAGCTAATGTGATTGAACCTTACACTTTTCTTTTAGAATTACGAACCTTCTGTATAATAAACCTCATTTCATTTTCGGAATAATGAACCCCGCTCCATTTCCGGAAATACAAACCCTATTTTTATTTTCAAAATGACGAACCCTATTCCATTTTCGGAGTTATGAACCTTTGGTTGAACAAGCCTTCGGAGTAATGTACCAAATGTTCGGAATTATGAACCCCCTTGGGTGGGAATTTTATGTTTCAGTATTACAAGCATAAGCAACAATAATAATAGTAATAATAATAATAATAATAATAATAAAATAAAATAAAATAAATAAATAGATCAATAATTAATAGAACAAAATAAAATTGAATTAAATAAAATAAAATAAAATAAACAAAAATGAAATGTATATATATATATATATATATATGAATAAACAAACAGACGATTGGTACTACAAAACTTAAAGATAACATTTAACAAATTCATAGTGACGAAGCTTTTCGACCTGCACTCATCGGGTCACAACGCAGGAATGAGAGAATACAAGAAAATACAAAAGTCAAGGAAGGGTGTGTATAGCGACCCGGGTATGATCCGGGCACGCTAGAATAATCTGTGGCTGTGCGTGGTCTTAGATCTAACAAAGACATTCACATTTGTAAACCCGACAAAGGCACCGGTGTTGTTCTTTTGAATAAGCGTGATTATGTTGGTAAGATGATGGATGTTCTTGATGATGATTCCAAATTTCGGTGCATTGGTCCTGCATGTAGTCACGATCGGACCAGTTGCCTCGAGGGTAGGTTGCAGCGCTACCTGCTAGAATTGCGTAAGAATGATCAGCTAGCACATAATATTTATGACAGGATCCGCCCGCATGGCTCTCAGCGCCCCCGTATGTATGGCTTACCGAAGACACATAAAGCCAATACCCCGCTCCGCCCTATTCTCTCCATGACTGGTTCAGCACAGCATGAACTGGCTAGGTGGTTGAGTGAGCTCCTGCAACCTGTGCTTGAGCGATACTCAACCTATGCAATTAAGCACTCTTTTACATTTGCTCGGTCGGTTCGTCAGATGGTAATTAGTGAATCTGTCTCTTTATGTTCATTTGATGTCTGTAGTTTGTTCACCAACGTGCCACTAAAGGAGACCATTGATATCTGTGTCTCCGCCCTCTACCATGGTGCTTTGGATGAACCTCCTATCTCTGAATCCGTGTTTGTTGAACTAATGAAACATGCTACAAGTGCTGTCGAGTTTAGCTTTAATGATATCATGTATTCGCAGATCGATGGTGTTGCTATGGGTTCCCCGTTGGGCCCCGTGCTTGCTAATATCTTTGTTGGCTTTCATGAAGCCCGCCTTCATGAAAACATCACTGATCCTAGCCTTACCCCGCTCACCTACTTTCGTTACGTTGATGATACCTTTGCTATGTTTGATTCAAGCGCTGCGTGCAAGGACTTTCTTACACAACTCAACTCGCTTCATCCGGCGCTTCGGTTTACATGTGAGATGGATGTACCGGTTGAGAAGAGTGACGGCAAACTTCTCACGTCCGTATATCGTAAACCTACGTTTACGGGCCAGTACACGCCATGGGATTCGTGCAGTGCTGCATCGTATAAGGCTGGTTTGATTGATGGCTTGGTGTGTCGCGCCTTGCGGGTTTGTTCTCCGTGTGGGCTCGGCCCTGGGCTTCTTCGCGTCGGGCAGGTCCTGCGGGACAGTGGCTGTCCG
Organism: Heliocidaris erythrogramma; assembly: GCA_025617745.1. Classification (NCBI taxonomy): domain Eukaryota; kingdom Metazoa; phylum Echinodermata; class Echinoidea; order Camarodonta; family Echinometridae; genus Heliocidaris; species Heliocidaris erythrogramma. The sequence continues at coordinate 47,090,977 of CM046862.1, forward strand.
GAGCTTGTCATTGATCGCGTTGTGCAGCGTGCCATTGCTTCGCGGACTCGCCCTGTGTGTGGGCCCAATGAATGCCCGGTCTACCTCAAATTACCTTGGCGAGGTAAAGTGTCTGATAAGTATGCGCGCGATATTGAGCATGCGGTGTCGCGCTGTTGCTTTGCCGTGGCTGCGCGTGTCGTGTTCTCTACTAATGGAATGCTACCCGCAGTTCGCCAGGATGTACTGCCTTCCCCCCAAATGAGCAATGTCGTTTATCAGTATCATTGTCGGTGTGGGGCCGTCTATGTTGGCCGTACATCTCAGCACGTACCCTCCGTGGTACGACAGACATCAGCTGGTAGCCGAGCACATGCACAGCCGAAGCGTAACTGCAAAGCCGCTGCTGGCGTCGCTGATGTTCAATGCCGCAGTCGCGGCGACTCTGCTGTTGGTCAGCACTTGCTGAATGGTCCGGCTTGTTCCAAGGCGTATAATAAAAATAATAATAACTAGAATTTAATTCGTCATGAGGACGAATTAGGTGGTCTGTCTTTCAATTTGTATGATCATCATTGTAATCAGGATGATCATAATAACGGGGAAATGCTAAACTGAAGATAGGAAGTCAAAATGCCATGAATGGAGATGCTTCCTGAGGACAGGAATGTAGAAAAATGTGTGAAACGGTCATTGTAAGATGTGATAATATTTGTGCAAGATGCTCATATAACAATGACGATAATGATGATCATGACAACATTTAGAACTGCAATCGTTCGTATCAGAACGATGTGCATGCAGTGTCGTCCGTCTATTTTGTTGAGAAGTTGACAGGTGAAATATAAAGATACGCATGGTAAACCATGATATAAGATAAGATGGGGGAAAATAATGCATACTGTGAAATTAGGAGATGATAGAATCATGAAAATAATTACGAAATAAAAAACAAAAGACAAAGAATGATCATGATAATGGTGATGACAGTGATGATGATGATGAGGAGGATGATGATGGTGATAATTGTGATGACCATGACTGGAATGACATTGACCTTAACCATGCCAAATATGAAACAGAAATGACATTTCGTTATGAAGATACGACCATAAGTTCATTTGTAGAAAATGGCGCCTAGATAACGACACCGTAATCTGATGACCTTGAAAAAGATGCGGGAACTTGACCTTATTAGGACTGATGACTAACAAATATTTTAAGATAATTGACTAGGCCAATTTTGAGAAATTGTGATATCAAATAGGACTAATGATATTGCAGGATAGCTTTGATACACGTCAGGGAATCAGATTTTCCATAGGGTTATACATAAAACACTGCACACTACTTTCCAATAGACATAACACGTAAAATAAGGCAGTTTATTACGTGGTTTGTGATTGCTTATGTTATAATAGTCAAACAAGATGGTAAAATGAAAGGCAAAAAGAAGCAAAAAAAAAAAAAAAAATTTAATGGACCCACCGGGGATCGAACCTGGGTCACCGGAGTGAGAGGCAAGTGCTTTGACCAATATACCAAAACATTTCCCATAGAGATAACACGTAAACGAAAAACGGGATTCTCAAATCACATTTTGTAGTGAAAAATTAGGGATGATCCCGACATCTGATCAAAAATTGGAGACCACATTCATAAAAGCTTATAGTCTCAGCTATAACATACCAAAATCTGGAAGAAAATGGACAAAAAACAACTGAGATACAGCTCAGAGAAGAATGTCATGTAGATTCATGATTCGAAAAAAAATCATCTTCCATAGACATAACACGCAAATAGGGACAATTCTGACATGGCATCTTTAATTGAAAATTTCACTGTGATGACATCATCAAGATGAAAAATGGTGGAAACTGATTTTGTAGGAAATTGCCTCAGCTACAACATATTAAAATCTGGACGAAAAACGACTAATAAATACGAATTTAGAGCCAAATTTGCTTAAATGTGATGACGTGAAAACATGAAAAATGGAAATTTTGAATTCTGGCGCCATTTTGATGACGTCATAATGTTTATAAGGGTCAAATGATACATGAAATCATATCTATGATTCATACCCTACCTGATGATGAAAAAAAATTGGGGGTTTATGGACTATTTAAAGAGCTAGAGTTAATTTTGTAGAGGCATGTTTTTGCACGTTTTTACGTTATTTTCGCCATAGACGCGCGCACGGATTTTGAACTTTGACGCGCCCGTACGACCTTATTATTGATTGAAATTGATTCCAAGTTGATGGAAATGATGAGGAAAAGTGTCAGGATTGCAAATCAATCGAAAAAACAGCGTTTTAACGTTATCTACGACTTGCGCGCAAATGCTCAAAATGACCTGAAACGTGTGCAGACTTGATCCTACGTGATTTTGAGCATTTTTAAATTTTGACGCGCGCGTACGCGCACGTCCTGACCTCTAGATGACCTGTGAGGACATAACTTGATGACCCGTCATGTGAAGTTTATATGATGTGAATATAGTTGATTTTTGATGATCGATTATGAAGATATAATCGATCTTGTAAATTTACAAAATGGCGTCTTGATGACGTCACGATGACCTGATGACCTTCAAAAGCTTAGTTGACCATGTCCATGATTGACCTCATAGATGACATGAAACTCGATGATAGTGACCTGACCGATTTTGAGATTTGGTGGGAACAAAAATTTGTAATAAAAAGAAGAAATAATAATAATAATAAAGAAAATCTTGACAAAATTAAAAGGAGGTCTGTCATAAATGACAGACCACCTAATAATAGTGGCTACTTGTATAACCCGGCTCAGTTCACTATTAGGGACTTTTAGAATTGCACGTCCACTTAGTCGACTGGTACGCAAGGACATCATTCTACGCCACTGCGCATGCGCCACTCGCCCTCTCCCTGTCCTCCTCCCTGACTTGCAAAATCGAGAACGTGTTCACTTCGTTTTTGCGGTGCTCCGAAATCTTCGACGAGGTTCACGTATATGACGTCATCAGAACAGCTCAACTATCACTATGAACATGACGAACAAAGAAGCGGACAATTTATGCAGCTCCTCATTGTACCCTTCACAATTGCACTGGTTAACAAAAGAACATCCATTCATTGCTATCCTGTAGAAATATGTAGAACAGGTGTCACATAATAGCAGTGAAGGGATGTCCTTTTGTCTACTAGAGCTATTGTGGAGGGTAGAATGAGGAGCTGCATAAATTGTCCGCTCTCTTTGTCATCGTGTTCATAGTGTATTATGCTCATCCGTTGAGTGTGTACTTCCGGTTGACGTCGACGGTACGTACACGTCGAGTGAAATCTAAAATGATCAGAACTGTAGTCAACATGGGCAGTCGACGACGTTGACATGCACGAATTAGTCGACTGGGACGAAGTACTAGTCCACTGCTTCTAAAAGTCCCTATTGTTGCCCGAGCACGCAGCTTTCAACATCTTCGCTTCTTAGAAGCGTTGTTCATTCAGTCGAGAGATCCGCTATTGTGCCGACAAAAGGAGTTTGTATAAGCGCTTCGATTATTCTAGCGTGCCCGGATCATACCCTGGTCGCTATACACACCCTTCCTTGACTTTTGTATTTTCTTGTATTCTCTCATTCCTGCGTTGTGACCCGATGAGTGCAGGTCGGAATTCAGGCCGTCACTATGAATTTGTTAAATGTTATCTTTAAATATATGAATAAATGAAAAGGAAAAAAGGAAACATAAATAAATTTAAAAAGAGGAAAATACAAAATAGAAATAAGTTAATAAATTAATAAATAAAAGAATAGCTAAATACAATAATATGTACATAAAAATATATATCGACAAAATATTGACTAAACTGATGAGAGAAGTACCATTTTCTCGAAGTAAAAGCGTTATTTCTTATAATATTCACTCAGCTCGCTCGATGAAAACTAGACTTTAGTTCAATACGGAATGCGGAATTGGAGTATTCAAAATATAGGTTTCCTTGTGTTGATGTGAGCCGTTATCTTTCTCTCAACTTTGCGAAAACGTCAGAGCTTTCGCGCTTTGCGCTGGAAGGGGGTAACTCCCCCTTCTTGCACCCACCCCTGTTACATACAGTGCAGTATTACGTCCCAATAATGCAGCCAGTGCGTCGAACTAACATTCTGCCGAAGAAAGAGGTGCTAAAACGTCAGAGCTTTCGCGCTTCGCGCAGAAAAGGGGAGACTCCCCTCCCTGCACTCACCCCTGTTACATACAGTGAAATGTTGCGTCCAAATGATAGAAAAGCAGTCCGGACGTCCAACTAATGCAGCCAGGGCGTCGAACTAACATTCTGCCTACAAAAGAGGTGCTAAAACGTCAGAGCTGTTGCGCTTCTCGCGGGAAGGGGGACACTCCCCTCTCCCTGCACCAACCCCCGTCACATACAGTGCAGTATTGCGTCAAAACAACTAAAAGGCAGTCAGGGCGTCGAACTAACATTCCGCCTAAGAAAGAGGTGCTAAAACGCCAGAGCTGTTGCGCTTCTCGCGGGAAGGGGGACACTCCCCTCCCTGCACTCACCCCTGTTACATACAGTGAAATGTTGCGTCCAAAATATATGATAGAAAAGCAGTCCGGACGTCCCAATAATGCAGACAGTGCGTCGAACTAACATTCTGCCTAAGAAAGAGGTGCTAAAACGTCAGAGCTTTCGCGCTTCGCGCAGAAAGGGGGAGACTCCCCTCTCCCTGCACCAACCCCTGTCACATACAATGACATACAGTATTGCGTCCAAATAACTAAAAGGCAGTCAGGGCGTCAAACTAACATTCCGCCTAAGAAAGAGGTGCTAAAACGCCAGATCTGTTGCGCTTCTCGCGGGAAGGGGGACACTCCCCCCTCCCTGCACCAACCCCTTTCACATACAGTGACATACAGTATTGCGTCCAAATAACTAAAAGGCAGTCAGGGCGTCAAACTAACATTCCGCCTACGAAAGAGGTGCTAAAACGTCAGAGCTTTCGCAGTTCGCGCAGGAAGGGGGCACCCCCTCCCCCCTCCCCCCTCCCACCCTGCACCAGCCCCTGTCATATACAGTGCAGTATTGGGTCCAAATAACTGAACAGCAGTCCGGACGTCGAAATAACTTTCCGCCTAAATAAAGGTTACTATACGAGCCGTTATCTTTCTCTCAAATTTGCTAAAACGTCAGAGCTTATCGCACTTCGCGCGGGAAGGGACCCCACTCCCTGCACCCATCCCTGTTACAGTGCAGTATTACGTCGAAATAACTGAAAAGAAGTCCGGACGTCGCAATAACGGGGAAACTTCCCCTTCCTGCACCCACCCGTTACATACAGTGCAGTATTGCGCCCAAATAAATGAAAAGCAGCCTGGGTGTCGAACTAACTTTCCGCCTAAAAAAGGTTGCCACGAGCCGTTATCTTTTAGTTTTGTTACAAAACTTCGCGCGGGAGTTGGAATACTTCCCCCTCCCTGGACCCACCCCATGGGCAGCACGCTTTGCGTGCTCATCACCAAATTCGCACTCTTCGCGTGCTCACAACCGCCGCTCCCTCTAAAATGAAATCCTGGCTATACAGCTGGATCCTTCACGTCTGCCCCTCCCCCCTATTGAAAAATCCTGGCGACGCCTGTACAATAAAACATCTTGCATTGGATTCATTAGAGTTTAAGACCACCTCGGGATTTGTGGGTATTTCAATAATTTGGAATACTTTCTTTTGTCTCATTGAATGATTACATAACATGCTTACTACAGTGATCAGTAGCACAAGAGTAATGGTATAAGCCTATAGTTCAAGTATGATACATAGTTTATGCCATGAAAATAATTGTATATCTGAAAAAAATTTTTTTCTTTCTTTGACTTATTGCATTTTGGAATAGTGGTCTTAAACTTTTGCAAATGATGGTAACGTATTATATATTGAAATTTCAAATTCTAATTCAAATTCATTTTAATGATTAAAATTCACAGATGAAGGATCATTCTCAATTTTCAGTTTACAAAGGATAACAAAAAATTAAGTCATGAACTAAAAATTACGATTCACAGGGGTAACAAAAGATTTGCATGCTGCCACAGGCATAATGATAGGTTACATTTCTCTAAATGCTATGTTTTAAGTGCTATGTATTACACTGTATTCAAATCAACTGGGGAAATATGTACACATACATAAACTCCTCAAAAAAAAAAAGTTTGGAAATCTGACTTTGATCGATCATTTCTCCCGAGTCTTAGTGAATATTTGACCCGCCGCCTCAAAACCTACAATAAGTCGCACGGACGACAACGTAGCAAACAGCCCAAAATTGTAAATTTGCTTGGATCAGTCGATTTTCTGTTTTTGATAGAAATGGGTAGTTTCATGATCATTCTATCATGTGTCAAGTTTGTGAGTCGTAATTCGACTTAGAAATATGTTTTTGGGGCATTTTAAAATGACTCCTTTTTTTCACCTGTCGAGCTCTAACGAATGTTTGGAGAGCTTTTGTAATACTTTCATTCAATGCCAAATTACTACTTTACCTCTAAAGGTATTAAATTGATTTTTGGAGTGAGTAATGAATAGGTCCTCCTGGAGCAGGGTGCCAAAATTCAGCCTAATCTGATAATCCCTTCATACCGGTTGCTATGGCCATTTGAATACCCAGTTTAACTTGGGCGCACACAGAGAGCGAAGGTTTAGCACTCTTTTGTTCCGAACTTAAATGACCATTTTTCTGAATAGGAGTTATTGATTGCTGGTTACATACTGATTCTAAATGTGATATTTAAAGGTGTTATCATTGAGTAAACTAGGCAAGTGATATACCATTGGAAAGCTGAGAATCTGTACTTTCAGAAAATGTATAAAACAAAAAATATAATTTTGGCGACTTATTGTAGGTTTTGAGGCGTCGGGTCACATATTGATATTTGATTGATACCACTGAAAAGATCATTTGATTCTCTTTAATTAATGAAACCCTACATGATATGATTATCATTCACATGGAGGTGCAGTGCCTTGAAATGTGGGGCAAGGTCAAAATTCAAAAGTTGCAAAATGACACAATATTGAAAGTCACTGTTCTTTTTTACCTGGTGATGAGTGAGTTTCCCAGTTGTTTCTTATGTTTTCATGCATCTTAACATCAACATTAACATGGAATCAAACAAACCTCTGCACAAGCAAACACATAACAAACAAACAAACATGCATGCATGGGTATTTCAAAACACGACTCAAACCATGTTATCTCACAGAACCATCACTACATAAACCACAGCAAAACATCAAAAATGAATAGACAGGGGCTTGATTTAATGGATTTTCATCTTTATTGTCACATACAGAGATCTTTGATTTCATCAATTAACATGATCAAGGCTCAGTAACGGGTGGACGACCCAAGTGCTTGCACCACCGCCTGGCACCGCCTCCTCATGCTGCTGATGAGCTTCGTGATTCGTTGCTGTGGAACGGCAATCCATTCTTCAATCAGAATCTGACGCAGTCCTGCCAGTGTCGTTTCATTGGTGACGCTCTTCCGTAAAGACTGGCCGAGTTGATCCCAGAGATGGGGTTTAGGTCTGGGCTGCATGCAGGCCACTCCATTCTCGTGATATCCTCTCTCGAGAGAGAAAATTGCGGACCAGTCTCGCTCTGTGGGGTCTCGCGTTGTCGTCTTGCAGGATTGCGTCGTTCCCCATATTCCTTAAATACGGGACAGCTGTTGGTTGGAGGATCTCGTCTCTATACCTCTGAGCAGTGAGGTTTCCGTCAATGACAACAAGTTCTGCTTTTCCTGCAATCGAGATGCCTCCCCACACCATCACTCTTCCTCCGCTGAATGGTGTAACGCGGTCGATGCAGCTATCGTCGAAACGTTCACCCGCCTAACGCCACACCTTCACTCGCCCATCAACTTTCCGCAGGCAGAAACGCGACTCGTCGCTGAACATCACCATCTTCCACTCGCGCCTGTTCCAGCGGAGATGATCGCGGCTCCAACGAAGGCGCTTCTGCTTCTGTCGAACAGGCATTGCTGGCTTCTTTGCCGTCTTTCGTGCTCGGAGATTGGCAGCATGGAGGCGGTTTCTCAATGTTTGATTAGATACCCTGGTGTTGAACCTCCTATCAACGCTTCGTTGAATACTCTGTGACGATCGTCGACGATTCTGTAAAGCAAGTACCCTGATATAACGGTCTTGCTGTTCCGTCGTGATCTTTGGACGTCCACTCCTGGGCCGATCCTTGACATCTCCCGTTGCTCGGAATTTCTGTTTCCATTTAGTGATGGTCCCAGGGCTTACACCAAGTCTCTCTGCTACATCTTTTTGAAGCATCCCATCTTCGATTTGCCCAATGGCGCGGGCCTTTTGAACATTACTTACACGTGGCATAATGAGTAATCAACCTAACAGACTGAGCCATTAACACTGCCTGACATGGCACCACCAAAACCTTGAATGTGAAATTCAAACTTCTTGACATTCATGGTTGGCCAGTTGATAACAAAAGACATCACTCCGGACAAAAGAATCATGTTCTTTATTGACCCTTCATGACCATTTCTGCTCGTTTTGCAGCTTTTCAGTTCAGACCTTATCCAACACTTTTGAATTCTGCTCTTTTCCTGATGGCATGATCATAACAAGCAGGCTATCATTTTAAAGATAATTAAATGATTTTTGGAATTATATCAAACATGCATTGGATAATATTGGGAGATGGGAGAAATTAGTGGCCAAAGTCAGATTTCCAAACTTTTGTTGAGGAGTTTAACTATGAACAAAATGACAAAGAGAGCGGACAAAATATGCAGCTCCTCGTTGTACCCCCCACAATTGCTCAGGTAGACAAAAGAACATCCCTTCATAATTGTGTCCGCTCTCTTTGTCATTTGTCACAAAGGTACAATGAGCTGTATATTTTGTCCGCTCTCTTTGTCATTTTGTGACAAATGACAAAGAGAGCGGACAAAATATGCAGCTCCTCGTTGTACCCCCCACAATTGCTCAGGTACAATGAGGAGCTGTATATTGTGGAAGCAATTGTGGAAGCAATTGTGGAAGCAATTGGAGCAAGTGGAGCAATTGTGGAAGGTACAATGAAGAGCTGTATATTTTGTCCGCTCTCTTTGTCATTTTGTGACAAATGACAAAGAGAGCGGACAAAATATGCAGCTCCTCGTTGTACCCCCCACAATTGCTCAGGTAGACAAAAGAACATCCCTTCATTGATATTATGTAAAATAAGTAGAACAGGTGAACATGCATGTGACACCTGTTCTGCAATTTTTTACATAATAGCAATCAAGGGATGTTCTTTTGTCTACCAGAGCAATTGTGGAAGGTACAATGAGGAGCTGTATATTTTGTCCGCTCTCTTGTCATTTTGTGACAAAGGTACAATGAGGAGCTGTATATTTTGTCCGCTCTCTTTGTCATTTTGTGACAAATGACAAAGAGAGCGGACAAAATATGCAGCTCCTCGTTATACCCCCCACAATTGCTCAGGTACAATGAGGAGCTGTATATTGCGGAAGCAATTGTGGAAGCAATTGGAGCAAGTGGAGCAATTGTGGAAGGTACAATGAGGAGCTGTATATTTTGTCCGCTCTCTTTGTCATTTTGTGACAAATGACAAAGAGAGCGGACAAAATATGCAGCTCCTCGTTGTACCCCCACAATTGCTCAGGTAGACAAAAGAACATCCCTTCATTGATATTATGTAAAATAAGTAGAACAGGTGAACATACATGTGACACCTGTTCTGCAATTTTTCATGTTCATAGTGTTATATAAAATGAAATATCAATTCAATATCATTCACCAACTAAAGTAACAACTATCTAATTATCCTTATAGTAAAGTTTATATTTGTCATTATTCTGATAACAAAATATTCGATGTAAAAAAAAAGAGATAAAAGTAATGATATAGTCACATACCATTTTCCATCAGTCAACGAGAAACCATTATTTCTCGGAAAGTGGAGGGGCTTACTGGGGGGGGGGGGGGGGGGGGGGGCTGCGTGTATACCACATTTTTGCACTGCCATACGTTTGCACATGTTTACTGAAAAAAGTGGGGGCTGTAGCCCCGCAGCTCCTTTATTTTATTTTTTGAATTGAGTCTGTAAAGTAAAATTTAGATATTTCAAAAACATAATAACCAAGCAAACAAACAATAGAAAATACTGTTCATCTGAAACAACTAGGCTGACATACCTCGCGATAATCTTCCTGCTATTTTATTCATGTACTAAAGTAACCAGAGTGGAGAGGGCCAAGAGAACAAGGGAAACATTGAACCCCTAATGTTTTTTTTTGGTTGGGGGGGGGGGGGGTTGTTAATAATAAAGATTATTTATGACGCTAAAAACAAGGAGTACCATAGCGCTTACAAAAAACATAGGAAAACAAAAAGCACAAGCAGTTTTTATTAAAGATGGAAAAAAATAAATTAAATTACTGGGGGAAAAGGTAAGTCTTGAGATTTCTTTTGAAAGTGGCAGTGTTGGTTATTTCCTGTTATTAACTGAGAAGCGCTTTTCACTTGTTGTGAGTCTGCATTTTGGAATGGTGAGTTTGGATGTGTCAGATGCAGAGCGAAGGTTGCGAGAGGGTGTATATATTTGTATGGTATTAGTGAGGTACTGTGGCGAGAGATTATTTAGTATTTTGAAGACATATAGACATGTTTTAAACAGAATGCGTTGTTGTATGGGTAACCAGTGAAGTTCAGTGAGTAAGACAGTGTGAGCATGGTATCAAGGCATACACCAAGATTGGTAACTTTAGATGAAAGAGGGATAAAACTACCATTCAAATTAAGTTGGACTCCAGAAACAGATTGCTGATGTTTGGCGGAATAACAAAAAGCTGTAAATTCAGTTTTGTTTTCATTCAATTTAAGATAGTTAGATGACATCCAAGTGTCTATCTCTGAAATACAGTGTGAAATTTGGCAAAGTGTTTCATTGATATTGGCTACAGAACATGGGTCGAAAGAGAAATGTACACTTGTATTATCATCAGCGTAGCAAATATAGCTGAGGCCGTGTTGCATAATAATATCAGATATTGGAGAAATGTACAGGCTAAAAAGGATCGGTCCAAGGACCGATCCTTGCGGGACGCCAAATTCTGCAGTCCAGGGATCGGATAGTTTCCCATCAATGTTAACTCTGGATTTCCATCCACATAAATATGATTTCATCCACTGCAGAGCCAAACCAGAAATACGAAACCGAGACTCTAAGCGATTGAGTAGAATAAAGTGATCAACCGTATCAAAGGCTGCACTTAATAGGTCGAGTGATATAAAGAAAACGAAAGATCTACGTTCGTCAAAAGAAGACAAAATATCATTTTGAAGCTTTAAAAGTGCAGTTTCAGTACTAAAATTGGCTCTGTACGCGGATTGCATTGGGTCAAGTGAATTGTTCTCGTTTAGGTGGTCTGTAAGTTTTCTCAATTCAATTCGCTCTTTCGACAAAAACTGCATTAAGTTTTAAAAACTGTCGGTACGTATGACAGAATGTCTGTTAAATTTCTTAAGAACCAGCAGAATTGTTGAAATTTTACGGTCAAAATTTGGGAAGAACTGACATGAAAAAGTAACTGAAATGCATTATTGCTCACCTATAAAAATGTAAAAAATAATTCTAAACCTCATTTTTTTTTCTTTTATAAAAGTTGATTAGTAATTCAAATCAGGGTTATGTTTATTTATAGGAATACAAAACAAAACCTTATTCAGATAGAGTAACAAAGGTCGTTAATCTCTATAACATACCTCTGTTAGCAGGGTCGATGTACCAATTTCCTTCTCCCTGTATAATACCACATTCGTCTTCTTCAAAGTCACATGACCAGTCTAAGGATGTAAAGCATAGTCATGACAGGTAAAACATGATACGTCAATTCTGGTTTTAGTTCAGTTGTGCTTGTTAGGGGAAAACTAAGTATTTTATCTTAAACTCTTAGTAGACAGACCCACATAATTGTAGCATGCGCTCGAAAAAATGAAATTTTGAGCAAAATCCGATAAGAAATAAGACAGAATGTTGTAATCAGTCAAAAACAAATTGACACCTCCTTGACGCATCTTGCGAGCTCCTCTTCTATTGCCCTGTACTAAAAAATCATAAACTTTTATTTCATAAAAAGGAAAAAAGTATTTGATCACACATGCACCCTAGATATAATCACTGCAAGTACGTTTTCACACAAGCCTATATAAAATAAATCTATACCTGTATCAATAACTGAGCAAATGAAGATCGATTAAATTCTATGTATAGAGCAGGTGGGAGAGGAACTCGCATCATACGTCATGGAATTACCAATTTGCGTCTGATCGATAACAACTTCAAAGTTCATAACTTTCTTGTTATGAATTTTGCTGTTTTTTCTCATTTTTTTTCATTTTTCTGCTATTATTCAAATCAACTAAATACTAGGGTCGACTTCCCTTTAATTTATGGAGCCATCCTTATCAGCAAGAGGGAACAACGGATAGTCTTTTCCATAGGCCATATTCAACATGGCTATTACAATTGAATGGATATTTCGTCAAGAAGCATTGTATTCTGTTTGGCTTGTACGAGAAAGTAGGAGTAAAATAGCTAGTGGTTCAGTATCACGTGTATATAAAAGTTAACAACACAGGTAGTGGCACAGAAGAAGATATGTTGCCATATCTTGTCTAAGGGATGGTTTCATGCCGTTTTCCCAAATGTTTCATAATTCTGAAGGTTCGCTGATCCGATTGTCTGATCCAGAGGGTCCTCATTTGGCCGGTTCGCAATTTCTAAAATAATTTAGGTTTTTTTTTCGGAATTAAGAAACTGCTGAATTTTTAATCTTATTTAATTTTCAGTATTTTGAACCTTGGTATAAACAAACCTTCAAAATAACGAATCTTTAGAGTAATGCACTTTCTGAGTATTAAATGCACCCGTTCGTAATTACTAATCAAATTTCCATTTTCTAAATTGTGAACTGTTGTTTCAGAATTATGAACCTTTCTTGAGAACATTAGGAAAACGATCCCCCCCCCCCCCAACTCACCCCACGACCCCCCAAGCAACAACCCAATGTTATTTACCTGGATCAACAGCCACAGAAAGTCCTGTGAAAACCATCATGAAGAAGGCAATCTGTTTATAAAACTCCATTTTGGGGTGATCATTTCATAGACGACGACCTTTACATATCCACAGCCAGACAAGGAAGAGTATCCGTTACAAAATAATGCTGAAATATATTAATTGAGTAACGGTGAAACATGCATATTCCGTTTTTTATCTAACAGGATACTTCTTTTCCGCCCGGTTGTAGCTCGCATCTGTTTTGTGGATTATCGGACATTTATCAATTCACCCAATAACTAAATGAGCGTATTCAGTTTGTAATGTTGCGGGTTTTGAATCCCTAGCGGCTTGGAGGAAGAATAAATGAGTTTTATCGGCAAGCAACATTCAAGCCTGTCTTGTGTCGTGATTTGGAGTTAAATCTGTCTAGTTTATAAGAGGTTGTGATGTCCTTGAGAAAGTTAAAGTATGGCAGGTAGGAGTTTGAATTGAGTTGGATGTAACAGTAGATAGATAGTTCCTTCTTCATAATCAACCGACTGAAAGGTGATTATGTTTGTTTTATTGACATTCAATACCGCAAGTATTCATGTAACATTCTTTTTACTTCCTGATCACTTAAAACATTATGGAAATTTAGGAAGGTAATTTCTTTCTTTTTTCGGGGGGAGATAGGAGTTCTGTCTCTCTGTGAATGGACAGAAAACTAATTTTAAAACTACAACGCTAGGCTATATCCACCACTGTTAAATAATTCCCATGACAATAACATTAAACCATCGTTTAAAAGGGTCGTGTTGTCATAATAATATCACATATCCCTTCTTTGATATCGTCATTCTTTCGATAGTTTATTACTTTTTTTACAAATGATCATGTATTCCTATCTTTCATACTTCAAAGTAAAGTTTCTCTTTATTTCTTTCTCTCTTATTTTCTTTTTTTTTCTTTCTTTTTTCTTTCTTTCGTTTTTTCTTGGTTATAAACATACCTTTATTTTCTTCCAAAGTGTCACCTTCTTTTAGCGGATGAACAGGGTGACGGCCAAGGCCCCTTGTGCCCCTGCTACCATGGCTATTTCTTTGTGGATACTGCTTTTCAAGTCTGCTTGCATGATTGAAAGTTTGTAAATAGTGATAAAAGCACTAGTCGAGAAATCCTAGACTTTGGTGTTTAATTTTCTATGCGGTTGGTCACATTGTGTTTTTGGAATTCAATTGAAACATTAGCTACATTCATTACCGGTAGTCATTTAAGATGACCAGGCAGGTCATCGTTAGCAACGAGATTGCTATAAAACTTACAGTTTATTCTGTCCTCACAGTCCGTAACTACGAGGAGGACCACCCGCTGCTCGTGGTTTCAGCATTAACCACATGCTCGCTTGTGGTTCTGGAACTACAAGTAAACTTAAATTTTCGAAACTACAGGTCCGTTCATACGGTCTGAAACTACAAGATAACTACAAAATAACTTAACGTTTTGAAACTACAAAATAACTTAACGTTTTGAAACTATAAGCGGAATTTAAAATTTAGCTCATTTCGTGTGAACCAGATTATTGTCTGTTTCATGGTACTGTTCAGGCCCACTTGCTTGAAGGTGGGTAAATAGGGATAGTAGTACATGTATTCCGATAACACAGTGCGTATTGTTTAATGCAAAGTGTTGCCTTTTGCCGATACTTTTTTCATATCAAGAGCGACTTTCTTTAACATTTGCTCAAGCCCACTTGTGGGAATATATCACGAAATAGGAATTAATGCATACTCAATCATCTACCACGGAAATGTATCTTATTTACATTTCCCTGCATCTACTACCAATGGTCTATATTTAAAGGCCAAGTCCACCCTAATATCAAGTTGATTTGAATAAACAGAGTAAAATTAAACAAGCATAAGAGTAAAAATTTCACTGAAATCGGATGTCAAATAAGAGTTATGGCATTTTGAAGTTTTGCATTATTTCATGAAACAGTGATATGCATAGCATGAGCGGTATGCAAATGGTGAACCGATTATGTCATGCACTCACTTTTCCTTCCCGATGGAAATTTGTCAGTTTTTATAGTTTTGTGATGTACACCCAAACATCTTTCTTCTGACAAAATGTGGTCTATGGGCTTTAAGAGGAACAATTTCCCCCATTTTTTAGGGGCGGTCTGACAACCCATCTCTACTGAAGATTTTGTCCGTTTTTGTGGTTTGGTAATGTATAGACATACACCTTCCTTCTGATAATGTTTGGCGCATATGTTAGATGGGTTGAAATCGACCCGACTTTGGGGCCATTTGGGGGAGGGGTGGGGCTCTGGGGGCCAAACCCAGCGGCTTCGTTCGAGCTGACAAGCTTTTTGTGAATGACATGGATGTTCTAAGTAACTTTAAGGGGTCAAATATCATGTAAAATGGGGTGCTTATTCGGGACAGGCTCCTGGCCTTGTAGTGTCGCGTATGCGAGAGCGGTTATAGGATAAATCACGGAGTTCCAATTTGTTCACTTTCATCTACAATCTCAGTCTATGGGAGGGAACTATTCGGAACTCTATGAAATGACTGAACAATCAGGAGCAACTTCTGGTGACGTTAGCATGACGTTTAATACTATCTCCCTTAATTAGCTTTGTAATATCTCATGGTATAAGAATGTATTGTAATTATTTGCTGTTGGTATATCAAGCATGTCAAACATGTCAAACAAACACGTTATCCAGACATTAAGATAATGATTGCGGTTGTACGGCACCAATTATTTTCACATAGGGTCATGTACTAACAATGAATTGAATTGTTGACATAACCTTTCGGCTTAAACACACACCACACATACACTCAAACTAGCAACTTTGAAATATCCTCGTCTTACTTACACAGTATTAAAATGTAGTTGACTAAGTTGAGAAATAATTTTGTTTCAATTGCTGGTATTAAATATAATCAGTCAATTACACGGGTCTCGGCACCCCCATCTCTCTCTCTCCCTCTTCCTCTCTCTTTATCTATCTCTCTCTCTCTCTCTCTATATATATATCTCTCTCCCTCTCTCTCTATTTATCTCTCTCTGTGTTTCTCTCTCTCTTTCTCTCTTTCTAAGTCCTTTTATCTTTCTGGTTTTAATGCCATTTATTGACACTGCATAATTATACTTTTGCTGAATCTGGATCTAACACCTGTAATGATTCAAATTAATTGATGTAAAATGAATATGGAGAAACTGGTACCACTTTCTTGTTTTAAATTCTATTGCCCGAATTCACAAAGGATGTTTAAACCATGGGTAAGGTTTAAACCTCCGTAAGCGTACTAAAATAAGCGCACATTGCCCATTCGAGCGCTCAAAGAAAATATATGATTGGATCGGATTCCGAGCGCACGTACGTTTAAACTATAGTTTAAACCAAGCCTCTTTTGTGAATTGGGGCCTATATGTTTTGTTTAATCCATATCCTGATCAGTAATAATCTATGTACAAAATGATGCCAGGTATAAAATGATCATACAACACAGGCAAATAACATTGATGGTTGTATATAAAATAATGTATTTGAAGTTTTTTGTCATAATCAACATGAATGACAACTTGTGCAATAATAAAAGAGAAGATATATTAACAGTATCTTCTACCAAGGTACCTGAATATGGCACACACACACACCGATATTATACACGATCTGAGGAAGTTATCATCACCACAGATCGGGAAATTGAAAATAGCCTCATTATTCTGATTCATCAGTGTGGACATTTGTGTTGATCTATCTATGATGATTGGATGATCGGGAGTAATGGGGTATGATTTTCATGATATTCGACAAAATGATCTTTAAAGGATATGGCTGTATACATTTCATGAATATTTAATACCGAAAGAAGGAGAACTATGTGAACAAGGAATTCGCATTTCCTCTTTAATTTATGTCATTTACATTCGTATATCGAAAATGACAAAATGAAAATTGAATGTCTAAATTAGACTATAAATTCTTAATTCTAAAACTTACATACAAAATTCAACAGAATTAAAATGCGTCGAGGCCTACATCCAAATCCAAATATATTTTCCATTTCAATTATAGATAACATAATTATTTCAAACAATACAAACATAACTATCATGGTATTACAAAAAAAAACCCATCAACCTATTAAACTAATGTAGGCTTATACATTATAATTACATTCAACACACACACCCCCAAAATACGTCGTGGTAAACTAATTCCGGAATTAACCACATGTCAATGTTCACATTGCGGGTTACACTTTAGGGGCATTTTCACCAAATGAATTCCGTCAATTGATCCAAACAGGAAATGGTTTGCTGATATATATGCCATCTGTTTATTTGTATTAAACCGCTTTTGAGTAATCAAACGTAATAGTAGGGCAAAAATATTTCTCTAATGAATGCATGGTAGTATCCCCCCCCCCCCCCCAAAAAAAAAAATAAATAAATAAATAAATATAAATAAATAAATAAAAAAAATAAATAAATTTAAAAAAATAAATAAATTTAAAAAAATAAAAAAATAAATAAATAAAAAGAAATAAAAATAAATTAAAAAATAAATACTGCATGACATCTAAGTATATATTGGTAAATTAAGCCCATACAAAATACCTCCCCCCCCCCCCCCTAAAAAAAAAACCATATCAAATGTTATAGAAAATAAAATGATATAATCAAGGCAACGACAGTAATCATATAATGGACATTCAAAAACAAATATGGTAAATAATAATGGCCATTCAATAACAAATATGATCATTATAATGGTAATGTGTATTTATACACAACAAAATGCTACGCTGCTCTTCACAGATATCAGTGATAGTTAAATAAATCATGTAAACATCAAAGTTATAATGATCCTAAATATGTTTGACAATGATAGAAAAAAAAAAACGACAAATAGTTCCAGGATCCCACTTAGCATGTACCATACAAGGGTTATAACGAAGAAATAGGAAATGAATGAAAGTCACATGTGCATACTTACATAAAAAAAGAAAACCAACAACCAAAAAATAGGGTATATAAAAAATGCTAAAAAGATTCACCTAGCAGCAAGCCTTGCTTCTGTTCCCTGTCAAAGGCAGTATCAATACGACCTAGCTCTTGTTCATTCTTGGACGCGTTATTATGAATGCAGGTCAACTCACCTGTATATGTAGGGCACCATCATGTTATTATTCCAATTTACAATTTTGAACACAGCCTGGGTTAATAAGTGCTTACTGACCAGGAATTGAATAACATTGGACTACACCCAGAAACAGATATGTGTTAAGAGGATACTATCGATCTCAGTAATGGAATGATATTATTTCAGTCGTTTTATTTGATATAAAAATAATAATTCAGGATTGTGTACAAGAACTTTTATTTCATAAGTAGGTATAATTTTAAAGTATAATAGCACGAAATGGGCCGAAAATTAGGAGAATTGTTTTAACCATACGGATGTTTTGTTTTCACTTTTAATTGTCTCTAATGCTTTTTACTGTGCAAATTTCTATAGTCATAGATACGGCATTATTTCACTTGTTAACAAGCGCGTACAAGGCGTTACCTCTGACCTTATGATAGCATACGTTATTAGGTCCACCTTCTTCTTCCTTGCTCTCATTCAAATCCTCATGATTGGGCATGTTCGTCCCGTCTCCACGCAAAGGAGTGTCTGCATGGTCATCTGATGGCGCCGAATCTTGTTTTCTGTAGTCCGGTCCCTCGTAGAGAGGATTGGTGACAAGGGACTCGGATGTATCATCCTTAACTTCTGTGGGCACGGTACCCCCGCTCTCATATACAGGATTCCCAACAAGGTCGCCGTCCATGATGTTGCCCCCGTTCTGCACTTTGAAAGCATCTGCAGCAGATGGAGAGGACGAGCTGGTCTTCAGTTTCTCATTGACGCTCCCATCACCACTCATCCCTTGTTTGTTATTTCCTGGGTAGTCTCGTAAATCTGCGTAGTGCTCGATGTCTGGTTTGGAACTTTTGGCTTGGTTTGATTTTCTTATGATTTGAAGAAACATGTAAAAGGAAGAGAAAAAACATAAGGCACACCTGGTTTAAGTCTAGACCATTTTTAGTTCAAAGTTGCAGGATTCCCAGACCTCTTCCTGTGGAAGGGGTTGGAGGGGTAAAGAACATCTCCATAAACACTTTACATGCTATGCATCAGGTTGACTCGGGTCTATCAATAGACTGGCTATTACAAAGCTCGTTTTTCTGTTTTGTTTTGTTTATTTATAACATCGAGATAAATTCAAGGAGATGTGACTTATTATAGCTGTACCATCAGCGGTGCAGCCATCTCTCTGCCACGTCTTTCTGATAATTACGTCAAGGACTAGTTCCTGGACGTAAGATACGTATCTGTAAAATCAGAATAACACAATGTGCTCTGGGGGGGGGGGGGCACCAACCAATTTACTCTCCCTTTTTGAAAATGTGTCTATTTGCCTAATGCTATTATGCAATATCATAATAATAATATTATGTAGACCCTCCACAACGCGTTCTAATTTAGCATTTAATATCTAAAATTTGTCTAATATTTTATACCTAATTCTGATTCTGATTCAGCATTTACTATTTAAAAGTTGTCCAATCATTTATACCCAATGATTTATAATTTGTACCTATCTATTACTGGTAGACCCTCCACCACGCGTTCGTTGACTCCTTTGCATGTAGTTCCACTGGTCATAGCGCGAAACCTCTCAGCCCTGCACATGATTACAATGTTTGCAACAAAAGTATATAGTTTTTGTTTCATCATCTTCTTCTTCTTCTTATTTCCCTTCTTCTTTTTCTTCTTTTCCCCCTTCTTCTTTTACTTCTTCTAATTCGACTTCTTCTTCTTCCTTTTCTATGTCTTTTCTATTATTGCATAGCGATATTCTACCCTAAAACATCCTTTAATACCTTTGAAAAAAAGAAATATCAAGAAAAGAAAGCATACACCTTTGAGCTTACCTTCGTCGATAGCCCAAAACCACTATGAGAACAAGCAGGGTGATAACGAGCAAGACAGCAATAGTGGCTACCACAGGAATGAGCCATGGTTTTCCCCCTCTCTGTGGTGAAGGTGTACCTGGAAAGAATGTATGTACGAAAATGACAGTGCAGTGACCAGGGGGGGGGGGGGGGGGGGTTTCTAGCAGGGAGCGAACAACAATAGTGCAACGGGAAAATTCCGTTCAATAGGTGTATACTCACGTAAATCATATTTCATATGAGACATCAAAGCTTAGCAAGTAGCGTTCACAACTTTCGAATAATCAGAATAATAATTTTTTGAAAGCGATTCGCAATTATTGTAAAACCAAAATAGTTATGATACGCTGCATATACACCAATATATATATATATATATATATATATATTAAATTTGTGCCACAACAACAAAAAATATTTACAAAATCAATACTACCTAATATGTCATGTAAATTCACATGATCAAATATGTGTTTTCATTTCAGCCGTCATATAACTATTTACCTTCTTTAGTGGTCGATTTTTCTTTAGTGGGCCTTGTCCCATCGGTGACCATTTCAGTTGATGTTTGAATTCCTTTAAAAAAAAATTGATATTTTCTTTCATTATTTTACTCCATTATTGATAATTATCAAAGCCTACCATCTTCAGAACTGCACTCACTGATAAATAGGGCGTCACTACATGCGTGTAAATAATACTAATTTCCTTCTTTTATGCAATTCGTTTTAATTTTGGTGTAATTAAAGGAGAATTATCCCCAGGCTTTTAAATGTAAATAGGGTCATAGTGAATAAAATAACATTTAATTTGATATAAAAATCACCGTTTTAGACCAACTGATGCCGTTGTAAGAGCAGAAAATAGAGACCACTTTTTACGATGTCTACTCCTACTGGCGGCGTCCATTTTCTCTAAATTTCCCATAAAACCTTGCGCGTGATGACGTAGGGGGATGGAGAACTCACTAGCTAGCTTGCATGAAGCGCGCGCTGCATATACACACAGTAAACATGGTGTATTGACAAGCGTTCGGCTGTTGTAACTGTTCCAAGAAAACGATAGGGAGATCATTCAATCGGTTCCCAGACCCGCAGAAATGTCAGCAATTGTTCAAGCGTTGGGTGACCATATTGAACGTGGAAAAATTCCAAGGAAAAGACTTCAAACTTGATCGGAAAAATGATGTGATCTGCAGTGATCATTTCACGGAGGCCGATTATCACGTAGATCTGCGGGCTAAGCTTATGCCCGGGCGAATCGTATAATCAAGCTAGTGTGTCCTGGAACACGTTTTAATTACGATGATTATTTTACTCTAATAAATGTTTTTCAAATGTGATAGTTACGTAGATAATATAAATTGATTCATTTAATTTAATTATGAAACTCTTGCGTAATTTATGTTATTATTAATAATAATAAACTCTTTTTAAAATAATGTTGGTGAACTATTGCGAGCCAATTACAATGCGCTACGGCCAACTCCATGCCCTACGTCACACAGCCCGATCGCACCGGGAACATGGCGACGCTGTTTTACTCTCGAGAACAATAAAAATCGGAGGATTCAATCGACAATTCCCATCCTCTCGATTCTCGAATATACGATGTTTTTACTTTATCAGAAACTGTTTAGAATTCTGTTTTAGGTCAATGATAAAAGTCTCGTGGGGATAATTCTCCTTTAATTTAAGACCTGTGTGCACACAGCTCAAAATGTTTTTCCTTAATTTACTTTGTCCGTTAATAACAATAAAAATTTTTTTTACAGTTTAACTTTTTTTTCACAATGAATTTCCACATACTGAATACTCAATTAGATCTGAAAGATAATCTAGAACTTAAGAAAGCAAACCAAATCCGATGGTCAATTCGAATCCACTGATGTATACTCAAACCAGGTTTAATAATACAATAATAATAAGAAGAAGACAGGTGAAAGGTGAAAGGTGAAAGGAGAGAAAATGAAGAGAAAAACAACAAATTATGCATATACAGAATTATACAAGTATGTCTTAAGTTTGGTTTTAAATACTTCAACAGAATCGGTTTCGCGGATCTCTCGATGGAGAGAGTTCCACAGTGAGGGCCCAGCATGAAGAAAAGCTCTTTCCCCCCCCCCCCCCCCCCCCCCCGACCCCCCTTAGTAGTGCATTTGGGAACAAAAAGAAATCTTGAGTTTTGGGAACGTAATGATCTTGATTGGGTGTATCTATTAATTAGAGTAATATTGTATTGTGGAGCAGAACCATGAACACAATGATATACGAGCAGAAGGATTTTAAATAAAACACAACTCATTGGCAAATGACTGAACATATTCATATGATGAAAACGAATTAACATTTTATTGTATATAAGATTTACTTTCTCTTGAAGACTCTTTTTCAACATTACATTTACACATCGTATATTTATGTCGTTAAATGAAACAATCGTATCTTAGACCTCCAAAACAAAAATAAAAAGAGAAAACATTAGGAAGGCTTTAGTTTGTTAACAGAGCATATTTCTTTTAACAGTTTGAACTCACTTCTAGAGGGCAATATCGAATGACCTTGTAGATTAAAACGAGCGAGCCGTGGGTGGTTATATCCGCCCGGGAGTTATCCTTACAGCTGGCGGTGGGCGGCATCTGCCGCCCGCCAAGTATCATCACATTTAACGTCAAATGTCAAATTATTGCCAAAATGTTGTAGTTTTCTAAATGCATGAAGAGCTTCATTGTTTTATAAACTTACGATTTCGAGTCAGTTTTATATGGGGCTACATTCGAATTTAGTGCAAAAACATGATTTCTTGGTAGAAAGTCAGATCACGGAGGCATAATGTTCTACGATAACTTTCTTGAGCTCGTTCGCGTGGAAAACATATCCCAGAATGCATTACACTCCGCTGGGCCCAGCAATTACGTGCGCTGTATATTTACCGCTTCCATTCGCTAGCGCTATCGAACGATGCTTCATGCACCAGCAAAAACCGAAACGCTAAATCAACAGACGTCAGTCTATACGGTTACAGCCCTATAGCTAGAAGGTCCGATAGTTAGCGGGTCCGATAGACCGACACCCAATAGATAGAAGGTTCGATAGACCGAATATACGAGAGGGTCCAATAGACAGACGGTTCTATAGACCGAATCGACGGAGGGTCCGATAGTCCGAAGGTTCGATAGATCGAATGTCCAACGGGGTCCGATAGTCAGAAGGTCCGATAGACAGAAGGTTCTATAGACCGAATCGGCAAAAGGCTCCGACAGTCCGAAGGTTCAATCGGGGTCCGATAGTTAGAAGGTCCGATAGACCGATAATAACGTTAAAAAAAGTAAAATAAGTGGATACAATAAGTTTTTAATAGTTTTATATCATAAAAGGAAAAGAGTAATACATTATCTTCTACTTTGAGTATTGTAATAAACCGAGGCGCTATAGGCCCACCCCGCCCCCCCCCCCCAAAAAAAAAATGGGGAACTTATTTTAAAGTTTTGTTTTATACATTTTGAACATGTTAAAAGTATTTTTATCAGAGCATCATCATCACCGTGGGGCGGGGGTATTATGTTTCGGGCATGATGGGACTCGGGGCTTTAGTGTGCACCATATAATTAGATTTCCATGTTTCAAAATGGGTTTCAATTAGGCCCTACCACCTCCTTGGGAGGGGGCGTTTCCATTTTTTTTAAGGGTTGTCAGGTGATATTTTCCTACCAGCTATGATGTCAGCTTTTATAATTTTTTGAATGTTCACCGATTACACCATACTACTTACCTTGTGGCAAATCTGTGGACTCTGTCGGGTAAATTATACCTTTTTTTTGGGGGGGGGGGGTGAGAGGGAATTCGAGAATAGTCGGATACCTCACTGCCCGAATATTATGATATTCGGGCTTCTTGTTGCTGCAGGACGTAAGAGGTGCTTGCTGCAAGAAACAATCTAGGCCTAGTTTCTTGATTGTATGAGCGAGCAAAGCGAGCGAATGAGAGAGAGAGAAAAAAAGAAGAATTTTGTATCCTGAGAATAGGTTCCAGCGTATTGTTATTCCGTTCTCATAATCTGTGTAACATTTTATCGGCATCTTCTGTTCTCATATTGGGAAGAGACTATTGGTCACAGGCCATTATTTCTGAAAATTCACCTCTTTAGCCCCTTTAGGTCAATTTGCCGCTCGATTCCTTTTAGTTATGTTACTAACATTCTTTGAGTAGAAAAATAGCGTAACATTAGCTAGAGATTCAAGATGCAGACCAAATAACTTCCATAAGAATATGACGTATTAATATAATTGCCATTGGTTTATATAGATAAATATGGCGAATATATTTATAACTAATATCAATAATGAAAATATAATGGGCATTGGTAAATAACCCTAATAATGCTAGTGAGCGAATTAAGTTTTTGATTTTTTTCCTTCTCCTTCCTTTTTGATTTCTTCTTTTCTTTTTTCTTCATTTCTTTTCTTTTCATCTTTCCTTCTCAACCTCTTCCTTTTTTGCCTTTTCTTTGGTTGGAACGCTCCCACTTATTTTAAACACTTATTTTTTGCCCACTTATCATTTTATCCACTATTTTACCCTTTTTACGTATTTATTGTCGGTCTATCGGACCTTCTAACTATCGGACCCCTACTGAACGTTCGGACTATCGGACCCTTTTGCCGATTCGGTCTATAGAACCTTCTATCTATCGGACCTTCTGACTATCGGACCCGTTAGTCATTCGATCTATAGAACCTTCGGACTATCGGGCCCTCTTGCCGATTCGGTCTATAGAACCTTCTGTCTACTGGACCCTCTCGTACATTCGGTCTATCGGACCTTCTAGCTATAGGGATGACCCCGTCTATAAAGCCAGCCTTCTGCTTTGCGCTAATTGATATCGAATTCGAATGCTCCAACCGAGTCGGAGACCGAATCAGGCTTAGCCTGCTCCAGCCCGGGTCCCTTCCCCTCTTGCAAGCGATGATCTCATATCTTATATCCACCCCCCCCCCCCCCCTTCAAAGAAGAAAGAAGAAACTTTTTATATCTTCACGAACTGATATTAGAATGAAAGGGGGGGGGGGGGAACCCTGTGTAAGAAGTGAAATATAATATTTTTATACATGCATATAATTATATGTATTTTATTTCTACTCTCCCAAAACATTTATAACTTGGAACGTACATTATAATCCCACTCTCCTATTATACAAGCTGTGATGCTCACAATGTAGTAAATACGTACAAGAAAGTATCATGGGCTCATAATGCAAAAACTCCATCCTACATGTATAGGCATTTCTACGACGGGAAATGGAACAAATGAGCGTTATGTAATATGACAAAGAGGCAGGGTTCTGCAAAGACTTTTTGTTGAAGAAAAGACAAGTTCAGTCACTATGAATAGAAAGCTCTCAGCTGAGATTATCTCGCTGTAATACCTCCCTGAATGGTTATCAATTTGAATGCATTTTCAAAATGGACTGTAAAACTGCACAATAGGTATATTTTGTAGGGATACATGGTATCGTCCTAATTATTTATTCTTCTTATATTTTGTAATGCTAGCCCTTTCGTACATTTCTGACAGAACCCCTATTTTTCACTTGGATTGGTCCAATGAACTTGCTAATGCAAAACCCCTATTTTTCCTGAATGGAACATTCCTATTACACGTGCTCTGAAATGGGTCAATAGGGTTTACATGTATGAACAGAGAAGGAAATGAGAGTTTTGACCCCAAAATAGTAAGATTTTTAAATCATTTAATTTGTGAATTTAGGGGTGGAAAATGAATTACTTTTAATGTTTTCATTGAAAGGATATATATTAGAGAATATATTTTGTGTAGAAATTGTGTAGGATGAAGAGAAGGTATGATAAAATGATGATAAACATGCATGAAGGTGAAAGTCTGACTTTGCCATTTTTGGGTGGCCAGACAAGGGGGAAATGTACAGAATGGGTGGCACGGTAGGGGTTAAAACGCGTTTATAAGTGACTTATCTGGCCTAGCGTCCTTTGAACCTTCCTCACTACCCAAAGTGAAAAAAAAACAAAGTTTGTTACTTGGAAGACTGCTCCGTTGCAAACGTCGCAAAACAATTCGCCTACAAACTCCACAGGGTGCTATTCATGTGCTCTAGCGACAATTGATTCGGGCCTTATTTTGTCAAAGATGAAGGGTTATTATGGCTGCAATTTGGTTTTAGGTAAGGTTTAGGGTTAACGTTATGATTACTCTCTAAAAATAAAATCGAGTGATCACTGATGTCACTCCCCGGGGAATGAAGATAAAGTGAAAGTCAAATGAAACTCCACTCTTTTCCTTTTAGAGAGCACTCGATATTCACTCCAAAACAGGTGACGTGACTCCTGGTGGAGTGAAAACATAGTGAAAATTCACTCTTTTTTAGAGAGAGTAGGTATAGTGCTTGACCCAGGGTTGAAGTGTAAATTATGTTAATGCACGGAATGCAAGCAAGCGATTGTCACTGGAAGATGCATCGTACAACCAATTTACAGATCTGATCTCCAATCAGTCACGACAACCTGCTCCATTACCCCATTGATATTCCCTATTTAGAACCCTGATTGTTGAACGTATTAAGCGAGCTCGTAATTAGTACATGGTATAAATGACCCTGAGAAATTACCCTTTTTGCGCGCGCGAATCTGTTTTGGTGGTCATAGTTTAACATTACTTGTTTAACATGTCTAATCCATCAATCTCTACCATGGTAGAGATCGAACGTTGATTCATACTGGTGTACGCATCGTGATGCGTACAAAATAACAGCGTATTGTATTATGGTATATACAAATGACCTATATCTGCATATGCGCAAATTTTAATTACGAACTGGCTTTTTTAGGTTAATGTAACGCACACGCATGTATATGATCATGGTGGGGTGACTATATTTTGCGCACATTTAATTTTTGTTAAAGGATTGTGATATTCGATCCATCATGATTACTCATATTTTACAATATAATTTATTTAGATAGATTCATACCAAACTGAAAGAAATATTCTGGACTAAAAGTGGTTCCAACAAGAAAATTAGTTAACGAAATATTTCGGAGATATCGCGATCTCAAAATCCGATGTCGGATCGTAACGCCCTGGAACTGACAAAAAGGTGAGTTTACACCAAAGTTATCCATCGTAGCAAACAATTATAGGTAAGATAATTGCATCATTTCAATACAAATTATAATACAATCATTTGGTATCACGTTTTGCTTACAAGTTTAAAGACGTCTTCTGTCAAAATGAGAATCTCTATACCATCGTTGGTTACTTCATATTTTTCGGACACTGACGCAAAAAAGTAACAACATTTTCCGATTTCCTGTCACTGTCTTACCCAATATCAAAAGAAAGTATTTATCCTAGGTAATTTTAGCTTCCTCTATCCAATGGTGCTATCATATTTTCGAAATATTTTCTCTCTTTTGAGCTATTGCCATGTGCACGAACTTAGGTCACGCGCGAAATATGGTCACACCACCATACATGTTCATCTTGATTTAAAGGGGGTGCAAACTGACGACATTGTGTGTCTTTCCCGTGGCCTGACTCGGGGTCAATTGGGTTTATCCGCAACTACGACGCGACCGCAGTAATTGCTCTTCACGTACGTGTGTGCAATATACTCGAAACCGAAGAGTAAGGGTAACTTCGGTCTGTTCGCAAACGCTGGCGATGTCGAGATTAAGTCGCTGACTACCTTTAGCTGAGGTCCATTCGTTTACGTGAAGTTGTAAAAAAAGACGTAAATGGCGTTAACCAGTATTTGCCGTGCAACATTCCCTTTAAAATCGTTCTTAAATGAACATCATACAAACTTACCTTTAATGGTGGTCATGGTGGCAGCAGGCATTACCGTGGTCTCATTGCTTGCTGTTGAAAATATAAAAATATGAAATTAATTCACGAATAAATCAACATTTCGTGAACATAATAGCGTCAATGACAACGTATTTCATACCCTCGTGCCGTCACTTCATATCCAAATGTGTAATAACATGAACAAAGACCCAATGCATACACGTTATCCACTATACAGTTTGAAAAAAAAAATGAAATGAAAGTGATACAGTCAATGCATAATTTGCACCAAAGGCCTAGGCTCCCTTTATTCATATACCCTATTAAAAAAAAAAAAAAAAAAAAAATCCGCAGCTTTGCTTTGTGTTGTTAAGCAATATAGTTGTCCCAGTGCTCTACCATGACTGGATCATGTGAATAATCTGGATCATGAAGAGGAGTGTTTTAAACATCAAATATTTAGACATTTGTTTTTAAATGCTAACGAAATCCAAACAATTGAAGCAACCGTGTTTACCCCGTGTCATATAAGCCAATAATTGGCTGGAGGGTATTAAAGCATACACCATGCATCGTAAATACCACTTACCCGTGTAAGGTGTTTCAAATATCTGGATATTGTCCAATCTGATAAGCGGTGGCACATTACTTCTCGTTGCTTTGAAAATTATCTGCAAATTGCAATATTATAATTATGATGCAATACTTTTGACTTTGCTCACGAATGCGAATTCGAGCATTCAACATAACTATGGAAATTATATTATCTTTAATTGGGGCATACATGCAAGTTAAAATTAAAGTATCGAATAATCTCATGTAAACTATTAATGAAATATGAATAATACCGTTTTGCGTGTTTCGTTGGATAATAATGACGTTTGTTACAATTATTATGAAACATATTTAGACGTGTTGAGTTACTGTACTTTCCTACAAAACAAATATCACGATATGCATGTACATCAAACTATTATTTCCTGTTCTAAATTTTATGACATGGATTATTGGTGCCATATGTCACACCTTTCCCCTTACAAATATATCCTGTGTTAATACCACACAGCGGTACCACAGGAAATACCATAGAAAGTACCATATTAAAATACCACACTATTCCTGTGGTGTTTTTTTTTACATATACCACAGGATTACCACAGGGCAATACCACACAGCAGTACCACACAGGAGTACCACTCAACCATACAACACACTATTCCTGTTTTTTTTTTACATATACCACAGTACTACCACAGGACAATACCACACAGCAGTACCACACAGGAGTACCACACAGCAAAACCACACATCAGTACCACACAACTGTACCACAGCAGTGCCACACAGTGGTACCACACAGCAGTACCACACAGCAATACCACACAGCAGTACCACACAGCAGTACCACACAGCAGTACCACAGCAATACCACACAACAGCACCACACAGCAGTACCACACAATACCCCATACTGGCACTACCACACACCAGTTACCACAGGAAGTTGGCAATCCAGTGGTAACGGCTGTGTAGTAGTCCTGTGCTAAATGGCATGTGGTGGCTGGTGGACAGACTTTTTTCAGCTAGTACGTGGTGGTGCTGCAGTAATTGTGTTATACTGCTGGTGGTGATGTGTATATGGTAAATACATTGTAGCCAGTTATAATTACATTATGCATGTATACCACACAGCAGCTATCTTGTGATAGAACAAGATGCTAAAACAATGCTAAAAAGGATAAATGCAACACAAAATATATGTGACCAAAAAAACCCCAACACATCACGTATCATGTATTTGCCAATAGAACATAATACATTGCATATCCAATTAACACCTTTCTACATTAGTATAAAATTTGATACACAAACATGTACATTACATGTATATCGAGTCTAAAAGATATTGGGAGTTAACCTACCCAATAATAATTTTCCTTACACTTCGCCCTTGAATTTCAAGAAAATCTATGTCAAATGGGTAAATAAAATGTATTGCGAATGCAAGCTATTTGATCTGGATGAGGATATTAATTTCTCTCTCCTACAAATACATACTTTAAGGCTCACATAATTAACACATACAGGAATATTGAACTTTACATAATGGGCTCCAGACGATGGTAGTGCAAATGTTCAAGCATAATAATATGTTTTTCCCCTCCATACAGTACACGCATTTTCATGGCAAATTTCCATTTTAAAATCATGATTTAAACATGTACTGCCTTGCAATTTTACTGTATGCATTTATATCTAATTCACTTGTTGTAATGTAAATGTTTGACAATGACTAGAGATCGCACCTCATCAAGTTTGGAGACAAATAAACATTCCACTATTACATTTATTTGAATTTGATATGTGATATATGGTTACAAACCTCAACATCCATCTTGTTTGCACAATAATAAGGAATTTCTGTAGAATTAACCAGCTCTGATCCAGTAACATTAAGTTGCAGAGCTGGTCCTCCGTGTTCTCGACAAGCTGTAACTAGCAACATAGTACCGACCCCCGCAATGAAGTAATCGAAAGATAGGTTTCCTCGTGGAGATGTGAAATTGTATGGGATTGAAAATATGGACATATCACCATTACTGCCGCTCATAGATACGATTGCTGATAGAACACCTGTACATTGGAAAATAGAGTGAAGATATTTGCAGGAAATATGTATTGTAAAAAATCAACGGCCCATAAACAATGCAATCATGTTCAATTTGATTTTTAATTATTCTTCGTAAAAGTTCATCGTTTTTTTATTTTAATGAAAAATAAAGATGTAAAAGTTTGAAGCACATAAACCTATAGTTTGGCAATGATAAAGGAAACAATTATTTACATCTTCATGATATTTTTGTAATGACGAACACTAAAGCCATGGACGGTTTGTCTCTTCCTTCATGACAGAATGGCCAGCAGAAGGTTCTTTATATCAACTTTCAGAGATTCAAAACCTTCGTGGTTTTTTTTTAGTTTCTGCTAGATTCAACCAGGGGAATAAGTACCCTTCAAGAAGCGGAATGAATGAAAACTCCGTCTACTTTATCATAATATCATATCGGAGTCAGTGGGGGTAGAAAGTAGAGCCTGATTGCTCAAGTACTGTTTTGTAATAGTTCTCAATACAAGCCCCCTCCAACTCCAGTTCCCACACTCCCAAATTTTCTGATGTTATTTTAATCCTTCGTCATTATACACCAATTGTTCATAATCTCCCTTTTGTTTATAAGCCTCATTATAAATTTAACTGTATAAGTGAATTTCCCAAAAGCTTAGACCAATAATTATAATCGGACATGTATCCAAAAGTTGACAGAAGCATGAAACCTTATTGATCAAGTAAACAAGTGTTACATTCTTGTGAGAAAATTAATAAACATCAATGAATATGATGTAAACACGCAAAAGCTTGACATGGATCATGTGATGTATGCTTTTTATAAACTGACACTGGTGAACAAAAATTACATATATCATATGGTATAATCAAAGAAGATGCTATACAGCAATAATTTGTGTAATTCAGTCGAATCTATTATAATGTCATAAGGTTAACATGTTAAGCAAAGTAAATTTTCTAGTGAGAATGATATTGGATGTACACTTATGTGTAAAGGAATACTAGTTTTGGCATCGTTCGCTCCAATGTCTAAGTTTTTTAACGCTTTGTGATTAGTATAAATACAGATTAAGTTTGAATATACTTGAAATGACCGTCAAAAGGACATTATCCGAAAAAATTGGAGTGATGAGGACACCGGCAGCTCAAACTGATTGAATGATATAATATTATTGTAGAATAAGATTATTCTTTTGATCATATTGTATTGTATATTTGTAATTACATAAACTAAGACAAGTCTAACTCGACAAATTTTACTGGCATAACAAACAACAAATATGATTTGGAAAAGACATTGACTTAATTGGCATTAATAAGAATTTAAATATGGTGAAATTTACATTCGTTTGGTTTAAAAACATATTTTAGAATATAAGGTTCTAATTGTGTAAGTTCAAAGTTAGACATTGACTTAATTGCAATGTTCATTAATCTAAATTTATTTGTCAGATTTATTGCGTGTTGGAATTTGGTAAAATTGTAGATTCATATCTTATTATTAGTTTTGTAAACGAGTTGGGATGAAATAGCATTGATTGATTAGCTTTAAGAATAGAATACAATTACATGCGATATAATTTGTATGGATCCATTTGGATCAAGATTTCTTTTAAGCAGTTGGGCAACAGCCTCATGTACTGAAGAAAGGGGATGTTATGTAATAGTTCTCAATACAACAACAAGCCCCTCCAACTCCAGTTCCCCCACTCCCAAATTTTATGATGTTATTTTAATCCTTCGTCATAATACACCAATTGTTCATAATCTCCCTTTTGTTTATAAGCCTCCTTTGTCCTTTACACAACTTCTTGATTAATGTATACTTTGTAAGGTACCAGCAGAATTCAGCCCCCAGTCATGTGAACTCCACATTTTGTTCACATGATAGACTGTATCCCCATATACTTCTGGAGATATAAATGGAGCACCCAAATAGTTTAGGAGGGAGTCAGGACTGACCATCACAGAGAGCAGACATGCTCAACTCCTGCTAGAGATATTTCCAAGATAATATATGTCGTATGCTGCTGATTATATATATATATGTCTCTGACTGTAATAAACTATATGAACAACTGCACTTCAATATACCTCTCATTGACTCGTCATTGTTACTGTATGGACTAACATCACAAACACGATCCCCGCAACACGACAGTAGTTGTATCTGCAAGTAAATTAACATGTTGAGGGGGTCGAGCCAGTAAGAAATTAATATAGGTTTTGTCCAGTCATTAATCTGTGTGCCCAGGTATTAACCTTGCATTTTTCCGTATATAAAAGCTTCGCATTCTAGCTACCTCCTTTATTTATCTATTTATCTATTTATCCATTCATATGTCAATTAATTAATTAATTTACTGATTTACTTACTTATTTAGAACCTTTTGAATCACACCCTGATCAGCAAAAGTGCTGGTTTCAATAAATTGCCTGGTCGAGTAGAGAAGCAGACAGATCAGATTCTGAGCTTAATAGTCACCCTTTTTCCTCTTCTCTTATACCTGGCGTCCGCCAAGTCCATTAAGACGCGGACAAGAGGCGGAATGCAAAATTAGTATATCCCTATTCGTTCTTTCTAGTGCAATGACATCAAAGAGAGAGGGAGAGAGCGAAAAAGAAAAAAAAAACGGCTACCCGGGGGGGGGGGGGGGGGTATTATTACTATAATACCGGATTCAGTGGGGTTAGGATGTAGAGCCTGATTACTCAAGTACAGTTATTGCTGGCCTTCCTTATCAGCCAGTAGTAATGAACAGAACGTTTTTTGAGGGGGTCGAGCCAGTAAGAAATGAATATTATTTTCAAGGAATACGTATCACCGAAGTATTAATCCAATGAATGAGGGGAGGCGGCTACCCCCCCCCCCCCCGGCATTTTGCTGTATAAATTATAAAATCTTCCCATTCTAGCTGCCCCATTCATATATATGATTGTTAATATAATCATTCATTTATTTATCTATTTATCTATTTTTTTCATTTATTTGTTTATTAATTAATTCATTCATTCATTTACTGTATCTATTTACTGTGTTATTTGTGAGATGGAGCACCCTGATCAGCACAACTTTTGTTTTCAATAAATTGCATTGGTCGAGTAGAGACACAGACAGATCACATTATGAGCTCAATAAACATCCTTTCCCCTCTTCTCTAATAGGTATAGGCGTCGTTATATCACATGTTTGGAGACTTCAAAATGTCGGGGATGACATCTTTATACATTGTCCAGTGAGGAATTCATATGGGAGATGGCATACTAAGAAAAATCAGCCATTCAAAGATAAGATTTGTGATAAGACATAGGCATACTCCTGTAATCACATTATCTAGCTTTAAAGAGCACATCGACTTTACATATTCCTTAATTTGATGTAAATATACACCCTCTCTTTAAATAAAATTTATGACGAAACATGCGCTCTGTAGTATAGGAACGGGTTAAGAAGGTTAGAATGGGCCTACAAAGTGTACAAAAATAAGATGGCTTGACGGATACGTACTCCGCCGGCATAGCGTCATTTTTAAAGCCCAATTGTGAATGAATGAATGTATTTCATAATACTGCAGAAATATGCCATGAACATTACAATTGGTGAGCATACATCGTTCAAAATTTCGAATACAGATATCATAATCAATAACAATTCCAATGTACATATAGTCAAAAGTGAAAAATTTACGTTAGTCAATAAAAAATGCAGTATGATGGGAGAAAACTAGGTTCCCCAATAACAGAGAGAATTATGAAATAAATGTATGTAATTATGTATACATATACATATATAGCAGTAAAGAGACGAGACAAGACGTGTGTAAAAGGAAAAAAAAAACAATACACACACAAACATCACTAAAACATCAAAATAAAATAAGCATACTATGAACTAGTATACGAGCAGTTAATGTCAGCCTATTGGGTTTATATAGTAGTAGAAAAAAAAAAACCAGATACACATAATACATGAATGTGTATTAAGTGTGATTAAAAAGATGTCTTGAAGGAAAGGTTTTGTTTATGTTCTGTGTATTTTGTTATGACAATAATAGTACAATAATACTAATAATAATATTACCAATAATGATAATAATAATAATAATAATAATAATAATAATAGTATGTTATTATTAGTATTATTAGTATTATTAGTATTATTATTAGGTTCAAGAAACAATGGTTAAGTAAAGGTATATTAAAATCTATAAACCCCCCCCCCAAAAAAAAAAAAAAAAAAAAAAAAAAAAAACTATACATAAAAAGCTTGAGGAATCAAACCTCTGTAAATATAAAGAATTATAAACACTATAAAAACAAATATATTATTCGTCATTCAAAGAAGATGTATTATGAAGAATTGTTCTTTTCCTTACAAGGAGACATGAAAAAACTTGGAGAACTTAATAATGTATTGGGCATTAATAAAAAAAATATTATTTCAAATCAAATGTATTTAGATAATCATAAATTTACTACAAAACATGATATTGTAAATCAGTTTAATTCATATTTTGTTAGTGTGGGGAAGAAACTTCAAAACTCAATATCAAACACAACACGATCATTTGAAATTTTTATATCTTATGATAACCCAGCATCTTTCTTTGTTAGACCAATAGATTATTATTATTATTATTGTTAATTAAGCCGGGTAAAGCATGTGGACCGGATGAAATATCACCCCGAGTTATACAAGAATCTATCTATTTTATTGCTCATCCACTCTGTAATATTTATAACATGTCATTTACAACTGGTATTGTACCCAACGAACTTAAGATTGCAAAATTTGTGCC
The DNA here is from genome assembly GCA_025617745.1 of Heliocidaris erythrogramma. Classification (NCBI taxonomy): domain Eukaryota; kingdom Metazoa; phylum Echinodermata; class Echinoidea; order Camarodonta; family Echinometridae; genus Heliocidaris; species Heliocidaris erythrogramma. The sequence goes on from CM046862.1 coordinate 47,126,289, forward strand.
ATTGTTTAAAAAGATGAACCCCGAGTATATCATAAATTATCGGCCATTTGCTCTTATTTCTATTTTTGCAAAGTTGCTTGAAAAATAATGTATAATAGACTATATGTTTTTTTTTAATCTTTTTATATTTTAATTCCTGTACAGTTTGGGTTCCGTAAAAACTATTCTACTTCATTGAGTGTTTACTTTTCTGATTATATTTTGCAAGAACTTGACAAAGGACATTTATGCTGTGGGGTGTTTCTGGATCTATCTAAAGCATTTGACACCATCGACCACCACATTCTTCTAAAAAAATGTTCATAATTATACGGATTGAGAGGAATACCTCTTCAATGGTTTCAAAATTACTTACATGATAGGAAACAATATGTGGAATCAACACATTTAAATGTTCATATTGGGGTGCCCCAGGGTTCTGTCCTCGGCCTTCTTTTATTTCTTATTTATGTTAATGGCATTATCAGATCTTCTATTTTGCTACAATTTTCATTATTTGCTGATGATACAGTTGTATTATATTCGCATAAAGATATCTCATCACTTGTCTGTACTATGAATGAAGAATTTAAATTGTTAAATGAATGGTATCATGAAATAAGCTATTTTTGAATTTTGATAAAACAAAACACATAATATTCCATTCTAGATACAGAAAAGTTATAAACACTGCCCCCATAAAAATTGAAAATAATGCCATTGAAAGAATCCTTATTCATGAGTCACTTGACTGGAAGTATCATATTACGAATATTATATCTAAACTATGTAGATCTACTGGTGTATTGTCCAAATTAAAATGTTTCCTGCCCCGTATATTATCTTTAATACTATTATGCTACCACATCTTAATTATTGTAATGAAATTTGGGGTAACACATACAGTACTCATTAAAGTAAACTGCATATATACTGCAATAACGTGCAATCCGTTTGATATCAAATAGTGAATTTGATACTCCCTATCTTTATCAAATTAAAAATTCTTCCCATATTTGACCTCATCGAATGGAATATACAACTTTTTATGTATAAATTTCACTATGGTCTGCTACCAGAATTATTCATCAATATGTTTAAAACCAATTCATCATTTCATTCATACCCTACTCGCCTATGTCACAATCTTCGTATACCCTCCGCTCACTCAACTGAAAGAACTCACTCGATTCGATTTCCGGTGCCCATGAATGGAATTCCATTTCAACAAATTTAAAATCAAGTTCTACGCTCGCACGCTCCAAAACTGTATACAAACAACTAGTCTTTCAGAATCTGTCAACCATGACTGAATAAATTCCTTTCTCTTTTTCTGTAACCCTTACTCTTTCCTCCTCTGGATTGCCTGGTGTGATTTGGGGTGCCTGCAATGTGTGGTGGAAAACTGCTTAATAGGTTGACTAAATTGGAGAGAAAATGGGTGCTGTTTCCATGTATTTTTGCCTTTTAATCACGAATCTGGCAATCGACTGTCCAAATTGTTTCTCGTTTTGGCGAAAAAGGGGGAAAAGTAGAGGTTTTGGGACCGTTCCTTAAAACTCGTGGGCTGATTGCCTAATTGACGTCACATCCCCAAGTGACGTATTAAGAGTAAGAGGTACAAGATCTGCAGGCTGCAGCATATAACATTGTACACACAATGCGGTATTTGACCCCTCTGTTCAACGGACAATTTATGAAAAAAGGAAATTAATCAATATAATCTTAAGAGTGAATAATCATTATCAATATATTTTCTACAAGAGCAACAAACACTTTTGCCGAAATATACAGCTCTTGTTTTGTTTTTTAATTTGATTTTGTGATATCAAGAAATTGAATTCGTGATATCACGAATTCACAGGTTATTCGAGCATTAATTTGGTGCAGAAATTCAGCTGTGTATTCGAGCGTTAGTTTAGTGCTCGAATTCACTTGGTATTCGAGCTTTAGTTTAGTGCACTGAGAATGTGCGGCAACAGAGTTTTCGCATCCATATCCTTCACTGGAAACGATTTTAAAATAATTTTAGACGAATTGTAAATTGATTGGCAACATATGAAGAATTCAGTTAATGATCTGTTGTCAATTTAAATGAAACCCGCCAAGCTGTTTCATATATTTTCGAGTTTTCATTGTTTAATGTATATATATTTGTTTTTATTAAAAATATCACGTAAAAAGAATTTATGATTTCACTTGCATTCCTTAGATTTATATTTCAAGCAAGTAAATAGTCTCATAATCAACTTATTTTTACGTAGATTGGCAACATACCAGTAATTCATTTCGTGATATGTTGCCAATTTCATGTACCGTATACTTCGTCCCATGCCCTGAATCGCATGCATGCACGTCTTGCATTGCGCTATGCTAGCACACGTGTCAGCTGATGACTCCTTTTCTATTTTAGTAACCCTAAATCAATTTAAGTGATTTTATTGTGTACGTGTACCTATGATGTAATCTTGTATAACTTGTAAAGGGCCCACATTTATAAGCACAAGTTACTTCACTGTGGGTCCTGGCTTCATATATATCTAAATGTTAATGATGATATGACTTGTTTGTTTTGTTTCTTAATTGCCAAATAAACTGAACTGAAATAAAAACAAAAAAATAATATGTCTGTCAAATGTGACATTCCGAATTCGGCATACTTGTCGAGGAATATGTTAAAAGCAATATTGGCCATTTTGACACTTAAAATTTGACCTCTGGGGACCATGGAACCCATATTTTTTTATTACTGTCACCAGTCATTTTTCCTGTATCCTTGGTCATATACACAACAAATTTAGGTTTAATGTACTTAGTTGTAGGTCTAAAGAAATCACAAAAAGTAGTTGATATGAAATATATGATATACGGGCATATGTCGAAAAGGTCAAACAATGGGTATTATCGGACAAATCAAGTTACATTTCGGTGTCATAAGGTAAGGCGAATGGATATCTAACATTTCTGGGCCCATTAAAGTCAGGAAAAGTGGTAGCGTAATGTGCCATTTTGGTAAATACATGTGCATCATTGAAGGACATTGAGTTTGACAGTTTGGCAGCTTTGACTTTTTATACCCGACGGCTAAGAAAGCACATGAATTCTTGTAAGGAAACAATCAACGGGACCTAGGACATCAAGCTCTATCCGAAGGACTTGCTAATGAGGATCAATGCCTTACCAAAGGGCACTTGCGCGTCGACTTGGTTTTGAAACCGGGACCTCCTGTGTACGAGGCCATTGCTCTACCACTTAGCCATTGCGCCTTTACTGTATAAAATGTCTTCTATTTAGGCGAGCCATCATAAATCAGCCTCTCAGCTGGCTGCAACCAGCTGCACTTATGCGTCCGGCTGCATTTTTAACCTTAACTCAGCTGGCTGCAGCCGACGGCATGCCGAAAGTATGCGCCGACCGCGGCCTCCCGTATGGAAGCCAAGCCTCAGAAAAAGCGAGAAAACATTAGCTCCCGAATGGGAGTCGAGCGTCATAAAGTTTTGACTCAATTAGGTCTTCCGGCCTCGGCTGGCCTAAACGAAACAGCCACCCGCGGCCTGCAGCATCGGTTAACCCGGCCAGACGATACATTATACATCATACATTATTCTTTCCAGACTAGACTATTGTAATGGGCTTCTTTCCTCTATACCAAAATCTCATGTAAACCGTCTACAGCGCCTGCAGCATTGGGCTGCACGTCTTGTTTTTGAGGTTGGCAGTCATTCTTCCCAACCTTTACTTCGTTCCCTTCACTGGCTGCCCATTCAAAAACGTATCATCTTCAAATTAGTTCTTTATGTTTATACATCTCTCAATAACCAGGCTCCAGGGTACATATTTGAATGCTTAATCCAAGGGATTCATAGCAGCATTTATTGACAAAAGGGTTAAAGAAATGTTTTTGAATTATCCATTCTTTTTCTCGTGCAAACATTAGACTTGAAAAAGATATGAAATATCAAGAAAAAATGAGACATCTTTTCACGTGTTATACCTATGGCGAACGTATTTTTCCAAGTCTGTTTTTAACACAGCAATTTATGCCACCAAAATATACTACGGAAGTAGGTGAGAGTAATCTGTCTTGATACTATAATAGTCTTTGGCTCAGGGCGCTGCAGCCAGCTGCAACTTCAAGAATCTCCGTCCGGCTGCAGCCAGCTGCAACTTCTAGCATCTCCGTCCGGGTGCAGCTGGCTGAGCAAATTTAGGAGTACATGGGCAGGCTGGGGGAGGACGGAGCAATTCAGCTTCTGGGTTCAAGATCAGAGCCCAAGCTGGCCTCAGCTGGCTGGGCTAATTAATGAAATTAATTGCCCCGTCCGGCTTCAGCTGGTTTTGCAGCCCCAGTCAGCCTTCGCGTGAGGCTGCAGCCAGCTCATAGGCTGATTTATGATTCCTCGATCGCCTTAGATAAAAAAAACATGGGCACCTAGAAATCAAATTTCGAGGCCGTAAAAGCAAAAGACTGCACATTTGAAAATAAAAAGGACATATTATAAAATGATAATGTCCAAATAAAAAGGACATTTGGACAATAACAAGGACATATTTTACTCTGTAGTTAAAACAAAGTATTCTTTAAAAATCTTTAAAAACTTGTGTATTTTGGCCCTTTTGTTAAAGTGGACACCTGTGCTAAATATTTTTTCAATTTCATAGTGGATGATATAAGCCTGACCACAGTTCAATATAATTCATGAGTAAGTGTAACGTCATGGTCCTTCCTTTGTTTGCCTTATAACATTTTTTATTTCATAGATATCATAAGATTCGGTGTCTTGAAACCGACGTTTAAATCTTAGCTATGTTTTAATGGGAACCCGCTGAAAAATATCTTAGACAAATTTTGATTCTGATGTTTTGAAATTAAATTTGATATTTCTCATTATACTTAGGACGAAATTTATATTCCGCACTGTGTATGATAGTAGCGAGTGGTAATGAGTCTTTTGAAAAATAGGGCAAAATATACGGTTTTGCCTGTAACATATCCATCTACCTGTGTCCCAAATTTGGTGCTGTAAGATTCAATGTCTTAGTGTCTAAATTTTTTTGTTGACTCTTTGTTTTTTTATATGGCCCCTTAAACACATTTAACCCAGTGGCTACTGGAACCAGGTAGCCCTTGTATTAAGACTATGGGAATAAGATAATTCAGAAGTCATCGGGTTAATAAATATTGGGTGGGGGGGGGGGGGTCGTCGTGGGATGTGTCGTTGTTTTTATCCGCTAATGCACCATCATCTTCAAGAACGAACAAAATAAGCGATAGTTTTGATCACTAACCTTCTCCATTAATCCTAGTTCTTGCCCACATCCCATCAAGGTTCATGATTCCACAGTCATCTTCAAAGTCACATGACCAGTCTCAAGGGAGAAAAACAATATAATGTGATTAAAGAAAAGGTTGATTTCTGGGAAAGGTGAACAATAATTTGTGAGCTTTCTAATTCTCTCTCTGTCGGTTTGGAAGATTTTCATAGAAGAAATGAAGAGGATTGCTCTTCAAATGAAATGTTCGGGCTAAAATATTATGTTCATGCAGTCCCATTTATTCAATTCAATTCAATTCAGTATTTATTTCCAATTCATAAAAATTAACAAAGTCATATACACACAAATAAAAAGGAGAATTAAAACATGTCAATAAAAACATGAACAAAGCAATCAAAAGTAATAGAAAAAGTAGAGTTGTTACATGGTTGAACATAAATAAATGGAAAAGGGGCATGCACTAAAAAGCCAAGAACAGGCTTGTATGAACGCACATGCCCAACGTGGATTGATGATTAAAATAATATTGCTACCATGGATGCGGTAATTAAGTAGAGTACCAAGTAATAATAATTTAAACAAAAACTAAAATACAATAAACCGAGAAAGTAAAACAGGATAAAATATATAAACACACAACATACATATAGTCATGCTAACATAAATTAATAATTGCTAGGTAATTTCTTTTTGTATTGTCTTTTAAAAGTATTATTAAACTGTGTATTAATTCTACTAAATTCCAAACTATTCCATAAAGTGGGGAAAGTGGGGAAATGTCGTATGGAATATTTAGATCTATCATTTGAGAAGGCCCACCTGTGAAATTGATTACGTGATCTGGTAAAATAATTGTGAATATTAGAGTTAATTGAGAACATGTTCATTAAATATGGCGATAGATAATTTGTGTGGTAGCGTTGTATTATTGAAGCAATTTGAATCCTAGTAATATCTGGAAGTTTAAGTGTTCGTAATGATTTAAATAACAAGGATGTTGGTGCATTATAGTCCGTTTTCATACATAGACATTTTGTGTATATGTACTGAACATTCAAGCTTTCCAATTACTTCCAGATAGTTTCTTTCAAAATGTAAATACATGAAAAGAACTGAACTTTACCTTTAGATGTATATTTCGTTAACATTACATTATTGCTAATATAAAATCAAGTGTTGATGTTTCTTTGTAAAACTAAGGGAGAACTGTCCCATATGTATGATAACCACGTTTAATTTTTTTTTGCAGGTGGTAAATGTGTGGCCTAAAACGTGAAGCCATTGTCAGATATTCCTCTCACAGCTAAATATCATTGTATCACAGAATAATACAAATTACATACCGGGTTCGGCTGCCGCAGAAAGTCCAGTGAAAATCATCACAATAATACCTGTCCGGTGCATCTTGAGATGAGATAAGTCTACAATCTAAAAAGTAGTATTTGTTAAAACGATTCCTGCCTAACAGATTACAAGTGATAAAGCCAATCCAACTCCAGACAAAATTATCGTTTTCATGTCTTTCAAGTTTTGTTGTTTTAAGCCAACTGCATTAACAAGCAGTTAATTGCACATATTCGGTTTCAATTAGCTTTTCTGACTAATAACAAATCACCAGGCGGAAAATGTTTATATCAAATCTATTTACATTTCTTTCCACAAAATTTGCGATTTGATATGGAATGCAACAAAAGCATACTTTTGACTACTGTCACAATAATAAACACCTTTAAAGGCTACGCGTGATTAAAAGAACAGTGTAATGAAGATGACACAATAATCATTTATGCGCGCGTGACGTCTTGCATCCCCTCACCGCTTCCCTCCCCCAACCTCTCTCTCTCTCTCTCTTTCTTTCTCTCTTTCTCTCTCTCTAATTTTAAAAACAAATCAATTAATAAACACTTCTATCTTGTTAATGATGTTATGCTTGAAGAGACAGTTACGTTAATACCTTCCACTAACATTAGGTTTCGCTGTAATACATTGCATGCCTGTTTATTACTAGTACTTCTTTAAACAGAAGAAAACACCCCCTTTTATGACCAGGTGTTAATCCATTATTCCACTTCCGTCGATATCTACTCTTTAATATTTTTGTTCACTTGATGTTTGTTTGTACACACAATTGTTCGCACCAAATCAATAGAGTATGCCAGTGTGGGTTCCGAGTGACCGCTTCACTGAAATTGGTTTGGCGGTGTCACCCTGATTGAAGGTCAGACTCTACAAATACAAATACTCGCATGCAACAATGATACTATTGGTTTCTGTATAAATTAAGAAACCAATATATAAGAAATAATATTTGATGACGTGTATTATTAATCACTGTTAGCACACCTATGGTATCCATGGTAAAGGGCTTTTCAAAGACATTATATTGGAGCATATAACATACAAGCGTAGATTTCACCTTAGTCTCCTCCACATTTCACTCTTCTTTCAGTCTTTTTTTTCTCGAAACTCTGCCCCCCCTCTCCCTCACCTCCCCCTTGATATAAAGCACAGAGGCAAATGTATTCTCTCGCTCGCTCTCTCTCTCTCTCTCTTTGTCTTTCCCTATCTATCCATCTATGTTTCAATTGGTCGTGGGGTAGGGGTGAATCCCCTATCAAGGTAATCAGTACAGACTTACTTAAGAATGACAAAGAGGGGAAAACACTGGGCCTTTGGTCATCTTGTTTTCGTAAATGAACCTCAACCAATCATTCTGTTACTGATAGCTTCATACCCGACATAGCTCTGTTACATACTGTATGTATTTTCCTTCCCCTACTCCTTCCCCTGTTTTCTTGCTCGTCATCTCTCTCGCTCTCTCTCTCCCCTCCATCTCTCCCTCTCTGTTTCTCTCTCTCTCTCTCTCTCTTTCTATCTCTAATATCTGGCTCTCAAATTTGCTAAAACGTCAAAGGGAGGAAATAACTCTCCTCTCCCTGCACCCACCCGTTTACCATGTGTGTCGATCCCGGGGGATGGGGGTATATATCCCAAAATAAAATTGAGGTGGGGGGATGGACTGTATTATTACCACCCCCCTCCCTCCCCCTCCCCCCCCCCCCCCGTGGGACGTTCTAAAATGCAAGTTTTAGAGACAGATTTTTGAAAAATTCCCTGATTCTCTTCGCTCAGTGGTGTATCTAGGGGGCATGGAGGGGGGGGGGGGGGGGGGGCACGTGCCGCGTGGAGCACTTGGATGTGGCGCTTTGCTCCTTCGCATAATTATTTTCTTTCAGGATCTCGTAATTTTGCTCCCCCAGTATATATTTCTTAAATAGCTTAAAGGGTTCAAAAACTTTCAACAATTTCATATAACTCCTGCTAAATATTGCGCTCCCAATATAGAATATAGTGTATAAAACAGCATTTGCAAAGGCTCAGCTTTTGAAAGAAATCTGAACTTCAGGTTGCCTCTCTGAATTTCTCGACTCTTTCTCAAGCCAATAGGGTTTTTGTTAGTTCTGCTCCCGATTGTAGAAGTGAGTGAATAAAAAAACCGTCAATGTATAACATTCGAGCTTAATTTCATTGTTTGCCCCGGGTGCCATAATCACTAGATACGCCACTGGCTTCGCTCCCTCGCATGTGAAATAACTGAAAAGCAGGCAGGGCGTCGAACTACAACTTTTCGCCTCAAAAATTATGTTTGCTACAAGCCGTTTCTCTCAAATTTGCTAAAACGTCAGAGCTTTCGCGCTTCGTGCGGGAAGGGGGAAACCCTCCCTCCCTGAACCAACCCCTGTTACATACAGTGTAGTATTGCGTCCAAATAACTGAAAAGCAGCCAGGGCGTCGAACTAACGTTTCGCCTGAAAAATTGTTTGCTACGAGCCGTTATCTTTCTCTCAAATTTACTAAAAACGTCAGAGCTTTCGCGCTTTGCGCAGGAAGGGGAAAACTCCCCCTCCCTGCACCTGCCCCTGCCCCTGTTACCCAACAGTGCAGTATTGCGTCCAAATAACTGTTACATACAGTGCAGTATATAATTCCGTCCAAAATAACTGAAAAGCAGCCAGGGCGTCGAACATTCCGCCTAAAAAAAGGGTGCTAAAATGTCAGAGCTTTCGCGCTTCGGAGGGAAGGGGGGAAACTCCCCCCTCCGTGCACCCCCCCCCCCCCCCCTTGTAACATACAGTGTAGTATTGCTTCCAAATAACTGAAAAGCAGCCAGGGCGTCGAACTAGCTTTCCGCCTTTAAAAAAAGTGCTATACGAGCCGTTATCTTTCTCTCAGATTTGCAGCTGTAAAACGTAAAAGCTTTCGCGCTACGCGGGGGAGGGGGGGGGGGGGAGGGGGGGACTCCCCCTCCCTGCACCCAACCCCTTGGGAGCCCATTTTGCGTGCGCATCACCAATTTCGCACTCTTCGCGTTCCCCACAACCACCCCCTAAAATGAAATCCTGGTTATGCGGTTGGATCCTTCACGTCTGCCCCTCCCCTGTTGAAAAATCCTGGCTACGCCTGTGCCCGTTACATCAAAATGAAACAGAAGTCGCTGCGCTAGAACCCGAGTAAAATGGGAAAATCGTGAAAGATACCAAATTTTGGGAAATTATTATTCTTGATGTATTTGAATCTCCAATGTTTCATGAATGCCTTGTAAAAACTTTTACTCCTAACTATTAACTGGAAGAGGTAGAAAAATCAGTTTTTCTGGGCGTGTTTTTTTGTCAAACCGTTAGAATTTGCGGACAGTGAGCGAAAGCAATTGTATACGCGCAAGGCTACGCCCTAGCTACGCGAGGCTTTCATTCATTGGTTGTTCCAGTTCACGTGATATTTTCGTCCAGTTATGTCGTGGGCTAGACAGGCTCGTGCCTTCTCGCATGCCTATTACATGTATGAAAAAAGAAGGCTTTGTTTTAAGGATTTTAGATTTTCCCTTCCGCACTATTACAAAAATACGGATATCTACATGTACTATTTAAAAAACCCAAAGACAAGTGAATGATAGATCTACTGACGTTTAGCCCTCTGTAACAGCTGTTAACACTGCGTGTTGTATAAACTAGCAAAATACAGCAAATTATTATGTCAAGTCTAATAACCGTGATTTGGGGGGGGGGGGGGGGGGGGGGTCGGGGATCAATAATCACCAGGACATGAACTCCATGCACTTATGCACACCTTATAGGAAAGCTGCAACTGCAATTTATATTGTTCTTTTGAAAAAGTATGGATTTAACTTGCAGGAAGAAATACAAATGTCAAACAAAAGATTTGTTTGTTGTAGCGTGGCTTTAAATGCCTCCTGGTATTTATACTGTATCATTAGACATGTTAGAAAACAAATAGAAAGGAAATTGGCTTTCAAAAAGAGGGGAACAATCAAGAAAGTATTGTGTCAAGTTTCACTTTGCACGGGGGGGGGGGGGTGATACAAAAGAGACTCGATAATTGCCATTTAAAACGCTGCGGGTATAGCTCGCATAATGAAATGATTATCAAACAAAACTTCAGTTCACCAGGGCGCTATTTAAATGTATCCTGCTCTTTATATTGCATCATTAGGGACCAAGAAGAAAAGAAAATTGAGGTAAAACCATTATATTGTATAACATTAATAATACTTTCATGGGGACTTGATACGATTAATCACACCAACAGCCTTTGCTATACATGTTCTTTCCAGGTAAGTTTTTCATCAATTAAATTCCCTAAGAATTTAGTTTGCTCTACTCTTTTAATGTTATGATTGCCAAGCTGATATTACTGGATTATCTAGGTTTTTTTTATTTAAAAAAATCATATAAGATGTTTTTTTCCGAATTAATTGTCAAACGGTTTGCTATAAACCACTGCAAATAAATAATCTGCAATTCAGTATTTACAATAGAAACTGTTTCATTTATGTACTGACCTGAAATAAAAAAATTAATGTCATCTGCGAACATAACTGAATGAAAATAATTACTAAGTTAGTATTTACATGAACTTTACGTGATATTTAATTGAGAAAAATCCCAATAAAATATCATTGTGTATTTCTTACAATCAGAAAATGGACCTACAATTTCCTGGTTGAATGAACGTAGATCTTTCCTCGAAATGTGGAATAATTATTAAGCAATCAAAGCCAATTTTCCATAAAAGGTATACTTTCATTCAAGCAGGAAATTGTAGGTCCATTTTCAAGTTGGCATTAAAGATGAAGATAATGCTGCATTAAAGGGCGAGTCAATTAGAATCAACATTGGGGCTAAAAATGTAGTACATAGGTCCAATGACACAATTCTGACATTTTTACAGAAAAAAAATTGCCCAGTAACAAGAAATTGGTCAAAAAACTCACTAATTTGGGAACGCCCCCAAAAATTGACAGCTGATTGGCTAGAGCGATTTGACGTAGCATCGGGAAGTCCCCCGCGAAGCCACTAAGGTTGACTAATATGTTGGCAATGTAAATGAATGATAATTTATCCATTTTCATATCACTATTTATACAATTTCGACAATCTTTAAGTCCCCCAAAAGGATTTGAATAGGTTGTTTAGACATTTTAGTAGAGGTCAAATGACAAGTCTGGCATTTTTTCAAACACTTTACCCATGATAATTCCTCTTTTGGATTAGGTTTATGTTTTGGAAAAACGTAATATTTTACAGACAAGTAGACGTGTGGACAGTCGCTTTACTGCTGACCGTACCTTGCGAATCTTTGTGTGCGTGCTTATGATAACAACCAAGTACACTGAAAGACTGGATGAAAGTCTAAATATATTACAACAATTACAGCAAAATCGTGTGCTGCAAGCTAGCTGCCTCCCGGGGGGGGGGGGGGGGGGGGGGGCACTCACATATATATGTCACACATGTATGTGCCGCTGTGACGTCCCCCATTTTCAACCTTCTCGGGTCGCTCCCATGATATGCGATTTTCAGATTTTCACTAACCGCACCTCGATTGGCTTCCGACTCGCTCCCTAGAATATGAGAAAACAGTGCGCACAGCCCATTGTCCGGGAACGGTCGCTCCCTAGCCTCCCAGGCCAGCGCAGCGGTGAGCTGGGCGACCTAGTGCCCCCTAACTAAACGCGGTATTACTAGTGCTAGCGGCGGCTCAGCGAGATCAATCTGCATGCGACATCGAGCCAGTGCAGTGGCGCGGCATGTACAGCGTTAAAAACAGCGCTGCGACCGCTGACTCAGTTCATGCACCGTATGTGTACCAGAGTAGTGAGATCGCGAGCAGCTAAAATTAGCTCTGCCCATGAGCCCGTTCTCTCCTTAGACCCTCAAAAATGAGCTTCCTCAATTAACCATTTAGCTCCTTAGCCCCCTGTTTTGAGATTGGCAGCGGCACACCCACATCCAAAAACAGGTTGAGTGCCCCCCCCCCCCCCCCGGGCTCTACGGTACGGTACGGTAGACCTACCCTCTTTTTCTCCAGTGACTCCAGCTTCAGAACTGCAGACCGACTCTTGTTTTTTTAGCTCCCTGTGTTTGGCTTCCAGTTCCACAGCCCTCAGTTCCCAGTCTGATGACAGGGATAGCTGTCGGCCGCAGCATTTTATTCTTGGGCGCAAATCCTAGCTGGTCATACAGCCCCTGGCCTGAGGGCCTGACTATCGAAGTCCTCCTCCCTGAAGTGGTCACTGCAAACAGTACTGTGAGCGGAAGGGCCATCCCACTGAGCTAGCTCGCGTCAGCTTGATCCTTGAAATCCAAATTTTTCGAGTTGCATCACCTTTAGGAAAGGTGTGCAGACTGACACCATCGCTGGTACCTTTGCTGCACCCAGCAACAACACATCTCCGCGGCATTTTCTTGAGATATGCACTCCTATCATGCCCATCCAAAATTCCCTGCACTGGATATACACAGACAAGCGTCGTCCGCTAGCTAGACGTTCCCGATGGTACGTCACAGGTCACCTGACAAGGCACGTGACTGGGCCCTATTTTTCGAGGGGCGTGACAGACTAGCTGATAAACGTGCGATTTAGGCAATTTCAACGAAGCTTAGAGAAGTACACAAATCTTTTTAATAAAAAGTATATGCGATTTCTAGCAATATTGACACAATACTTTGATATTATCATGAAATGTAATTCTAATTGACTCGCCCTTTAAGACAAAACGGAAGTTAACTTCAAAAGCGTCTTTCTCGAACAAAATACAAATACCCTAATATTCTCGAGTTTAACAATCTATACTCTGCACTAATACACATTCTCTAAGAGTTGACTTATATCAAATTACAGCTAATTAACTGGAGAATAATAATCGATAATGAAATCAAATTAAAAAAAAATACGACTTATGTCTGATTTTGACGTGACGGGTCACACATTAATGATGTAGCTATTACGATTTCCTTGTAAAGTGATCATTATTTTATTTATATATGTCTTGATTTTAACAACATTTCCAATAATATACATATGATGGTCATCAGGATAATGAGGATGATCATGATCATGATACTGACATTGACAAAGATAGGGATTGTCATGAGTATCTTTAGTGCAGTAATGGAATAAGTAATGATGTAATTATTCAACAAAGTACTTACTCACCAAAGTCAGATGAGAGTAACTAGTTTCCTCACAAAATACAAAAGATATTATCTGCTAGAAGTTGTCCAATCTGATCAAAAGTATAAACCAAGAAACATGATATACAAAATATAAGCAAGAAATGAACCCAGTGCAAGGAAATAAGGAAACTAGTGGACCAGCTGTCACGCGCACCACCAGCTTCCTGTACAGAGTACAGAGTACTAAGAAAGAATTCCATACAATTAAATTACCTCATCTATTAATTTTTTTTATTCAACGAGTCACTCTGATATCCACCTAACCAAAATATCTTAGTTAAAGAATTTGGAGAAAAAAAATAAACAAGTGTGAACGCTACACAACCATATACGTATAGATGTGTGATAGTCCAATCAGCCCAACGACGATTGTCACCAAAATGTCAATTTGTGTGTATCTATATATTAACAAAACTGATACTTATACAGAAACGTTAATAGATGGCGCCATCTTGCTCTTGCAATTACAATGACACAATTAATATCAATTAGATGTATGTACCATCGTACTATAAAGGCAGCAATTTTTTTTTTTTTTACGGAAAGATTTTCATTTTACTGGTTTCTCGTCATGCAACCAGTAGCCTATTATATTTTAGCAACACAAATGGCGCCAATAATCCACTGTAATAGGTATATATATATATATATATATATATATATATATATATAATAATTAATACAGTATACGCATGTTACACTATGAACATGGCGAAAAAAAAAGAAGCGGACAAAATATACAGCTCCTCATTGTACCTTCCACAATTGCAATGGTAGACAAAAGAACATCCCTTCATTGCTATTATGTAAAAATATGTAGAACAGGTGTCACATGCATATTCACCTGTTCTACTTATTTGACATAATAGTAATGAAGCGATGTTCTTTTGCCTACCAGAACAATTGTGGAGGGTACAATGAGGAGCTGTATATTTTGTCCGCTCTCTTTGTCATTGTGTTCATAGTGTTACTCCATAACATGTGGATATAAAAGCCAAGTAAGGAGTGTAAGGAAACTGTGTCTAGTCTGCATTATCAAAAGAAAATTACTGACGTCGAAATTTTACTTACTGCACGACATCTTGCCATCTTGTACATGTATGTATCATGTGAAAAAGATTTAGGCCTAGAACAGTAAATGAATGCCCATTAAACTTCAAAATGAACATAGGTACAGTATAGAGAGTACACAACATGCAAATACATACCCACTCAGCTACTGCCTCAAGATGAGCTATCTGTCAGGTGCATTTCTATTTAACATGAATATCTTTATAAGTATCGTGTACTTGATTACTGGGTTGCTTGATAAAGATGCAGCCGCTAAAGGAATTAATACGTGTATGTATCGTGTAGTTTTACTCAACCATGCAGACTGTTGCGTGGATACCGATGTTCAACTATAGTCTATACTTGACTATCCAATATTCAGCGTGGTCTGTTGGTCTCCCATCGATTATGCATATTCACGGATGGCTGAACATAACGAAAAAGAACGGTATCCAAATACCGGCACCGATCTCGCAAACATCACAGAAGCAACAAGAATCCGATTCATTACAATAATTATGCAGTAGATAATTAATTATCGAGATCGACAAAAAGGAAGTTCCAGAATTTCGTTACCATACATAAATGTTTGTACCTATCGCAGATCGATGTGATCGGAGGCCAAACCTATATCGATCAAAAATGTATATGATTTCGTTATTGACTTGATAACATACAGCCAAGAGGGCTTCCATTAGTTCTTCACGACAAACGACAGATAAAATTCTCGTTCACGTTGTTATAGGTTATCTTGGCACAAAAGGCTACAGTCAAAATGGCCTCTCATTGCAATACCCTTAAAGGGAAATTAACCTCAGCGTATGAATTAGCTTATTTTGAATGGTGTAGTATATGCCTCTTATTTGATACATGCAATTTCATGTAAAAACACAGGATATAGATATAAATCACTATTTTCCAGCCAAGTTATCGTCTGCTAGCAATAATAAGGGGGCTGCCATTACTTCATCCCAAGTAAAATTTCCTTCATCGTTAACTTGTAATTGATTTTTAGAGGACAAATATATATTAGATAAAGTCACATATTCTGAAATGTAAGTTTAGTTTTATATATTTTTTAAAAGGTCTTAATTTGTTCATAAAAAATATACTTCATAAAAAATATACGTCAAGGACGGAGAATTGACGTCAAGGACGGAGACAATCGTAACAATACCAAAACAAAGCGAGGAATCTGCTTTACAGGATGGCTATTAGAACT
Source organism: Heliocidaris erythrogramma (assembly GCA_025617745.1). Lineage (NCBI taxonomy): Eukaryota > Metazoa > Echinodermata > Echinoidea > Camarodonta > Echinometridae > Heliocidaris > Heliocidaris erythrogramma. The sequence goes on from CM046862.1 coordinate 47,142,354, forward strand.
CATGGGTCGTCAATTATCTAGGCCCATGGCCAATAACAATCGTAATACAATCAGAACAAAGCGACGTATCTGTTGTAAAGGTAGGCTATTATCAATGCATATGGTACCTAATGATCCGTGTCATGCACAAAATGGCAGCCTCCATGGAAAGACGTAGCAGACAATAGGTGCATCTAGAATATCACGTGGGGTTACTTGTCCTTTAAATCAACTTTATGTGCCGTTATCATAAAGTAGATATGGCGATTTCTCGTATGCGTTCAAAGAAGAAAACAAATCCCTCTGAAACGTGTTAGATGCTGCCGTGATATTAATTAGCGCCATAAAATAGGTTTCAAAGAGATGGCGAATTCAACCAGAGAAAAAAAGGTGAATAATTACCCGCCGATGGCTTATTATCGTGAAGACAAAATACGGTAACCTCTGGTTTAGGTTGATCCATGTGGAGCAATGGCGTCCTCGCTCGAAAGGTCGTGGGGGTCACCTGCAGCTCCTTCCGTGCTTGGCGTAGAGGATGATGGGTCCAGTTGACGTTGTTGTTCTGGTCTATTCCCTGCGTTGCCTTGTGCAATATGGCGGATACTGGAATAAAATGGCGCCGGATTGCCCTTCTGGTCTCGCCATTTTCCGCCGGCAAAGTAAAAGCGAGTTCCTGCTGCGAATGCGTTCTGAACTTCAGTTTTCCATTTCGCTTTCTCCATACGATCCGCCTTGGTTAGATCGTCAATAATGTACATGTTAGACTGGGCGAGTAGTCGTCATCTATTAATTGAATATCGAAATATAAAGAATTCCATTATTAAACTCATAAGAATGGAGAAACGAAAATATTTTAATGCAGTATTTGATAGGTACAAGAATGAGAGTAAAAAGTTATGGAAAGAATTAAACAAAATAACTGGAAGGGATAACAAATATATTGCTTTACCACATGGATTTAAACAGTAATCGATTAAACGATTATTTTGTCAATATTGGTAAACAGATTTCAAAGATTTCAGTAACCATAATCTATCATGGAACCACCCTGAAATTATTCACACCTTTGTTTTTAAAATCAATTAGTCCTGGTACAAAAAATATAATCTATATCTACTATCGAAAGAGAGCAGTCTTGATATTTTAAACTTTGATACTAAATTACTACTAATCTCTGCTCCCTATATTAATATTTCTCTCCATAACCTCTTTAATGCAAGTTTCATATGTGGAATTTTACAAGAAGATTGGAAACTAGCTAGAACTACGCCTGTTTCCAAGGGTAAGGGTGATCAAAAACGATATCTCAAATTATAGGCCCATTTCAATAGTAGTTTTTGTCTTACTTACAGACAAATAATTTATGTTGACCAAATCATTCAACTAATACATGTCTGCACAGAGTTGTCGATGATTGGTATGAATCTTTCAGTGAAAGGAAAACGTTGGTGCATGTTTTCTTGATATCTCTAAATTTTTCGATTGTATCGACCACGAGCTTTTGTTGTATAAATAAGTATGGTGTTTTGAATACTGAACTTCAATGGTTTTCTATTGTATATCTAAAAGGAAACAATCAGTTTATTGTAATGGTAAAACATCTGAAACAAAGGACATAACAATAGGAATACCTCAGGGAAGAATTTTAGGCCCCTCCTTCTTTCTTATTTTTTTTTAATAAATGACATCACTGAGTGTTTACGGTCATGTACATGTAATATGTAATATATACGCTGATGATGTTGTTATATATGTTTTCATAGATATAAATGTTATTATATCAAAGCGCCAAGCCGATTTGAATGCTATAAATGAATGGTACTATGATCATGATGATAATAGATTAAGAATTAACACTAACAAGAGTAACGTTATGCTTTTAAGTAGTAACACACGAGGTCGTAATGAACTTAGCCTAAAGGTTCATATAAACAATGAAGTAGTTAAACAAGTAAGAAGTATTAGATATCTAGGAATCGAAATTGACGATAGATTATTATGGGATATTCATATCAAATCTCTTAGCAAAGCGTTAATTTATACGATTTTTACTTTAAGAAAGCTCAGTAAGTTTATAAGCTCTACTATCTTAAATAAAATATACAAATGTACCATACAACCAATCTCTGATTACTCTTTCTCCGTATCGGGGAATTGTTGCTTTACCAACTGAAACATTCTTTTAAGATTACAGACAAGAGCTGCAAGAATTGTTGTCGATAGTTTTGACTATTATGTAAATAACTTAAATATAATAAAATCATTGAAATGGCAATCAATTGATAATAGACGTGATTACATTTTTACCATGTATTACATTGTATTATGTACAACTGTATTCATGGAAACGCCCCGGAACGAATGTGCAATGAAGTTAAAATGGTTTTTGATAGACATGGTTTTAATACAAGACTTGCCAATACACTGAATGTGGTTTTACCTAAGCCTACTCTCGAATGTTTTAAGAATAGTTTTAGATACGCTGGTGGTAAAATTTGGAATAATTTGCCTTATGCTCTTCAGAATGCTAAATCTACGGATACATTCAAACGCATTTATAAGAAAGGATATTTTATATCTGTATGAAACAATATGTCTATTCTTCAACTAGACTTGACACGGTCCATCCATCTCACATTCCACTTCTGTTGTAGTCTCCCCCCCCCCTCTCTCTCTCTCTCCCTCTCCATCTCTTCCTCTATTTCTTTCTCTCCTTCCTAAGTTCCTACGAATTTCCCTTATACCTTCCCTCTTGCTTCGTTTTATGTATTATATGTCTTCGTACTTTTAACGTCATTTTATAAATTTCGCTTTTTATATTCGAATTGTTAAAGTGCTTCTCCTTTTTTTTTCTGCTATATTTATTTATAAAGCTTGTTATTCTCACACTTAGTTTTATTGCTGATTTATATTTGACTGTATTTGATTATTACCATTATTGATTCTCATTAAGTACATTTTTATGTATGTGTATTACCTTTTTATCTGTTCAGGACCAGAAAGTAAAACAGATTTTGTACCAATATCTGAGTCTTGTTACCCTGATTAAATATATTTCAATACAAAAATAAATAAAAAAAAAAAAGTAGTTTGATTGTCTAGTCGTGTTTTTAATCATTCCACAAACAAATATGTTGTCTCTGAAATTACACCAAGCCTGCTACATGCATGCATTGTGTATGTTTTTATTTCGAAAAAAAAAACATTCTACATGTTCTAGGATACGTTTTGAATTCATTCAGTTTGCATAGATTTAAAAGCTCCATTTTCAATCATCAAATACATCAACGGATATGTTCCCTTTTCTATTAATACAGATATATTACGGAAGTATCAGACCCAACTTAGGAAAACCGAGCACGGGTATATAGTCCGAAAACGGTTTATGGGACAAGATGAATATAGAGCCCTCATCATTCAAGGATTTTGAAGATAATTGACACGCAGCATTATTTTTAAATATATATATGTCGTTGGCATTGAACTATGAGGGCTCTATATTCATCTTACGCCGTTTTCAGAGTATATACTTTCAGTTTTCCGAAGTTGGGTCTCGACTGTCAATTAAAGATTTATATAGTTGACAGAAACGTGAAAACAGGTATGGTCCACATCTAATGAATCCCAAAAGATGGAAATTGTGCATCATCAAAGATTTAGGATGTAGATATGTATATACTAATAAAGCACATCCTGCTCGTCATAAGTATTAATACAAGAGGTTTCTCTGTTGTAAAGTTACGGACAGTCAAAATGAGACAAACATTCAGGGTAAGGTGTCGTAGTCCAGTAGTAGTAAACACTTGACTGGAGATTTCGAAGGTTTTGGGTTCGAACCCCGGCACGGAACGTGTGTTCTTTGGCAAGACATTAATCTGCATTTGCCACTCTCAACCCAGGTGTTAAATGGGTATCGGTATGAAGGAATTCCTTGAATGCTGTGAGCATAGAACTCGGTAGCCTGACTACACTGTAAAAACTAAAGTGCTACTTTTAGGGGCATGTATAGTGACTGCACCTGAAATGCTGTTTTATGCTGCGTTTACATCATGTTCCCGGCAGCCCCGGCAGCCCCGTCTGCCTGAAACGTAGCGGGACTTGGGATTTCCATATTCACGCTTTGTTGGGTCGTGCTAAGTTTTCTCAAGGTCTATCAAGGTATCCCTTATGGAACAAACACAGTGTTGCCACGGTGTGTTCACATAGTTAACTATGCGTAAACTATGTGTTAACTATGTGATCACAGTGTGGAATTTCAAATCACATAGTGTACCACATAATTAGCCACATAGTTGGTATACCAAACACAGTGTTGCCACAGTGTGTTCACATAGTTAACTATGTGTAAACTATGTGATCACAGTGTGGCATTTCAAATCACATAGTGTACCACATAATTAGCCACATAGTTGGTATACCAAACACAGTGTTGCCACAGTGTGTTCACATAGTTAACTATGTGTAAACTATGTGATCACTGTGTGGCATTTCAAATCACATAGTGTACCACATAATTAGCCACATAGTTGGTATACCAAACACAGTGTTGCCACAGTGTGTTCACAAAGTTAACTATGTGTAAACTATGTGATCACTGTGTGGCATTTCAAATCACATAGTGTACCACATAATTTGCCACATAGTTGGTATACCAAACACAGAGTGGCACGTATTAAACCATGTGTAAACACTGTGTTCATAGTGTTGACATAGTGTGGTATTTCAATCTATGTGGTTTACCACTTAATTCCCACATAGTTGACATACTGACCACACTGTGATTCATGTTTACCACAGTGTGGTATATATTAAACTATGTGTAAACCCTGTGTTCATAGTGTTGATACACTGTGGGATATCCGATAATTCATATACCACATAGTTCCCACATATTTGACATACTGATCACACTGTGAATCATGTTTACCCCAGTGTAGTATATATTAAACTATGTGTAATTCCTGTTCTCATAAACTGGGATTTCCAATCATGCATTTATAACATAGTTCCAAATAATTATTAGACATATACACTGCAAATCATGTTTACCACAGTGTGGTATATATTGAACTATGTGTAAACCCTGTATTCATAGTGTTGGTACTGCTCATTCATTTTAAAGCACAATCCCCACAGACTTGGCATACTGAACACACAGTGACAGTGTGGTATGTATTGAGCTCCATGTAAACCCTTCGTTCATGTCACACTGGGGGGTTTCAGATCAAATCACTTTCCACTTCATCCAGGGCATGCTGAACACTCAGTGAAGCAGACTTATGAAAGTATGGTACTTACTGAATTATGCGTACATCCTGTGTTAATGAACATGAAAGGGGAAATCTAGCCATTATCTTTATTTTGCCCATATGTTGTAATGTATGCTAAATTGCTATCAATTTCCTGAATTCGTACATTTCGGCCATCTTGTTATCTACAGGGTTGGAAAAAAATTTTGGAATATTTTTATTCCAAGAATTATTTCTTGTCTTAAACATATCCCTCGTCATTTTAAGTTCTTCTTTGAGGTTCAAATAAAAGATATGTGTCCCTTTTTAACTTTAAAAGCACAACATTAAAAATCAGGCTTATCACACAGTGCAGAGGTCCACTTGGAATTCGGAAGCGTATATTGCTGTTTTTGCAAATGTCTAACGAAAAAGTTAAATAATCAGATACAGTTTAATTGCTATACCGAAGTCCTCAAAATGACTGCAAACTGCACGTAGCTTTTTCAAAATTCCACGTGAAGTACAGAAATGTATAACAAGATGTTCAAACACAAATAGAGCAAATCTGACAACATGTGGTTCATTGGTCAGCCATTGTAACATGTTTAACAATATTACGTAATCTTTGGTACAAGATGGAACAGTAGACTTCATTCAACACAGTTAATCCGATTTGGATGAATTATTCATCACAATATAGTAGAAACTAGCATTTAAAATCAGACATACTCTTCGCCAAAAAAATATTCCAAACTTTTTTCCAACCCTGTATATATAATGTTTTGAAGTTTCCGCCTTTAATGCTTTCCCCTTTAATGCTGCCCTACATGCCTCCCTCAAGGCCGGCGGAACCGGGGGGGGGGGGGGGGGGCGCACTGTCTCTTCCATAGAAAGGTGTGTTCAAAAATTTGTTTGTGCCCCCCACTTTTTTCTGAGGATACGAAAATTTTGGAAACGCAATTGCAAAAGTGGTTGCTATGGTGTTGCCATGGTTACTTTTTTTTTTTAGAGAGAGAGACATGTTAAAAAAAAATATGTTTTTAGGATCGACAAATCCATCGGAAAATCTATTTTTTTTTAAGGTGTCAAAAAAAAATTGGCACAAAATTTTCCCCCATATTAGGGCCTCTCCACTCTGAAAAACGTTCCGCCGGCCCTGTCCCTGGCATTCGGGCAGTAAGTTTCCCTTTAATACCCAAGTGCAGTGTCTCATTTAATGAGGTATGTTGTACAAATACAGATTAAAAAGGAAAAAAAATATTAATATTACTAAACGAGTCGAGTCCGAACTCTTTCTTCATGTTACAATGTCATTTTTATTGTACTGGCATGTTAAAACTGGGCTATTTCCACATTTGGTAGGGTAGCAGGAAGAGTCGTATTTTACCAGTATGTTCAAATTTCAAAAAATTCAAGTATTGTATTTTATTTTATAGGATTACTACATGTAATCCCCAGAAAGATTCATCAAGTCTGATGAGTAACTAAATGGTTATAATGATTGAATGAAGTTGAAGTAATAAACCAACAACTGAAGCTTGACAATATACATTTACAACACAATTTAAGTACATGGTAATTGCAAATGTTCAATACTGATTTATTTCTTCAAATGCAACAGTTGATCAACAATCAATTGTCATATAATGGTTGTCAAATGTCAATGATATAATGATGAACATACTTTAATAATTTGAAGACAGAAGCAAATTGCACAGTTGCTGTAAATGTTCTTTTATTCCATTCCAACTTCTTTGGAACTTCAATATAGTTAAAACAAATTCAAATTAACAATTAACAATAGATATTGTGTTGTGATATTATATAATATGGAGATTTGTTATATTACCTTTCAAGTTCCATATTAACAGATTAAACAATAGATTTATTAAACATGAAAATGCAACATATACGTGTCATTTATTCAACATGCACATGAATGAATCATTCATTTCAGGTTGGATCAATACTATGGAAAACACTGAAAACGAATATTTGTAAAATTACTTAATTGGTGTAGTTGTAGAAAGAGAATTGTACATTTAAAAACCGTATATCATGTTATTGACTTGTATGCTATTCTTGTATTATCATCATACAATTCATAAATATAATAAAATCCATTATTATCATTGTTCCTGAGAAAAATTGAATATTTAAGTATTTATAAAATGATCTAAACAATCCTAAAGATACAAAAACTTAATGATTGTGAGAAACACTGTGTTAACACTTGAAAAGCAATATTCTTAAATCTGTGTGTATTAAAAAGTAACAAATTTATCACACATTGAATGATTTATCTGTTGCCAATACGCAGAAATCAGTCACCAGACACAAAAATAGTGTTTGAAAACTGACTGAGTACATGTACATGTATGTCAAAACTATAAAATGGCTGTTCGCATCTTCAAGAAGATTGCTTGGTGTAATTTCATTGATACCAAGTACAAGTAAATTGAGTCTATTCATGTATGTATACATTATGCAATGTATTCTGATGGTTCGCAATCAATGCGCAAACGGTAAAGGCATAGATAGTACAGTACAATTATTGACAATAGTCAATACGATATCGATCGGGATCTAACACAGGTACCTCGTTCATTGTAGTATCTGGCATTGGTAAAACAACACAGTATGAGAAATATATGCTGATGTATGTTGAGCTCGACTTAGCCCGGTTCCTTTCGGAAATGTTCGATTTTTAGAATATTAGTAATCATTCATGATTTTGTATTAATATTTATATTATGTACTTTTTTCTATTTAATTATCATCGCAATGACTAATGGTTAAACTACTGTAACATTACACTGTCTATAGTCCGAAGAAATATACCTACCGGTATAGGATTCTAGACAATGCTTTTGTTTACTTCCGGAAATCACGTGTCGCGTCGGAGCGCTGCATGCAGTATAGCCTCACACGTACACACGTACAGTACTCGCAATTCAAATCAAGCAACTTGTGGTAACCTTCATAATTAACCGTTGACTGGTATTACTCGTTTTGGCACTTGTTGGAGCGTACTTTGATCGTTGTTGTTTTTTTAGTTGGAGAAAGATAAATCAGCCATGCCTGCTATGTGGGTGTTAGTTCACTGGGTGGAAACCAATGAGGTCACGGTGACGTCCAGCGAGTTTGTTGGAAACAAAAAAGATGTTGGGAGGACCCAAATCTGAAGTGGAAGGCCTGGTTCAGTATGGGAACCCCCCGGTGGAGTCACTCCCCCGCAGAGGGTGACGCGTATGACCGTTACCAAAAATGCAAATAACCCCCTTTTGCAGTCAATTTCAAGGACATTCTGTGAAATTGAACCCCCTTTTTACGTCAAAACAAGGACAAAATGGTACTTTGAAATACCCCTATTTTTAAGATTGTAAGGGCACTTTCGGAAACTTTCCCCTATTTTACCATATTTCAAGGACAAGACGTTTATGCCCTTCTTTCATTAACATAATAGGTGTCCAAGACCCGATTCCTCAAATAACAAGTTCACACACAATTAATATAAGGAAAACGCATTTTTTAATGTGTTATTATTCATTTAAAAATATTTCGGTAATAGTTCATATAAACTCCTGGGGAAAAACTACTGAACTCTATGGACCATACGGTTATTTGAAATAACCGCTATGTCTGACCACTCACAAATAGGCGAGGTTAAATAACCTCATACCAACTTATATATGTACAAGCTTATCTGAAGATAACCTTGTACTCCAGACTAGCTTTTATGGGTGAATAGGCTTCAACAGCTTTTGTGTGTATCAGCGTGCCTATTTCCAGTCTAGATCATTCATACACGAGATGGCCTATGGGTGGGCCCTTGCCTATGTGGGACTGTATCCAACATTCACTGTTGCAGCGGTCACAAACAGACAACAAAATTGCTCTAAGCAAGATTTGATTATCTTTAATTTGCTAGATTACCTGATTCATGGACTCTTCAACTAGTCTTACTGTGCCACAAATTTGCGGATTCAGAATTGAAAATAAAATTTTAAATAATTATATTCCTCTCATGACTCATGATGTATGATACTATGAATTGTCTAGACTGGAAAAAGGCCTGCTGATAGTACACACAAACGCTATTGAAGCCTATTCACCTATTAAAAGCTAGTCTGGAGAGTGGAGTACTACAAGGTTATCTTCAGATAAGCTTGTACATGTATAAGTCGGTATGAGGTTATTTAACCTCGCCTATTTGTGAGTGGTCAGACATAGCGGTTATTTCAAATAACCATATGGTCCATAGAGTTCAGTGGTTTTTCCCCAGGAGTTTATATGAACTATTGCTGAAATATTTTTAAATGAATAACAATTAACACATTAAAAAATGCATTTTCCTTATATTAATTGTATAAGCACTACATGTAATAGCTTATCTGAAGATAACCTTGTACTCCAGACTAGATTTTACGGGTGAATAGGCTTCAATAGCTTTTGTGTGTATCAGCCTTTTTCAGGCTAGATCATTCATACACGAGAGGAAAATAATTATTTAAAATTTCACTTTCTGTTTCAAGTCTGAATCCCAACATTTCTTGCAAAGACTAAAACTTAACATAAGTAAAACTAACACTAAAAGTAAGAAGAGTTGAAGAGTCCCTGAATTAGGTAATAATTTTAATATGGCAAATTTAAGAAAATTAAAATTTAATTTTTAAATCTTGTTTAGAACAATTTTGTTGTCTGCTTTTGACTGCTGCAACAGTGAGTGAATGTTAGGCAGGGGCCTATGAGTGTACTATTAGCAGCAATGGCCTATGGCTATGAGTGCCTCATACCCTAGCCCCGGGACGCTGCCACGAAGTGGCAGTGTTCGGGCTGCCGCAGTAACCTCATACCCATACACCCAAAAACTAACATGAAAGCGTATGAATGGGACTGTAGTGTTACTGTTAGTGTTAGTGTAAGTTGAACTATTCATACCTGTGAAGTGTGATCACTGTGAAACATAAGTCCTTTCACACGACTTTCACGAACATCACGATTCGTACATCTTCCCACTTCATCTTTGAAGGGCATATGATGATTATATGAGTAAAATAGTCCTTCAAACTTGGTCAAAATACAGCGGCGACGTTCCGGAATTGTTTTGAGGGAAACAAGATGGCGCTGGCGAGCTGCCAGTGGCGTCATGTTGCCTAGCCTATGCTATGGCTAATCAGCGTGCAGCGAGCGATCGAGCCCAACAGTGTTATTACCTTCACGTCCGCCATCTTGCTGACTGACGGCAATACGGGGATTTTTTTCTCAACGATGAACGCGCCCTCCGATCCCCGGCAGGCCCGCAGCTAGCGACTCGGCTCCGGGATTTTTCTTCATGCCTTGGGTTTTCTTCCCTTTTCCTGACCCCTATTTTATCAATTTCGAGGACACCTGCGCACCCCGATTTTCTATATTTCGAGGAATATTCTGTCCGCGGACGTTCCTTGAAATTTACCCCTATATCCGCGATTTTGGTAACGGTCATGCGGTCCCCAAGTCACATTGAGTGGCTCCACCGGGGGAACCCGGGAGAAAAGCCTCCGAAGCATGGCTGGGAGTAACCCCAGGGAGCTCCAACGCGCAGCGTTGGAGCTCCCTGGGGTTAGGCTGGGAGGTGTATAAAGCAAAGGTGTTGGCAGCCAATGGTAAATATATTACAGCATTATAACCCTGTTTTGTGATTGGTTTATGAATGTTGCTGGTTTAATTTGAAATGCCATAATTTGGCACCATGACCATGTGACCACAATGATGTGCGTCTTGACTCTAACTTGTTACTCGTTAGACATGATTGATTGACAAAATAACCATGAAGAAAATTTGCTATGCATGTGCACTAACTTGTTCCATTATTATTAGTATTAAAGAGTTAGGCTACGTGATGTTGAAAGATGATTGATATTGTCATGTCATGGTCGTGGTCATGGGTAACTTGAGGAGCTCCGCCACTGCTTCGCGGTGGTGGAGCTCGAGTCAAGATGAAGAATGCGCTGAAGTGAAGACTTAGCATTAGAAATTGAGTGCTTATATAACGTAGCTTTTAGGACCCCTCCCGAAAAGCGACAGCGAAATGTGAGTTTTCTGCAATTTTCTTCTCAGGTTATGATCTTTAGAATATTGACCACAAATTAAATTGAGAAAATCTGATTGTATATAAATTTTAAATCGTTTGAAAACAAAGTGCGTACCTTTAGGTCCCCCCAGGCCATCATACAGTCTAATGTGGAAGACATTTTTAGGTTTTCTTGGTCAGTACGCCAAGTATTGCCATGGAGCTCTTCTAGCTATCATTATGATCTACATGTACGTGTAGGCCTACATGTAGCTAGAGCTGATGTTGATTTTCTTCGCCAGAACGCAGAGTACCTTCAAAGTAGCTGTTCTCATCGAGCTGTGTAGTTTACAACCCATTTTATAAATAGCTTTATATAATTGAAAGTACTATGATTATTCATGTCTGTTTGCTACATTTCCCATGGCAGAAAGAAAAGAGTGTCATCATTGAGAAGGAAAAGGAGTTCCTGAAGGACACTGCAGATGATGCCATGGACCTAGACAGTGACGAAATAGAAGTTGGAGATGACGAGGAGCCATCAACCTCAAAAAAATCAATGAGAAAGAGGGTAAGTTGTAGTTGTACATTTGATCCAAAATTTCAAGGGTGTGGATCAGTTTAGTTTATCCAAGAATGTCTTTACTTGCAGCATGGTAATTGAAAAAAAATCAAATACATGTATTAAATTTTATCTTTTAGTTTACATGTACTTTTTTATGAAGTTTGCAAATCTTGCCACCTGGTATCACAGAATGTGTATTGTTATGTGAATTTTTATCAGTTTACCTGGTATCACAATATTCACATGTAACATTTACCACATACATGTATAGATTTGCTTTAATACTTTGTCAGCATGTCTTAATGTGTAGAGGTAAATTATTGAACTGTTCTCTACTTTACTCAAGTAATATTTTCAGAACATTTGTTCATGGATACAGAGGAATTTACAAAAATAGAATTATGTTTTGGAAGTACTTAATCTTATCTTAGAATATCTTTAATTTGCAAGCTATTATTGCATATTATGGTCAGTTGGTAGCAGATTGTTTATCAATTCTCGAATGAATGCTATGAAAATCATTTACTGCAGATTTATTAATTGAATGTTATATTGCAATTTTATTTTAAAGAACTCAGAGCAGCAATACGAGACATTTTGAATGAGGAGAAAAAGAAAGGTGTACAAGTTATGAGGGAAGCCGTGCGGGAGGCGGTACAAGAGGTGTTGAACGAAAAAAAACCCACAAAGCATCGACCTTCATCAACACCCCTGCCTTCTCTTCCCCCAATACCTGCATTACCTAAAACCACATCAGAAATACAGACGCCATCAACATCAAGAACAGGATCACCTGCTTTTGAACAGACCAGTGCACCAGATGTAAGTACTTCTTTCGTTGTTACAATTCTGATGTTATTGTTAAACTTTGCCTACAATTTCAATATTCTGAATGAGACGGGTTGAATAAAAACCAAGGACATTTGAATTATAATCAATTATGAAAATTGAACTTACTTTTTAAAATGTGTATAAAATTCTATAAGATTTTATTTTCTTACTATACAAATAATGCATGGAACAGGGTGTGTGGTGGAAATGCAATGCACACAACTTCTTAGATAAGTGTTGCTCAGTGCAAAGGGATGAGTGTTAAAACTTTTCCATGATTTTACTTTATCACCTATAGACAGAAGAATTCCTGACTGGAACCCAAGTGCAAATCGTGAACCAGTCACAACAGTCATCTAAAATGATCTGCACCCTCATGAATTGTCTGTTTACGGTTGACGAAATGAGGACATCAATTGCCACCGGCACGAGGCAAAAGGAGGAGCAGGAGAAGAGGTTGCTCGACAGGAAGAAGGTTGAGTTCATTGTCGGTATGTAAGATTGTTCTATGTATTTGCTATTTGCAAGCATGATAATTACATTGATTTGAAACAATTGCTCAAATACTTTGCACATTTTCTAGTATATTTTCCACACAATGGTTGTCACTGCCTGAATCTTAAAAATAAATTCACACTAATAACTCAAATTATTTCAGATAAAGAACAGCATATAGATAAAGATACTCTATTATACCATGTTTCATGTTTCAGAATTTCTTAGTAATTGAATTCCAGACTATTTTTTTATTTCGAGTCATGCACAACTTTGTGACGTCTGCCTGTGCGGTTCCGGAATTGATCAAAAACATGATTTTTGAAATTGACAGTTTTTTAGATTACGTGGTGGGTGACGTACGTGCCAATTTTTGTTATTTTTTATGGAATTTGCCAATTTTTGTTGCAAACACGCGACAGACGACAGACGGCTGAGATCTGAGGGGGCGAAATCGGCCGCCAACTCCCCCCCCCCCCTCCCCCCTCTCTTGAATTGTGATTGTTGTGATAAATATTCCCAAGGTATTTTTGAGCATTTCATCACAGGGGGGGGGGGGGGGGCATTATCCCCATTAAGATCATGTTACTAAGAAATTCTGGGTCTGACATGCACTTATGTAATGTTGGGTTACTTCGCACCGCATCCCGCAAATTTGGTCTGAAAAGTTGAGCGAGACTTCAATAAAAATAGTCATGGATATATTGCATGAAATGTTTAGGGGCATTGGGGTTAATCAGTGATCATTCGCCAACTTGTGCCTGGGTGGACGATAATCTTTAAGCAGAATTATTCATTACACATACATATACATGTATAAATATTCTTAAATCCACTCATTTGCTAATTCGAGCTAGTTTTGTATCCTATCATTATCCGATACAGCATACCCACGAGTCGATTTCCCTGCACCACAGCTGGCCAGGTCCGTGCCCGCATGGGACAGAAGCTGAAAGACACCAGAGCAGCATATCGGAGGGCTGAGAAGCAAGTGAATTGATTTTCAAGTAAATATGTTCATTAATGTACATGGCTCCAATCATGGGTACCCGAAGTGTTGCAGAAGGCTAAAAATTAAAGTTTTTGGTATGATTTTTTTGATGGTCATGTCATATCTAGCATATTCATCGATTTTTCAGTCTGTTACCCATCACTGGTTCATATTTTATGAATAAATTGGTACTCTTCCTTTTGCATTTCGTACATGTGTGTTTGCGGACATAACTGTAGGACAAGAAGTAGCCTTTTGACAAGGCCTCGTGACTTGGCTATTTTCCTCGTCATGCTGTGCCTGAGATGAGACTAGCCGGCGACGAAAAGAATCAACACGGCCCTGGTGAACGCGCGATCGAGCGACTTTAGTCGCGAGGCCTTTTGGAACCTGGGTTTCCATCGTCCGATATGAATTATTCACGAGTTGACATTCGTATGCTAACACGCCTACCGAGGATTATCGACCAATCACAACGGTATCTGCGGGGCTTGCTTTCCATGATTGATGTACTAGTAGCTTGCACGGGCAGCGCTAGCTCGAGATGAAGGCGAATTTGCATACCAAATGTATGCTGACGTCATGCGAAGATACGTTTGCTGATTGGCTCCTACCTATAAGGTAGCAGATCCTCGCTAGGAACAAAGGATAACATAAGAAATACAGGCCAGGCCCCAAAAGGCCCTCGGACTCACGTCGCTCGATCGCGCATTTACCGGGCTGTGCGGCTAGTCTTGTTATGCAGCCACTACTAGCTTACTTGCAGAGAAAAATAGCCAAGTCACGAGGGCCTTGTCAAAAGGCTAGACAAGAAGAGGTATAAGTGCAAAATATATGTAGAAAAAAAGCAAGAAAAAATTCTTTCATTATTCAGGTCTCAAAATCATTGTACAAGGTTATTTCATCAAAGTAACTATTTAAATATTAACTGCTGACTATCGATAATCAATGTAATTTAATAATGATATTAATGCATATATTCTTAGTATGAAGGAAACAAAAATGTCCCCTTATGACGTGCAACATTAAGTTTGTCAAAAACATCACCAAAAAGCACTAAAATATTATATTAACAAATTTTTAATCAAGAAAACTTACAATTTCACTGGTTTCAGCTTCTCTTATGCACCCTTTTTAACCCTATATATTATATAGCCCAGGATATTTTGGAGGCTGACAAGCCAAAAATCGGCATGCATGTCAGAAATAACACAATGTACACAATGGTATAGTTCATTTTTTGAAATTAATTTTTAATTAACTGAATGTGCCATTCATCAAATTCAGATTGATTAGATATATTGCTATGTATGTGCTATGAACAATTTCATAGCACATGCAAGACATGCAAACTCTTGCTTTAAATACTACCATGTATTATTGTTCCCCCTGTGCAATAGTTATCATACCTGCCAGCTGTTCATATTTGATAAAAACATTATTTTAATGTTTATTTCATAGCACATGCAGGACATGCAAACTCTTGCTTTAAATACTACCATGTATTTTTGTTCCCCCTGTGCAATAGTTATCATACCTGCCAGCTGTTCATATTTGATAAAAACATTATTTTAGGGGAAAAATTTGGGACATTTTTTTTTGTCTGTGATTATGTCTATAGATATGGAAAGGGAATTTAATCATAAATGCCATTTGTGTATTATTATAGCTTGGAAAACAATCCTACACCCAGGAAGAATGGCATTTGTTTTTCTAAGTGTGTCTTGCCTGCATAGCAGAGCAAGATATCGGCGCTGCTCTAATTTTCAAAATGTTCAGAAACAGAATTTCTGATATTCAAATGTTACACTACTCGCGCGATGCAGGCGAGGCTGACAGAGGCATTCCACTTGTTTTGTCTAATTTCTTGATGCATTTACTGCCAAACTTAATCGGAATATTAATTTGGAATGCTCTTACTTTGTGACAACCGTTTATTTCTTTATCACTCAGTATTATGTACAAAACATGAAAAGCAAGAAGAAAGTTTACATTAGTGATTCTATGCACAGTGTTAGTATTCATGTATCATTTTGTTTTTTCAATGTTTTTAGTTTTATATATTAAAAAATAGACCAAAAATTACAATTTGCAAATGTTCATTTCTTTATTACACTTTTTGCTAGTTTCCTGAGTATTGGTGACCTGTGCGACATTTTTTTTACCATACAACCAGATAACAACTTGAGTATACCACCTCCAGCCAGGTACAGCAGACAAATTCCCAAATCAAAGTACGTGGCGAACAGGAGATTGGAAGCTTTACAGTTTTAATATTTGTCCATCTAGGATTTCCAAATGGGAAGATATTTGAAAGGGTGCTCTGAAATGGTGACTACATTAAATTAATAAGCTTCCACTTGTATTGATTTCAGGCTGACATTTAGTTACTTGGCAGTTGTTGGTATACTTTTGTGGTCAATATTGTTGGACATTGTGCTTGGTTCCAAGTGAGCAGTGTTGCAGATTGTGATGCAAACTCTCCCACTGTAGTGCAGTGGACTATGTGGCGACTATCACAGTGTGATGGACTATGTGGTGGACTATGTGGCGACTATCACGCTGTGGTAGACTATGTGGTGGATATCACAGTGTGGTGGACTATGTGGCGACTATCACCGTGTGGTGGACTATGTGGTGAATATCACAGTGTGGTGGACTATGTGGTGAATATCACAGTGTGGTGGACTATGTGGTAAATATCACAGTGTGGTGGACTATGTGGTAAATATCACAGTGTGGTGGACTATGTGGTGAATATCACAGTGTGGTGGACTATGTGGTGAATATCACAGTGTGGTGGACTATGTGGTGAATATCACAGTGTGGTGGACTATGTGGTGAATATCACAGTGTGGTGGACTATGTGGTGAATATCACAGTGTGGTGGACTATGTGGTGAATATCACAGTGTGGTGGACTATGTGGTGAATATCACAGTGTGGTGGACTATGTGGTAAATACACAGCGTTACCACACGTCCCAAAATCACATATTAAACACGTGTGTTTTACCACATGCAAGACACTGTGTACCACACTGTGATCCACACTGTGTTTCACACTGTGATACATAGTGTGGTAACACTGTGATCTTTCCATAAGCGATCCTTGACGGGGCGTAGGTGGACGGGCCTGCTGAGTCCCGGAGGTTCAAAGGCGTGGTACGTTTTGGCCCGAGGTCTGCCACGGACGCCAGTACCTTCCCTCTCGTTCTGTCAAGTTTTGATGGGGTCCCTTACGTTTACCACGTTCTGTTCAAGGTCTAACACGTTTTATACGTTCTGCCAAGGTTTTCTACGGATGAAACGTCAATGCAAGTGAGCAAAAGCGCAGTTTTGTGCTCGTGGGGGTATAATAGGAAGGCCTATCAAATACAAACTATACAAACACATTGTCTCATGATACTCCTCGCATATACAAACAAAAAGCAATTAAAATTGTATGCAACCCGGTTTACTTTATGAAGTTATCACTATATCTGTTTAAGATTCAAAACAGGTGCTTAAACCCCAATCCCCATCATTTGACCGAGAATATCAGTAAATTCAATCTTGTTGCTTGTAAGAGGAAACACTTGTCTTTTCTTATAGTAAACACTTTTTTAGTAAACAATTTTATTAAACAATACCTGATCAGCTAATATAGTGCACCGAGCTGTATACTTGTAAAGATTAAAGAGGTTTGATTTTATTCTTACCTCACAATTTGGTCTTCTCTCTTGGTGTTGTAGATGAAATGTGTTGTATATTGTTCCCCTGCCGTGCCCGGCATTTTTTCGTCCTCTCAGACCGCGCTAACCGTTCCAGGCCGTTATAGAATGTAATGCGCCGTATCGCGCAGGGCCTGTAAGCCTTCAGGCTCCGTTGGGCGTCGTGGTTGAACGCAACGAAACGGTACCATACAACCCGGATTATGTTAAGAACCTTGACAAAACGCAGCAGAACGTACCAGACCTTTAAGTAACCGTCCGGTGCCGGGAATTCCCATTTCCGACGTTCCATTACGGACGGCCCCCAAGTTTTCTTACGGCCTGTTACGGGCTGAAACGTTGAGTTTCGTTTATCCCGCTTTTTCTGCGGCTCACTAAGTTTCCCATTTGCGCCGTGATTGCCGTGGCAAATTTTATGACAGTTAAAAAATCTGGCCCGGCATCCACGGCAATCACGGCGTGTCAAGTTTGTCCATCCCGTTGATCCGCGTTGTCTTACGTCCACCCCGTTTTGTCCGTGGCAGTCTGAAACGGGGCTGCCGGGGCTGCCGGGAACATGATGTAAACGCAGCATTAGCACTTGTAGTGTGCTAATTTATCAGCAAAAAAAAAAAATGTGACCGTGGCGAGCCTCGAACCAGGTTCCGCTGATTGAGAGGCGCTGACGTTACCGATAGACTAACGAATGCTTCTTGCAATCCAGTTTAGTCATGGGAGTCAAGTAGATAACATGAACTATGTGGAGTCGTAAATTCACTATGTAACAATATCGTACGATGTGAGTTAGTCTAGCGGTAATGCTAGCAATTCTCGATCAGCGGACCCTGGTTCGAGGCTCGCCAAAATTTTAATGAATGTTTAGCAGTTTAAGGAGCCGGTCCAGCTCCCGTGAAAGTGCTGAAATAGCACGCTGTGTGCATTACAATAGCACTCTGAGTGCAGTCCCTATGCATGCCCTCAAAAGTGCTATATACAGCACTTCAGTTTTCACAGTGTAGAGCCTGGGTAATGTTGGAGCGCCTTGAGCACCTTATTACGAGGTGGATATGAGCGCTATAAAAATACCCAAAACTTTTATTATTATTATTATTATTATTATTATTATTATTAATATTAAAATAGGTCTGCTGAAAAAACTGTCCAAGATACCACTTTTAAATTGTTTGGTGTATCCATTTTTTTATATCATTAGAAAAAGTTATATTCTTTCAGTTAAGAAAAAAAAATGATATTTGACCATGCTGAACAAAAAACCTTTATTGAGCTCTAACTGAAAACCACACATTGCGATTTTTTGTGATTTTGCGGTGCACTTGATATGTAAAATGAATATACATGTAGGTTGATAATACACACATCATCAAATTAAAGCTTAATTAATATACATTTTACATCAGTTTTTAGATACCCTTTCAGATAAATTTCAAAATATTGGGTTCTTCTTTAATTTTACTAAAGCATTTCTAGAGAAGCATAAACATGTAGCTTGAAAATACATATATAATTGGCCATATGAATTTAATCAATATTAATTTGCCAGGTTGACAATTATTTATACATTTTATTTCTGCAAATGTGTTGGATTTCTTCTTCAAGTGAGTTAATGCATAACATATAGACTGAGTCACAAGACACATCATCGGTCTACATTTTGTTTACTAAATCAGGATGTATAAAGGGGCAATTATGTATTTTGTTATTCTATCCATTATGAAAAAAAACATATTTCTTTTAGCGGGGCTCCATTTTTTTAAATACAATATAACATATAATTTTTTTGCTTTTCCACTTAGGAAAACTGAAACCGGGCTAAGAAAAGAAACGACCATGATGATAATGATTAGTGCATACGAAATTTATAGTACCATGAAATTGAATTCCAATGGAAATCATACCTTGGGTATAATGGAAATTTGTTATTCTTTTGTTTGTCTGTTTGGTTTTGGGCGGTACTTCTGGATTTGGATCTTTTGTCTATAATCATTGCATTCTTTAGGAGATGAGAAAATTGACACCTGACACTAAATCTTCCCCTTAATAAAACTGGACTAAGTTTAGTAGGTTTATATGAATACCGGCCATTGATTTTACTTCTTATCCCCCCCCCCCCCTTGCAGCTGGTATAATAAGATATTCAATGATGATTCAATGATTCATTTATTGTCATGCAACAAGCATAACAATTGGGTTACAGACTGATTTCCAAATTTTAAGCATAAAAATACATATCAGAAAAACTGCACGTGATGGATAAAAATTAATACAGCAAAAACATATTAATGCACATGTATTAAAGATATATTAACACATTGAGAATAAAAAAGCATGACAATATAATACTTCATTTATCCGTGATAAACTACATAAACAGTATACAAAAGGAAATAGAGTACAAGCAAGAGGTCTTGTCTTGCAGAAAACTATGCAGAAACAAAGAAACGAGAAGAACAAAAAGAGTATAAGTTGATCTTCTGTCACACGAAGGAGGGTCCTTCGTGTGACAACATATCAACTTATACTCTTATTGTACTACCACGATGATCAACATCTTCCGCACTACGAACAAAAAGAAATAAAAAACAGGAAGGAGAGAGAAGAGAGAGAAGAAAGGAGTACATACGAAGGATAGGGAAAGGAGAAACCAAAAGAAGGAAAATATAGAAAAAACAGAGAGAAGCTGGAAAAGAAAGGAAAGAGAAAGAGAGATAGAAAAAAGGATGAAAAACAGACAAAGAAAGAAGGAAAAAGGGTACATACATATGTAAAATAGACAACCAGTACTTCCCCTAACTCTGAAACAGGTGTGGCAATGTACACTCCAATATTCAAAACAAAGTATTATAAAACATTAATTTGCATAGTATCGTATGTTTAATAGCTATATGTAAAGGCAGTAAAAGAGTTTACATGCACATGTACCTAAGATAGCAGGGAGAGAGAAAAGAAGAAAGGAGGAGCCTATGATGGAGGAAGAGGAGAAGACAAAGAAAATGAGAGGTAGGAGAAGATGAGAAAAGAAAGAAAGAGGATGAAGAAGAAGAAGAAGAAGAAGAAGAAGAAGGGCACGTACATAAACAGTGCATCTCCTTTTTTATCCAGAGACAAACAGTGGCATTATACATAGCTTAAACAAAATACATTTAGCAATACATGTAAAGGCAATAATGTGGGATTGTAATATTCAACCGGTGTACATACAAGGCATATTATATTGCAATAATAAATCAAAGTACATAGTCGCCATACATGTAAAGGCAAGAATGTGGGATTACCTAACGAACTTCCTATTGTATGCTTATTATTGCACTTGGTAGGAAAGATTGTCTGAATAATGTCCTCATTCTACTTCTTAGCCCCCCTTGCAGCTGGTATAATGTCCTCATAGTCTTCGTGGCATTCCATGGTTACAATATCGTTTGAATAGACATGACCTAAGGTAATATTTCGATCAGGTTTCATTACTTCTAGACCAGGGGTAAATGCCACTGCATATCCATCCCCATCAAAGTCTGACTCTTTCTTGTAAGATTTCATTTTCGAGTTGCCGGAGTTGATATGGCTGTGAGGATGGGATTGTTCGCTGTTTATCAATCCCATATAATTGGCATTCGGTACGTTACCATCCTGTTTACTAACTGCGACTGATTTGGTACCAATGGTTTGGTCGTCCTGTTGAGCTCCTCCTACAACTGTCGCGAGATTTCCCAATTCCATCGCTTGAGGAACAGAAGTTCTGGAGCCCTTTTTAAAGCTAAAGAGAGTGATATATAAAATAATAAGTAACATACACAGATTTCCCTGACAGCCATAAACTAGGGCCAGAAAATCAGACTGACAAATATCAAACATCGTTATTTATTTCACCTGGCATAATACGGGGTTACGATGACAATCGATGATGTGCATTCTAGAACAGTCGCTGCCCAGGAATGTTTTTATCTATCATTATAATTTGTTTTCGATACGGTATAAATTCCGGTCTTACCCTTGTCGATAGCAAAATAGCACTATCATGACTATCAGAACGAGTAGAGTGATAAGGAACAAGACAGCTATGATTGCTACCACAGGAATTAGCCACGACATGTCAGGACTCTGAGGAAAAGGTGTAACATCTGGAAAGAATTGATAAAAAGGATATAAAGCATATTATTAACCATATTAGACATCTGAGCAATGCAATTTTTACGATTTATTGCCCGGCTTTGACAATCCAACAAAATTGCGGGCGGGCCGATAAATTGTTTAATGACCGGTTTCGATAGTTAATGGGATTTTGCGTGATAAATAGCGGGCAATAGATTGTATGTACTTTTGTACCATCTTTTCGAGTTCGCTTTAGACGTTTGATCCTGTTAATAAAATTGATATGGACTGGCAACTTTCGGGTATACAACATTAAAGGAGAATTAACCCCAGAGTATAAATGTACTTATGTTCAAAGGTGTAATATATTCTAAATCATTGTCCTGTATCACTTTAGAAATAAAATATCAGAAAAGGGTTTAATTCAAGGCATTCTAGTTCACCGTATCATCTGCTAACACTTTACATGGGGGCTGCCATTTCTTGATGATATGGAGTTGGACATGAACCATTGGAAACCGTTCTGGTCAAGAAGATATTTTTAATCCTAGATCTAAATTGCTTCTCTTCATTGCAAAAAAATCCCCATATATGATGGAAAATGCATAACAGGTGTATACATATATTCTAAAATTTGAAATTTATAGATTTCTTTTTAAATTCTCTGGTTTTGCTAAATAGAAATGGATTTCTTGGGCTTGCCAGGTAGAGCACAACATAATTTATACAACGCACATTCTGACTATTTTAGTTTGTCACGTTTGACATGATTGACGCTCGGGAAAGTTATCATCCATAAATTTGAATTAATTTGCTCCGTCGCGTACGTCGTAGTATCACGAAAATAAATTTATATTTAGTAAAATAATAATTTTGAAAGAAATATAAAACACATTTTCGTTTTTAGAATATATGTATATATCTGTTAAATATTTTAAATCTCAAATGGGCTTTTGTATCAGGAAGAAAGACAATTTTTCATTAGGATTAAAAATATCTTTATGTACACATCAAGAAAATGGCAGCCCCCAGGTATCGCTAGCAGACGATACATTTTGCTGAGAAAAGCTTGATTTATACCCATCTCGTATATTTGAAAGCAAAACTACGTTGGGCAACAAGAAGGAATTTATAAGCACATTTATATTTTGAGGTTAATTCCCCTTTAACTGCCCTCACTAGATTCGTATTGCCCTCGTCTGGAATTGAATTGATGGAACATATACAGCAACGACACTTTTACAGTGGGCATTCCTAGTTCTTGATAATTGTTTGTAATTTAAAATAATTTCTATTCAACTACTATTGACATACAGTCCATATATACCCTATAAATGCACAAATTTAGTATTAGCAAGAATGTATAAAAATAAACATTGTTTTCCAAACTAAGTAGTATCTTCTAGACTTTAATGTGTCACAGTGGCTTGACGTCTTGATGATCGACCAGGTAGTATACACCAATTAGTTTGTTTACCGATTAGCATTACATATCCATCCATTATCATATTAGTATCCTGATTTGCACTAGTTTAATGAATTGCGTGTCCAAGAAAAGTTGTACGTTTACCTTCTACATCAGTGGTAGAGTCTTCTCCAGTGCGCATTGCACCATCGGTGACTATTTTACTCGAAATTTGAACTGTTTTTTGATTAAAAGAAAATGAAAATCTATGATAGACCGTTCTACACGTATATAATCCTCAAAACAGTCTTGTTCTCTTGTAATCTGATATTGGTAAAATGTTTTACCAACTCTTTTTAGTGCATTATCCAACTGGCATTGCAGAAGGTTAACCATCTAATCCCACAAGAGACAATTTACATTTTCAACGAAATTGAGTTTCAAAAGTGAATTTTATTCCTAAATTCTTTTGAGTCAACTGAAAGAAAATTATAACAAATAAAGGTTGAATCTTTACGATGTTCAAAAACACTCCGCAGCTCCTGCCTTAGACTTCCACCGAAACTGCTACTACCCAAATGTGCACCCCCGCCAATAAAAAAGAATAAAATAAACACAAAACAACAACAGCAAACAGTAACGAATTTTCAATAACAACTACTCCGTACTACACCCCATCCCATTCAAATAGAAGCTAAATCCAAGTTGGTCATTTAGAGTGCGTTCGATAATTTATTTTCACCACATAAATTTATTAAAATTAAGAACTTTTTTTTTTATTGAAAAGATTTAAAATGGGCTCTGCTAGCAGTATCAATGTGTTTCGTATTGAATTTCAATTTTTAATGTATTTGAATGGACAGAAAAGGACAATTCGATAAGGTTTCATTCCCAAAGGGGCTAGATCCATGAAAATTAATATCATAAAACGATTCTGAAAAACTGAAAGTCATTGCTAGATTTCTAAAAACATAATTGAATTAATATAAGACAATAGCCCTACCATGTTATATCAAAATAAAGTTACAGTGGATAACAGGAAGTGGTAAAATAAAAAAAAACAACATGAATTTACAAAAACACACGTAAGGAGGATCTATCCCCTTTTGTACACTCTAAAAAATCAAGTGCTATTTTTAGCACCTCAAGATTTTGAGGCAGCACCTGTAAGGGCACGCATAGGGACTGCACAAATAGTGCTAAAGTAGCACTTGTACAAGTGCTATAATTCAACACCGGTCCAAGTGCTACTTTAAACACTTTAAGTGTAAGCCTTTTTACACTTCTGGTGCTATTATACGCATGCAGCTCACAAAAACAATACTTCTAGTGCATTAAATAACCCACTTTAGAGACCTCAAAACACTTTTGCACCCAATATAGTGCTAAAGAACACACATAAACAGTATGCACAAAATTACACCTATAGTGCTGAAAACTCACCCTTCTATAGTCTGTTAAACAGCCCTACACTAAAGGTCTAGATTTTAATTTCAGATTGATATGAACTGGTTGTATACATAGATGATGTGGACTTAAACCATGGCATGTGGATTTAATCATCTGAGAATTACTTCAGACAAAGAAGTGGCAATTTCGGAGGTTTAATTGTTCCATTTCGGCAATCCACAATCGTGACGAGAAAAAGCACACACATTGCCTTCGAAACTCCCCATGCCTGGCTGACCCCGCATGATCAACAATTCTCATGTCAACGACAACGCGTACCGTAATCGGTTGGCCACACCACAATGCTGTAAACATGGCATTTCAACTTCATTGCTTTTCAAGTTTTCATCATGTTTCATATCCACCACCACAAAAATGAATGTAAATATCATATTATTTGATACCTTTATTCGCATAAAATTACAGACGTTCTAACATTAATGTCTTAAATTTTTACTTACCACGCCATGCTTGTGCAGCAGATGATGGGTAATAATGCGTAATAAGCGATTTCGTAATATACCTGTTTACTAAGTGATTCAAATTTATGGATGTTTCTTTCCTGGGGACCTAGTAACGAGGTATTCCATTAACCTGTTATTAATGAATGAACTACAATACTTGGAATCCAGTTTGCATACATTACTTGTTGCTATGTTTGACAAGCCTCTGGCAAGCTTTCAGGTTGTCAAGAACAACCTTTGTTTCAAAAGTATACATTAAATTTGAATCATTTAGAAAACATGTC
Source organism: Heliocidaris erythrogramma (assembly GCA_025617745.1). Taxonomy (NCBI): domain Eukaryota; kingdom Metazoa; phylum Echinodermata; class Echinoidea; order Camarodonta; family Echinometridae; genus Heliocidaris; species Heliocidaris erythrogramma. The sequence goes on from CM046862.1 coordinate 47,167,897, forward strand.
TATTGGCCCATGAGCAACTTTTCGCAAATGACCTTTCCCTTTGTTCATTTGTCAAATACCAACTATCAATGAACACTTTGTTGCTTTTCAGCGGATTTAATGAAAAGTATAATTAAATGAATATATGACTAATCATTACACAGTCGATGCTTACCTCATTGAATTTTAAACGAACATGCCAGTTTATGTCAAATGACCTTTATCTGCTCATGCGCAAATCCTAATTACGAAATCGCTTATGAGCACAGAATTGTGCAGGTGCTAATATCACGGGACGTTGGTCAGCACTTGAAGTGTAAAACGAGCGTCCATTCAACACTTACTTTTAGCACTCAATTTTCTGCACCTTATCATCTCCCAGACGCAAATGGCAAGTGAGGTGTTAGAAATAGCATTTCAAGTGCAAACTTCCAATTAGCACTTCAGCACTTCACTTTTTAGAGTGTATATATACATGAAACTCTTCAAATACTCTGACAAAGTAAAATGAATGTACAATCTTAATCTAACTGCAAGTGCATTCATGCATGCACAGTCATATCAAAATACATACTCATAATACACACGTTTACCTGTAGTCTGCGTAGGGGCTCTATAAATGAAATAACGTATATGTTGGATAGCAATTTCAAAGCACCGCTAAGGCAAAATAGATTTACCCTTTGGAAGAAAATATAGTACAAATCTTCATGCAATCTGCCATTTAGGTCCTTGGTTTCATATGTATCATATTACCTTATGTATTCTTTACTTTTAGTATAGTAGTTTAGAGAGGAATGAAAACTTTGAGCGGCTACAATTAATTCATGAAATTGGCCGTGAATGATTATTTGACATTCAGATAATTCCCCGAAGAAGCCTCGCATTTCTCCCATAAACGAAGACAGTACTCTGTTTGGGGGTCTTACAGTGCAGTCCCGGGTGTATCGGGCATGCCCGGCACCTCCTTGCCACAGGCGCCAAATGCCACACTTTTCGTTGTTTGTGCAGACATTTTTATGGGTAGATTTTCCCCTCTTTCATGCAGAGTGTGATATAATTTAACTGGCCTGCGGTGTCCTCAAGTTGTAGAGGTTATATCTATCATACATCCAGTGTATATGTCTTTTATGCAATTTAAATCAAAGTGAAAAGGCCAGCTCACAAATTTCGTGCTTCGCTACTTCACCACCAACGTATTATGTATTACGTTTACTGGATTGTAAGGGAAAATGGGTGTCATGCAGACTTTTGAATATGTTAATACCATTATACATTGAATCATTTGCATCTAGTCTGTTGAACACCTGGGACCAGTTTGTATGGACTAAATATTCTGTAAAAGTTCCTATATTGTTATCCGAAAAGTTTTGGGTCCAAAATAATGTTAGAACATGCATAAACGGGTTTGGCAAGCCTATAGATATACTGGGAAGTGATGCAGACATATCACTTATTATTATGCTAGTATTTATGTGTCTAATGGAATAAGTTTTAACAAATTATGTTGTCTATAAATGTTAAGGATTTATTGGCTATTCGGGTGGTTGAATTCCAGAGCATCTTAACACAAAATTGTTGACAGTGATTACATGTATTACATTTTAAGAGATCAAGGTTGTATAGTCGGGGTCATCCCTATAGCTAGAAGGTCCGATAGTTAGCGGGTCCGATAGACCGACACCCAATAGATAGAAGGTTCGATAGACCGAATGTACGAGAGGGTCCAGTAGACAGAAGGTTCTATAGACCGAATCGGCAGGAGGGTCCAATAGTCCGAAGGTTCTATAGATCGAATGACCAACGGGTCCGATAGTCAGAAGGTCCGATAGATAGAAGGTCCGATAGATAGAAGGTTCGATAGTCCGAATGTACATGAGGGTCCAGTAGACAGAAGGTTCTATAGACCGAATCGGCAAAAGGGTCCGATAGTCCGAAGGTTCAGTAGGGGTCCGATAGTTAGAAGGTCCGATAGACTGACAATAAATACGTAAAAAGGGTAAAATAGTGGATAAAATGATAAGTGGGTAAAAAATAAGTGGTTAAAATAAGTGGGGCGTTCCAACCAAAGAAAAAGCAAAAAAGGAAGAGGTTGAAAAGGAAAGAAGAAAAGAAAAGAAAGGAAAAGAAGAGAAAAAGAAAAGAAGAAATCAGAAAGGAAAGAGAAAAAAAAAATCAAAAACTTCGCTCACTAGCATTATTAGGATTATTTACCAATTATTGATATTAGTTATTAATATAATCGCCATATTTATGTATATAAACCAATGCCAATTATATTAATAAGTCATATTCTTATGGAAGTTATTTGGTTTGCATCATGAATCTCTAGCTAATGTTATGCTATTTTTCTACTCAAAGAATGTTAGCAACATAACTGAAAGGAATCGAGCGGCAAGTTGACCTAAAGGGGCTAAAGAGATGAATTTTCAGAAATAAGGGCCTGTTGACCAATAGTCTCTTCCCAATATGAGAACGGAAGATGCCGACAACATGTTACACAGATTATAAGAACGGAATAACAATACGCTAGAACCTATTCTCAGGATACAAAATTCTTTTTTTTCCTCTCTCTCTCTCTCGTTCGCTCGCTTTGCTCGCTCATACAATCAAGAAACTAGGCCTAGATTGTTTCTTGCAGCAAGCACCTCTTACGTCCTGCAGCAACAAGAAGCCCGAATATCATAATATTCGGGAAGTGAGGTATCCGACTATTCTCGAATGCCCCCACCCCCCCCCCCAAAAAAAAATGGTATAATTTACCCGACAGAGTCCACAGACTAAAATTTGCCACAAGGTAGTAGTACGTGGGTAATCGGTGAACATTCAAGAAAGTATAAAAGCTGACATCATAGCTGGTAGGAAAATATCACCTGACAACCATAAAAAAAAATGGAAACGCCCCCTCCCAAAAAGGTGGTAGGGCGTAATTGAAACAAGTTCATTTTTATCGGTCAGAATCTTTTGTTGTCAGAATCTTATCTTTTGTTGTCTGTTAATGAAAATTCAACTATAAAGTGTGCACCCCATAACAATTCTTTGTTTTAAAAATAACACTTGTGTTAGAAGGGGACGCCCTTTCCACTAGAAAAAAAAAATACATGTTTCAAAAATGGTCAGCGTTCCCCATTGCCAATACATCGGTTTAGTGGCAAAATTAACCGGGGGGCTGAGCTGCATGGGTGGACCACCCCGCCCAACGGTGATGATTCAGATTAAGATTCAGATTTATTTCCACTCATAAAATGCATAATAACATATATAAACAATATACCCGTACAAATAAATACAGAAATGAGGGGGAAATGGAGTTCAGCGTGTGTGTGTGTGTGTAATTGGGTTTTTACAGACGTGTATCAATCAGATATGATTATTTACGTCTGGGACCGACCTTTAACGTCACCATCCGAAAGACGTGACTCAGTCTCGAACCTGGGTCCGCTGAATCAATTTATAACTTCCACTGGTAGCTGGATTACAGGCGCACGCCACAACGCCCAGTTCAGCAGAAAGGAAAAGTCCTTATATAAGCAAAACCCAGTGTCAACAATTCAGTACTTACAATAAAAACATAATACAGCATATGATAAAACATAATACAACATACAACAAAAAACACAAAGAGCTACAGGACATGTAATTTACCATACCATACTGAAATAACAATGACTGTTTCATGGCTGTATTTTCGTTTAAAAACATATAAAGAGGTACAATTTTTCAAATCATATGAAAGAGAATTCCAAATAAGAGGACCCTGATAAAAGATAGATTGCCTTATTAATGAAGAATGAAATTTGAATAGATGGTAATTAGATAGGTTTCTGGTCAAATAATCATGAACATTACTATTAAGTTGAAAGTGCGAAGATATTGCATTTGGTAAAAGGTCATGTTGGCAAGAATACATAAAAAGTGCAATTTGAAGCTTATTCAAATCCATTACAGTCAGTGATTTATGCTTAAGAAATAATGGTTTAGTACTGGCAAGGTATGGCGAATGACTTATAATGCGTATTGCTCTTTTTTGTAATAAATGTAGTCTTTGTATTCGACACTTTGCAGCATTTCCCCAAATGACTTTGCAATAATTCAAAAGCGGTAAAATAAGTGTATTATATATCATTAATAAAACACTAGTGGGCAAATACTTAAGAATTAACTTTGGCTATCCTGCTACAGACACCACCAATATGTTCTTCCCAGTTTAAACATGAATCAATTGTTATTCCTAAAAATTAGTACATGCAACTTGTTTTATATCAATATTGTTTAATTGAAAAACAAAATTATTAACACAAGTGTGTTTTTTACCAAATATCATAAAATGTGTTTTCTTCATATTTACAGTGAGATTATTAATTTCAAACCATTTACATACTTTTTTTTTAAAAACATTTATTAATAAATAATCACATGTCAATGTCATATCAGATGGGACAAAACAATGTCATACAAAACATGAGATGTTGTCTTCAACAATGCTGTTTTCAAAAATACACAAATTCTTATTTTTGCAATGTTTCTCCAGTTCCAAACGATTACGAATCAATCTTTTAAATAAACTGAGTATACCTAACTCATGAAATATGCCATTTCGGTTTTCTGTTCGAATAAAAATTGAATAAAGTGCATATCTTGCATAGATTATCAAAAGATTGAGAATTTTGTACTTTTTGTTTTTCAACTCATATCCTTTTATCAAAGTTGAAACGTTGCAGTTAATCTCAATATTGAAAAGTTGATAAACAATATATTTAAATTTTTCCCAAAACAATTGTGTTTTCTCACACGTTAGAAATAGGTGAACAGTGCTATGTATTTCACCGTCATTTAAACATAGAGGACTATTGCCAAGCTTCCATTTGTATAAGTTATACCGGTGAGGTAATAAATTATGTAAAAAGTTGTAATTAAACTCTATTATTTTACTTTCTTTAACAGCTTGTAAGTTAAGTAACCATATACATTTCCAATCTATATTTTCTTGCAAAAGTTCTTCCCATCTTTCTTCAACTTTAGGCTTAATAATTAAATTATTCGAGATTAAGGTATAAAATAACTTAGAACCTCTTTTCTTGTTTATATTCACTGAAATAAACGTTGAAAAATCTTCTTTTTTTGGTTGAAGGATTTCACCTTTAAATTCGGATTTACTCTTTTTCCAAACGTTCGGTATAGCATTCATCAAAATGCTGTACTCCTGAAATAGAGTTGCATGTTTCTTGTCAAATGAATGATACATTTCTCTAAAAGATTTAACTTTCAAATCCAAACATATATCTTTTATATTCAAAATTCCTGCATCAAACCACCTTCTAAAAAACAATACATTTCCTTTTTGGTCTTTTATATTTGAGTTAAACCACAGACTTTCCTCTTTAATTGGAATATTCTGAAAATCATTTACTGTGTTACCATTTACATACTGCTTTCATTTCATTATTAAAATTCCTCTGCAACATATCAATTTTACTATGGGACATAAATATAATTGTGTCGTCTGCAAAGAGGATATACTGGAGCACATTAGATACATTACAAATATCATTTATGTGGTCCTAGGTGGTCCTAGGATTCATCCTTGTGGAACTCCGCATGTAATCAACTGTTTGGCAGAACATTAAATAGACAAAATAGTATATTGTCGGTGATTTAATAGGTAATATTTTCAAACTAACACCTCTTATGCCATATTGCTGCAATTTAGGCAATAATATCTTATGATTCAAGGTATCAAAAGCCTTACTTAAATCTAAAAAGATACCAACCATTGTTTTTTGTTGTCTATTGCACTTGTAACTATATGTAAAAACTCAGTCATTGCTGTAGAGGTAGAATGTCCTTTTCTGAACCCATATTGGTTCTTGGTGAAAAGATCGCACTCAGATATAAAAGATAACAGACGATTATATATACAGCGTTCTAATATTTTAGCGAAGATTGGCAAGACTGAGATGGGTCGGTAATTTGTTAAGGCATCTGGTGTTCCTCCTTTAAAAACAGGTGTGACTTTTGCAATTTTAAGCTCCTCTGGAAAAATCCCTTTGGCAAGAGATGCATTAAATATTGAACATAATGGATTAGCAATAATATGAATAACACGCTTAACAACTCTACTTTCAATACCATCATAGCCTGTGCTGAAGTTGCCTTTCAAGTTATCTACAATATCTATAATTTCTTTGTTTGAAATTGGTAAAAAATATGCAGTTCTATCATTTTTACTTGCATATTATATTGCATCTTCAATACCATAATCATTATTAGATGTTTCTTGACATAATTTTGGACCAATACTTACAAAATATTTATTAAATGCTTCACTTATTATTCTTCTATCCTCAACAATTTCTCCATCAACTTTCATACTGTCTGGAACTTTGCTCTTATTCTTACGGCCTAATGTATTGTTTATAATTTTCCATGTTTTACACATATTACCAGAAACATTGCCAAAAGTATCTTCAAAATATTTTTTCTTTGTAACTTTTATCATGTCAGTAACTTTATTCCTCATTAACTTATAAGCCTCCCATTGAGTTTCTGAATAGTCTTTGAGATACTTTTTATACAATTTACACTTTTTTTTACACAACTTGCGCAACTGTGATGTCATCCAAGGCTTATACCTGCGTTTACTAGTTACATTTAATGATGATAATGCTCTGATAAAATACTTTTAACATGTTGAAAATGTATAAAACAAAACTTTAAAATAAGTTCCCAATTTTTTTTTTACTTATTGAATCGACTTATTTTACCCTTTTTACGTTATTGTCGGTCTATCGGACCTTCTGACTATCAGACCCCGTTGGACATTCGATATATAGAACCTTCGGACTATCGGACCCTCCGCCGATTCGGTCTATAGAACCGTCTGTCTATTGGACCTTCTCGTACATTCGGTCTATCGAACCTTTTATCTATTGGGTGTCGGTCTATCGGACTTTCTAGCTATAGGGCTGTAACTGTATAGTCTCCCCTTAGAAGCAGGTTTTGTTTTCAAGGCAAATAGAAGATAACACACTCTAAAAAGTGAAGTGCTGAAAAACGAGCGCTAATTGGAAGTTTGCACTTGACATGCTATTTCTAACACCTCACGTGCCATTTGCGTCTGGGAGATGATAAGGTGCAGAAAATTGAGTGCTAAAAGTAAGTGCTGAATGTTAGGACGCTCGTTTTACACTTCAAGTGCTGACCAACGTCCCGTGAAAGCACCTGCACAATTCTGCGCTAATAATTAGGATTTGCGCATGAGGAAATAAAGGTCATTTGACATAAACTGCATGCATGTTCGTTTAAAATTCACTGCGATAAGCATCGGCAGTGTAACGATTATTCATATAAATGTTATAGCAGGATACAATATTATTGTTGATATCATTTGTTTCATTATCTGTTTTGTTTTCATTCCACCCCTCTTATAAAGTGGAATGTCCTTGGAGACCATATTTTGTATTTGTTTCTGCGCCTACGCGCAACACAAATTAAGGCTTAACAGTCACTTTGAATTTATTGTGCACTCTCATCATTATTTTAATATCAAGCAACATTAGATGGTGTCCCTTCTTCCCTTTGTTATCTATCGGTAAGTTGATATATTTATTTCAAACATTACTATTGGTGAATATCTCGTACATTATTTGTAAAAAAAAAACCCATTATGATTGGATTGATATTTGGGAATTGTTTCATGAATATTAATGATTTACCTTTCAGGTGAATGATGCGTTTATATTTGCTCTTTATTGTGCACGTAGTGATGAGTTGATGTCTTTCAAAACAATTTTAAACCATATTCATATTTGGAAATGATGGCATTATATTCCATGTAATTAATGATATTGTATTGCACGTACTGGTGTGTGATTTTTGAATATTAATACAGGTCATTAATGCCCTTAGATTATCTATGTCACATTGATGATATGCTGGTATTTTGTATTGGAATTCATGATTATCTTTGCAGTAAGTTCATGTTGATTTGTTCGTTAATTTATGGATTTGTTGATAAACAATGAAAGCTGAATTGAAGCATATTAATTGCCGTTAATTAAGGTCAAGCGCGCAGTATGTAGCTTAGCGCGTATTTATTAAGCGTTGTTTGTAAACAGTTAATGTAAATACGCAACAGTAAATGCATTGTTACGTCACAGTAATTAATTATTTAAGTAATTATGCAACAATGAATACATTGTGACGTCACAAGTATTATTTCTCATTTCCTTTTTTAAAGCCTTTCTACGTCCTTTATGGTGTAAGCCTGTATGACGAGGAATTTCTGCAATCTGGATTATCTCTTGTGTTAGCGTCAGGTAAATGTTGTGAAAGATTTGATTATATGTTTTCATAGATGTGAAGTTTTGTTATTATAATTAGTGGACACTTATTTATGATTCTGTATAAAATGAATTTGTTATTTTGCCAATGTAAATTATCTACTTTTGTCATGCAAGAAAGTCTATTGCAATGTTTACATCGAAAATATTTGCCATGTTGTAATTATTCGTTTTTATTTTCTTGTTGCTATTACAGGCCGATCTTTTTCTTCTGCCTGGGCAGTGTTGTTATAATAGAATTGTATTATCTTTTGTCAAATAAATTGTCCTATTCGAATCAAATTTAGTTGCCGATTTTGGTTTTATCTTTCTCCCCCAGCCTTCATAGTTAAATGAATGAATTGATTTTGCTCTCCCTCATCCGTTTATTGATTGTGAACTTTGTGAACGATTCTGTCCGTAACATATTCATTTAATTATACTTTTCATTAAATCCACTGAAAAGCAACAGAGTGTTCATTGATGGTTGGTATTTGACAGTCTGCCAACTTAAACAATGCGCTTTCCAAAGTGTTCATTGGCGTGCTATTCTAGTCACCTGGTCTACCATGTCTTTCTTCCACAGAGTTTGAATTCTGTAGGTTGCTATGTCGGGCAAGCTTACGTATTATCTTTCTTTGAAAAGATGCCTATCCAAACGAAAAAAGGGAGGTCATGGGCCAATTACGAAATCGCTTATTACGCTTATAACTGTAGTGCAACAGCCATCATCTGCTGCACAGGCATGCCGTGGTAAGTAAAATTTAAGACATTAAATTTAGAACTTCTGTAATTTTATGCGAATAGAGGTATCAAATAATATGATATTTACGTTAATCTTTGTGGTGGTGGATATGAAACATGATGAAAAGCAATGAAGTGGAAATGCCATGTTTCAGCATGTGTGGTGTGGCCAAACGTCTACGGTACGCGTTGTCCTTGACCGTATCCGGACACCTACCCCCTGGACAACCACCCCCCGGATAACCACCCCTAGGATAACCACCCTCTAGGACAACTACCCCCTAGGACAACTACCACCTAAGGCAACCACCCTCTAGGACGACTACCCCCTAGGACAAGTACCCTCTAGGACAACTACCCCCGGATAACTACCCCCAGACAACTACCCCCCAGACAACTACCCCCTAGGACAACCACCCTCTAGGACAACTACCCCCGGATAACTACCCCCAGACAACTACCCCCTAGGAAAAATACCCCCTAGGATAACCACCCCTAGGACAACTACCCCCACGACAACTACCCCCCCCCCCCGGACAACTACCCCCCAGACAACCACCCCCTGGACAACCACCCCCTGGACAACTACCCCCAGACAACTACCCCCAGGACAACTACCCCCCACACAACCACCACCAGGACAACCACCCTCTAGGACAATTACCCCCAGACGCGTATTTTTTTCTGTAACGATTTGCGCCACTGACAAGAAAGGGCAGTATTTGAGCGTCAAGAAGCCCCGTTTTGGAGACTTTGAGACTACAACTTTAAGATTTGTATTTTCTCTCAGTTTCACCTTACTTTATTTCAGCAAAAGAAAATTTTGTCAATGATACTTTCCTAAATTCTAACACCCCTTAGCCTGCCGAGGCTCGAACTCGTGATTCCTTCATGACGAGCACAACGTGAATCCGAATGCGCCACACAAGGAACTTCGTGACTGGTTCGCTCATTTTATTATATCCCTACAATTTGTTTTTCATGAATATTCATGCCGACCAGTCCTGACGGAATAAACCGTATTGTCACCCCTCTTGACGCTCAAATACTGCCCTCTCTCGTCGGGTGGCTCAAGTCCTGACAGAAAAAAATAACGCCCCCGGACAACTACCCCAGGACCACCACGCTCTAGGAAAAGTACCCCAAATTGGACTTAACATCACATTGAACAAGATTGTGCTCGTTCGCTACGCTCGCTCGCCAAAATAGAATTAATGTGGCCTTTAGCAAAATTTCTGCCCGGACCTGCAACAATAAAGCCCAGATAATATACCAAATTTTATTAAAAGAGAAGTGTTTGTTTTCACTCATGCTTGCTCGCTTAATTGTTCCTCCTCCAACAATAAAACTTAGTTTATCACATTAAAAAAAAACAACAACAAAAACTAATTTATATATACTATCATTTAAAAAGAATTGTTTGATTTTGTTTTTTTGTTTGTTGTTGTTTTTTGGGGTTTTTTTTCTTCAGTGCATGAAGACAGGTATTCCCATGTGCAATATCAACTCTCTATTAGATGTTTTGCATGATCAACAATTAAGGGGGGGGGGGTGGGAAGGAAAACAAATATTCCAGCCGTTTGTCACACACCCCCACCCCCTCTCCCTCACGCACTCTACAATTATGCAACTCGTTACAAAGCTACCAGCCAATCCAGTATTAAAGGAAACTAGCATCGTGGTTGGTCGATTTAAAAAATAGTATGGGGTATATGTTAAGATGGATGAGATCGATGAGAAATTCAACTGTACAATGCATGTTGTGCTCGTCATGAAGGAATCACGAGTTCGAGCCTCGGCAGGCTAAGGGGTGTTAGAATTTAGGAAAGTATCATTGACAAAATTTTCTTTTGCTGATATAAAGTAAGGTGAAGCTCAGAGAAAATACAAGTCTTAAAGTTGTAGTCTCAAAGTGTCCAAAACGGGGCTTCTTGACGCTCAATTACTGCCCTCTCTTGTCAGTGGCGTAAATCCTGACAGAAAAAAAAATACGCGTCTGGGGGTAATTGTCCTAGAGGGTGGTTGTCCTAGGGGGTGGTTGTCTGGGGGGTAGTTGTCCAGGGGGTAGTTGTCCTGGTGGTACTTGTCTTAGGGGGTAGTTGTCTGGGGGTAGTTGTCCGGGGGTAGTTGTCCTGGGGGGGGGGGGGGGGGGGTAGTTGTCCTGAGGGGTAGTTGTCCCGGGGGTGGTTGTCCTGGGGGTAGTTGTCCTAGGGGGTAGTTGTCCGGGGGTAGTTGTCCTGGGGGTAGTTGTCCTAGGGGGTAGTTCTCCTAGGGGGTAGTTGGCTGGGGGGTAGTTATCCGGGGGTAGTTGTCCTAGAGGGTGGTTGTCCTAGGGGGTAGTTGTCTTGGGGGTAGTTGTCCGGGGGGTACTTGTCCTAGGGGGCTAGTCGTCCTAGAGGGTGGTTGCCCTAGGGGGTAGTTGTCCTAGAGGGTGGTTATCCTAGGGGTGGTTATACGGGGGGGGGGGGGGGGGGGTGGAAAGTATCATTGACAAAATTTTCTTTTGCTGATATAAAATAAGGTGAAGCTGAGAGAAAATACAAGTCTTAAAGTTGTAGTCTCAAAGTGTCCAAAACGGGGCTTCTTGACGCTCAATTACTGCCCTCTCTTGTCAGTGGCGTAAATCCTGACAGAAAAAAAAAATACGCGGCTGGGGGTAATTGTCCTAGAGGGTGGTTGTCCTAGGGGGTGGTTGTCTGGGGGGTAGTTGTCCAGGGGGTAGTTGTCCTGGTGGTACTTGTCTTAGGGGGTAGTTGTCTGGGGGTAGTTGTCCGGGGGTAGTTGTCCCGGGGGTGGTTGTCCTGGGGGTAGTTGTCCTAGGGGGTAGTTGTCCGGGGGGTAGTTGTCCTGGGGGTAGTTGTCCTAGGGGGTAGTTGTCCTAGGGGGTAGTTGGCTGGGGGGTAGTTATCCGGGGGTAGTTGTCCTAGAGGGTGGTTGTCCTAGGGGGTAGTTGTCTTGGGGGTAGTTGTCCGGGGGGTACTTGTCCTAGGGGGCTAGTCGTCCTAGAGGGTGGTTGCCTTAGGGGGTAGTTGTCCTAGAGGGTGGTTATCCTAGGGGTGGTTATACGGGGGGGGGGGGGGTGGTTGTCCAGGGGGTAGGAGTCCTAGAACCCTAAATCAATTAAGCAATCATAGGGTTTATTCCGTACGTAAGCGATATAATGACGGTTGCTCCCAGCGTCTTGCTGTGGCGAGATGCGTTAGCCCTCGGACATTTAACCTGAGGTATGTGGGTTCGACTCTCAGTTTGGACATTACAAAAATAACGTCTTGTTTTTTTTTGTTTTTTTTTACTAAAAGTAGGATGAAACTTTCAAACCCCATCCAGCTCCAAGCATTGTAGGGCTATTTCAAAGTTGCGCATGCGTCAAGGACGGTGGTGACAAAGAGTTCGTGGGAAAAAAAAGTTCGGGGCCGGGGCAGGGAAGTTTAGAAGGCGGTGTGTGTGCTTTCTTTTTCGTTACTATTGTGGATTGCCGAAATGGAACAATTAAACCGAAATTGCCACTTAAATCCACATGCCATGGTTTTAGTCCACATCATCATGTATACAACCAGTTCATATCAATCACAAAATACTTGTGAAGAGACTCCGCTCTCTTGGGGTCACAGGATCTGCGTTACTGTGGTTTTCATCATACATTGAAAATAGAACCCAATGGCCCGTATTCTGAACTCCGGTTTAACTTAAACCATGGTCTTAATGTGTGGTTTAACTATGGGTAGCCAAATGTGAGACAAATCTATAACAGTAGATATTCAATTTATAAGCATTTTTGGTACTCAAACTCTTGACCATTAAAGCATGAGACCAGAATCCTGTAAACATAAGGAAACCACAGTGTGAACAAATTCTTGACATTTTGGCTACCCATAGTTAAACCACACATTTAGACCATGGTTTAAGTTAAACCGGAGTTCAGAATACGGGCCAGTATGTCTCTGTAAATAACTCTAAATCTGAGAAGAGTGGTCTTTCCTATGGTATACCACAAGGCTCTGTGGGAGGTCCGCTTTTGTTTTCTATTTACCTTCAACCAATTAGTTTTATTATTAAGAAGCATAATATTAGGTACCATTGTTACGATGACGACATTCAGCTATTTGTTTCTGTACCTCCATCCTCTGATGCGATTGCTGAGGCTATTACAATTATTGAGGCTTGTATTCATGATATGAAAGACTGGATGGATTCCAAAGGTCTTAAGATAAATGAGAGCAAAACTGAGTTCATGATTTTGGGCTCTAAGAATTCTTTAATTAGGGCCAATCATAATCAGCTGGTTCTACATGTTGGTGATAAAGCCATTTTGCCATCCTCAAGTGTACGTAATCTCGGTGTAATATTTGATAACAACATGTCACTAACTAAACACGTATCTAGTATTTCAAAGTCAGTGAGGTATCAACTTCGAAATCTTGGGTTTATACGTAAATTTTTGACTAAAAAAGCATGTGAACAACTACTCCATGCACTAATATCATCACGTTTAGATTTTTGTAACTCCATTCTTTACGGAGTATCTAAAGTGCAATTAGACAGATTGCAAATTCTCCAAAACTCCAGTGCGAGACTCCTAACTTTCACTCCCAGGATGTCCTCTATCACTCCTGTGCTACGTTCTCTTCACTGGCTGCCTGTCCAAAAGAGAGTCCATTTTAAACTAATGCTTCTTGTCCATCGGGCCATCCATGGAATGTCGCCACAATATATTAAAGACATGCTGCACCCTTATAATCCAATACGTACTTTGAGATCTGGAAGTGATGATTTGTTGCATATTCCCCGTACCCGACACTCATGGGGGGATAGGGCCTTCTCACATGCTGCAGCCAAGTTGTGGAATCAACTTCCCCAGTCACTTCGCTGTACTAAAAACATGCTACTTTTAAAGAGCACCTTAAGACTTTTCTGTTTAACATATAGTATCCTTAAAAAAAATAACCCAATTATTTATGAGAAATTAATATTTTGTCATATATATTATCTAAATCTTGTTCTTGTCATTGCTCGTTGGTTTAATTGGCTGCCTGTTTGGGAATGGTGCCCTCTTTATGCCAGAGCTCCTGTGAGTACTGACTGAGCCGACCGGGTTTGACCCTTAAATTGTTGGTGAACGGAGCAGCAAGCAAGGGGGCACCAGGCCCCAACGGGGTGTTGCTAAGAATTCCGATGAGTGATGTAATTTTTTTTTTTTTTTTTTTTTTTTTTTTGTGGGTTGTGGGTTGATTTGTGGATATGTATAGTATGTAGGCATATATGTATATTATGTAGGTAGATATTTGTGCACATTTTTGTGTTTATTTGCCAGGCATAAGAGAACTGTTGCTGGGCTAGCGCCATGAGCGTCTTTGGACGGTGTGTGCGCTCTATAAATATACACTATTATTATTATTATTAAAATCTATACCTTAGGGCTGTTTAACAGACTGCAGAAGGGTGAATTTTCAGCACTACAGGTGTGATTTTGTGCATACTGTTTGTGTATGGTCTTTAGTACTTTATATTGGGTGCTAAAGTGTTAGCACTAGTAGTGCAGTTTTGGGACTCTAAAATGGGTTATTTAATGCACTAGAAGTGTGGTCTTTGCGAGCTGCATGCGTCTAATAGCACCAGAAGTGTAAAAAGACTTACACTTAAAGTGTTTAAAGTAGCACTTGGACTGGTGTTGAATTATAACACTTGTACAAGTGCTACTTTAGCACAATTTGTGCAGTCCCTATGCGTGCCCTTACAGGTGCTGCCTCCAAAACTTGAAGTGCTAAATATAGCACTTGAGTTTTTAGAGTGCATGCTTTCAAGTAGATCAAGAAATTAATTTCGGTAAGCTTGAGGTGGAAGTTAAATTTCTCCAGTAATAATGCTTCTTTTTCCGTATCGCGCGATCCGAGACCCTCATTGCTAAAACAAGAACAGTCCTTACAATAACACCCTCGCAGTTTTTTTTCGGCGTGTGAAATTTTGGGGTTCGCGCGATTAGTGGAGAGTCGCTCTCTGCGTGGGATATGCGTGTAGAGAAAGAGCAGCGTAGGGGAATAAGCCAAATATTTAAAAAAAAAACCGATAGAATTTAGACTACGGTGGTCCTCTGCGTTCTTGGAAAGCAGGACCTAGCAACACAGTATACCGACCCTCGCAATGAAGTCATCAAGAGGGGTTTTTTTGCAGTCTGCAATCCTTTTATGAAGAGGAGTGTTTTAACATCAATTAACGCTTTATAGTCTTACTAAGACATTTGTTTTGAAATTCTAACGAAAACTAAACAAGTATTGAAGCAAGAGTGTTTTTCCCTGTCATAGAAGCCCTGTCATAGAAGCCTTGTCATAGAAGCCAATATTCGTTAACCAGTAATTGCCGTGCAACACGCCTTTTAAAATGGTTCTTAACTGAGCATCATACATACCTTTAACGGTGGTCATGGTGGCATCAGGCACTGTAGTGGTATCATTGCTTGCTGTTGAAAATATAAGAATATGAAATTCATTCATGAATAAATCAACACTTCATGAACATAGCGGCAATGACAACGTATTTCATATACCCTCGTGCCGTCGCTTCATATCCAAATGTGTAATAACATGAACAAAGACCCAATGCATACACGTTATCCACTATACAGTTTGAAAAAAAAATGAAATGAAAGTGATACAGTCAATGCATAATTTGCACCAAAGGCCTAGGCTCCCTTATTCATATACCCTATTAAAAAATAAAAAATAAATAAAAAAAAAATCCGCAGCTTTGCTTTGTGTTGTTAAGCAATATAGTTGTCCCAGTGCTCTACCATGACTGGATCATCTGAATAATCTGGATCATGAAGAGGAGTGTTTTAAACATCAAATATTTAGACATTGGTTTTTAAATGCTAACGAAATCCAAACAATTGAAACAACCGTGTTTCCCCCGTGTCATATAAGCCAATAATTGGTTGGAGGGTATTAAAGCATATACCATGCATCGTAAATACCACTTACCAGTGTAAGGTGTTTCAAATATCTGGATATTGTCCAATCTGATAAGCGGTGGCACATTACTTCTCGTTGCTTTGAAAATTATCTGCAAATTGCAATATTATATGATGCAAAAGTCATATTTGACTTTGCTCACGAAAGCGAATTCGAACATTCAACATAACTATGGAAATTATATTATCTTTAACTGGGGCATACATGCAAGTTAAAATTAAAGTATCGAATAATCTCATGTAAACTATTAATGAAATATGAATAATACCGTTTTGCGTGTTTCGTGGGATAATAATGACGTTTGTTACAATAATTATGATACATATTTAGATGTGTTGAGTTACTGTACTTTTAACAAATTCATAGTGACGAAGCTTTTCGACCTGCACTCATCGGGTCACAACGCAGGAATGAGAGAATACAAGAAAATACAAAAGTCAAGGAAGGGTGTGTATAGCGACCCGGGTATGATCCGGGTACAAACTCCTTTTGTCGGCACAATAGCGGATCTCTCGACTGAATGAACAACGCTTCTAAGAAGCGAAGATGTTGAAAGCTGCGTGCTCGGGCAACAATAGTGAACTGAGCCAATGTTGCCCGAGCACGCAGCTTTAAGTTATCTTTAAGTTTTGTAGTACCAATCGTCTTACTGTACTTTCCTACAAAACAAATATCACGATATGCATGTACATCAAACTATTATTTCCTGTTCTAAATTTTATGAAATGGATTATTGGTGCCATAGTTCACACCTTTCCAACAATGCCAACGACACCCGACTATTCTGGAGGTGGATGTGATATGTGATATATGGTTACAAACCTCAACATCCATCTTGTTCGCACAAGAATAAGGAATTTCTGTAGAATCAACCAGCTCTGATCCAGTAACATTAAGTTGCAGAGCTGGTCCTCCGTGTTCTCGACAAGCTGTAACTAGCAACATAGTACCGACCCCCGCAATGAAGTAATCGAAAGATAGGTTTCCTCGTGGAGATGTGAAATTGTATGGGATTGAAAATATGGACATATCACCATTACTGCCGCTCATAGATACGATTGCTGATAGAACACCTGTACATTGGAAAATAGAGTGAAGATATTTGCAGGAAATATGTATTGAAAATAATCAACGGCCCATCAACAATGCAATCATGTTCAATTTGATTTTTAATTATTCTTCGTAAAAGTTCATCGTTTTCTGATTTTAATGAAAAATATATACATATCACCTGCACTGCCCATGCTCGTAGATACGTTTGCTGATAGCACATCTGTACATTGATAAATAGAGTGAAGATATTTGTAGGAAAAATGTATTGTACAAAATAATAATCTACGGCCCAACAACCACGAGATCATGTTCAATTATTATTTGCTTTATAATTCATCTTCGTAACAGTTAATTTTGTTCTTATTTCAAAGAAATAGGAGTTTAACCACATGAAGCAAGTTTGACAATTACAGAAATGATTTCTTACATCTCCATGATTATTTAGTTTGTTGTGCACAAAATTTATATATTTATATATTTGTAATATTCAGTACACAAACCTCCATAATGGCAGAAAGGCCAGAAAAAGGTTCTTTATGTCAACTTTCAGACATTCATAACTTTCGTTTTTTAATTTCTATTCATATAATATTTGTATCAATCTTTATTTTTCAAAAAATCTTATTTTCAGTAAGTGGCTCGAGTCAAAGTGGAGCGACATTCCCTTTAGTGCAATGACATCAAAGAAAGAGAGAGAGCGCGCGAAAAAGAAAAGTAAACTGCTCCGGGGGAGTACTTATATGGGGAACGGAATGAGTGAAAAAATCAGTTTACTATATTTGATTTGATTTGATTTATTCGTCAGGTATATTGCAATACAAACATAACCAGGTACCATGACAGGATAGCCCATGAAAGCCGAAATGGCTTATTTCCAATAACTGATTAAAAAAATACACTAAGAAAACATATTAGTACGGCTACAAGACTATCGTACACGTACGACAAGTAATAAGAATGTACTAAAGTAGCAAAATAAAACATAACATTTTTATAAAGTAGGCGAAGATTACATAAACGTGAAAACAAGACTTACTCAACGGAAAAAAACTATATACAGAAAATGATAATGAAACTATCGATAATAAACGTTGGTTACATCAGTCATATAATATAGGAAAAAACCATCTGAGCTACAAAAAGGAGAGGTGAAATATAGTTATGGAGTAGACACATTTTTCAGATGATGCTTCAATACCTTTTTAAAATGTAAAAAAATCTTAACTGACTTAACATGATTTGGGAGGGAATTCCAGAAAAGAATACCGTTAAAATAAAAGGAATTTCCAATTTTACCTTTCCGCTTAGGCACTACGAAATTAAATTGACTATTTCTAGTGTCATGCCCATGAACACTTGAAGAGCGAGTAAAATTATTTGAAAGAGCGAGTAAATAATATCATATCGGATGCAGTGGGGGTAGGAAGTAGAGCCTGATTACTCAAGTACAGTTATTGCCGGCCTTTCTTATTAGCCAGTAGTAATGAACAGAACATTTTGAGGGGGTCAAGCCAGTAAGAAATTAATATTATTTTCTTAAGAGCAAGGAATACGTATTACCGAAGTATTAATCCAAAGATTGAGGGGAGGCGGCAAGCCCCCTGGCATTTTGCTGCATATAAAAACTTCCAATTCTAGCTGCCCCATTTGTATATATTATTGTGAATATATTCATTCATTTATTTCTTTATCTATTTATTCATTTATTTGTTTATTAATTAATTTATTAATTCAATTACTTTATCTATTTACTGTCTTATTTGTGAGATGGAACACCCTGATCAGCACAACTTTTGTTATCAATAAATTGCCTGGTCGAGTAGAGACACAGATCAGATTCTGATCTCAATAAACATCCTTTCCCCTCTTCTCGAATAGGGATAGGCATCGTTACATCACATGTATGGAGACTTGAAAATGTCGAGAATGACATCTTTATACATTTTCCAGTGAGGATTTCATATGGGAGATGGCATGCTACGAAAAATCAGCCACTGAAATATAAGATTTTTGATAAGACATATAGGCATAGTCATGTAATCACATTAATGATGACTTTAAAGATCACATGGAATATATATATTCCTTGATTTGATGTAAATATACACACTCTCTTTTAAATTTATGACGAAACATGCGCTCTGTAGTATAGGAACGGGTTAAGAAGGTTATAATGGGCCTACAAAGTGTGCCGAAATAAGATGGCTTGAAGGATCCATACTTCGCCGGCATAGCGTAAATGTCGGGAATGACATCTTTATACATTTTCCAGTGAGGATTTCATATGGGAGATGGCATGCTACGAAAAATCAGCCACTGAAATATAAGATTTTTGATAAGACATATAGGCATAGTCATGTAATCACATTAATGATGACTTTAAAGATCACATGGAATATACATATTCCTTGATTTGATGTAAATATACACCCTCTCTTTTAAATTTATGACAAAACATGCGCTCTGTAGTATAGGAACGGGTTAAGAAGGTTATAATGGGCCTACAAAGTGTGCCGAAATAAGATGGCTTGAAGGATACATACTTCGCCGGCATAGGGTAAATTTTAAAGCCCAATTGTGTATTTTGTTATGACAATAAAACTACAATAATATAGGTTTTCCCGCCCATTTTCGTCACCTATTCAAGCGATTTCATCAGCTTTTAATTCAATGTCGTCTGGCGAAGCGTACCGCTCTCAAACACGAGGATCGATTTCGTCCAAATGTCATTTAATTTCGTCTTTGGTCAACCAATTTAAAACAATTTAGCATTCACATTCGTCAATTGTCACTGGATTTCGTCCCCGCCGGCAAGCGAGTAAAAATGTTCAGATCAAATTCGTCGTCTTTTCAAACAAATTAATTTTATTGCTGTTCAAATTCGTCTGAAGTTTTTCATTCCTCTCTATAGAGGATACATAAAACCTTTAACTTTTTTCTTAACTTTTACGTGATTCATATAATTATATCGATGTTTAGCTACATGTAAGCATGATAAGCATTCTTTTTTTTTTTAAATTCCTTTCTGTGATTGTGTCATCAAATGGATGTATCGATGCATTTTTATGTTTACAGAACCTTATTATTCGACAATGAATATTGAAAATTTGTCTATATATCTATTTAAAAGTTTATTTATATCCCGAAAAAAACTTGTTTCAACTACATCTTTTATTTATCTTTATTTTGTAATTTTCTTGTGAAACTTCACAAGAAAAATACCGTATTAACAGAAAGACGGCCAAAACTTGTAGTTTTACAAGTCAAAGAACCTGTTAATCTACAGTTATTTTTTACAGTGTACCTGTGTACCAAATTTGGTGTTGTAAGATTCAATGTCTTATTATTCTTCTTATTTTTTTTAAAACTTTGTTTTAAAAAGCTAGGCTCCTAAAACAGATTGGATAGATTTTGGGGACCTGAAAATTGTGCAATTGTACATGTTCTAATGCGATTTATCTGATTACACCTACATGAAAATTCATATCTCTCACTAACTAGAAGATGTACCCAAGTGGCGGCTATTTTTTTTTTTTTTTTTTTTAGAGGGCGCTGCTCAGCGGTGACCGGTTGGCTTTTTACTTCTCTCTTAAAAATTTTCGTTTTTTTTCTACGTTTATATATTGCTTCGTGACATGTTTTGTACGTCAAAATGTCTGTGAACATCTGGTGTATATCGTGGATCATCGTTATCGTGATAAATCTTGTGATTTTCCCAAAATGTGAATGCTATGGAAATGGTTACAACATATTTAAGTACGAACGCCAAGTTCTGTATAATATCACCACAACGGACTTGTCGAGGCTCCAGTCGCCTGAACTACCGGACTGGGTCCCATTACGACATGGCCAAGATGGAAGTGATCCCGGTTGTGCAACCAAGCGTAGCCAGCGTAAGCGGGGAAAGAAAGGCGGCGTGAGACAGAGTGTTCAGCGACGCGGTAATAAGCCCTCGCTTCCAACCATCACAATGGCGAATGTACGGACGATAAACAACAAAATCGATGAGATTAGGGGGCTCACCCGTTACAACTGTGACTTTCGGCAATCTAGCTTGCTATGCCTCACGGAAACATGGCTGGCACCCTCCACCCCTGACGGCGTTATTAATATCGACGGCTTCCAAGTAATTCGGATGGATAGATTGCAAGCTGCGACAAAGAAGGCAAAGGGCGGCGGGGTCTGCATCTACATGAATGAGAACTGGTGCCGAAATTACATCATTCGGTCGCAGGTATGTCAGCCCAACGTTGAACTCCTGTGTGTATCATTTCGGCCATTCTACCTCCCCAGAGAATTCGGCCAGGTTCATGTCCTGGCTGTGTACGTCCCACCTGACGGTGACGCGGAGGTTGCAGCGGCTACGATCTCGGACAATACCATATCAACGATTTCTCCTGATGCTCCAATTATGGTATTTGGGGATTTTACTCACTGTCGCCTCGAGGACACGCTCCCCAACTTCCAGCAAGTGGTCGACTGTTCTACTCGAGGCAACAATGTCCTGGATCGTTTCTACTGCTCCATCGGCGACGCGTACAAAGCGATTAAGCGCCCAAGTATCGGAAAGTCTGATCATCTTGTTGTACACCTAATACCGAAATATAGGCAGCTCATCAAAAGGGAAAAGGTTCAGAGAGAGTGCATCAAAGTATGGAATGAGTCTGCAATTGAAAAATTGAAAACGTTCTTTGAAATCACAGACTGGGACCTACTTAAACATCTAAAAACACTCGCGATGGAAATGTATGCAAGAAATGATTGGACATAAACAAAAATCAAAATCTCCCGTAGTGAAAGACTCAGTTTATGATACAGCTAATGAGTTTAACAGATTCTATGCTAGGTTTGATGATAAAAGTTATGCCCTCTGAGTAATAACCCCCTTGAATAGCCAGTGCAATAAAGGGACAGAAGCATGTAAATGATATTTTCCCCCTTATTACTTTCACTATAATTTTATTCTTTCTTTCTTCATTTGATCAACTTCACCCCCCCCCCACATTTTTTTTGGTGTTTTTTGTGTTTTTGGGCGGTGGGGGTCGTTGTGGATTTCGTTGTTGTTTTTTCAGCTATAATGCACCAGCATCTTCAAGAACAAACAAAATAAGAGATAGTTTTGATTACTAACCTTCTCCATTAATCATAGTTGTTGCCCACATCCGATCCAGGTTTACGATTCCACAGTCATCACGTTCAAAGTCACATGACCAGTCTCCAGGGAGAAAAGCAGTACATGTGATTAAAGAAAAGGTTGAGTTCTGGGAAAGGTTAACAATAATTTGTGAGCTTTCTAATTCACTCTTTGCAGTTTGGAAGATTTTCATAGAAGAAATCAAGAGGATTGCTTTTCAAATGCCCTCATATTTAAAATAAGACAAGAAACATCTGAAATGTTTATGTAGTCCCATTAAGACATTTTGTGTATGTGTACTGAACATTCAACCTTTCCAATTACTTCCAGATAGTTTCTTTCAAAATGTAAATACATGTAGAGAACTGAACTTTATCTTTAGATGTATATTTTATTACCAATTTCATTATTGCTAATACAAAATCAAGTGTTGATTTTTCTTCGTAAAACTTTGGGAGAACTGTCCCATATGAATGATAACCACGTTTATTTTTTTTTTTCAGGTGGTAAATGTGCGGCCTAAGATGTGCAGCTATTGTCAGATATTCCTCTCACAGCTAAATAACATTGTATCACAGAATAATAGAAATTACATACCGGGTTCGGCTGCCGCAGAAAGTCCAATGGAAATCATCAATATTATAGCTGTCCCGTCCATTTTGAGATGAGATAAGTCTACAATCTAAAAACTAGTATTTGTTAAAACGATTCCTGCCTAACATATTACAAGTGATAAAGCCAATCCGACTCTATAAAAAATATCGTTTTCGTGCCTTTAAAGTTTTGTTTTAAGCCAACTGGATTAACAAGATGATTCATTACACATATTTGTTTTCAATTAACATTTCTGACGAAAAAAAGATCACCAGGCCGAAAATGTTTATATCAAATTTATTTACATTCCTTTCGCCCAAAATGTGCGATTTTGTTTGGAAATGCGTGGAAATCCAACAAAAGCATATTTTCTGACTACTGTCACAACAATAAACACCTTTAAAGGCCATGTGTGATTAAAAAGAACAGTGTAATGATGCATGCGCGCGTGACGTCTTGCATCCCCTCACCGGTTCCTTCCCCCAACCTCTCCCTCTCTATTTTTCTTTCCCCTTGATCCCTCTTTTTTTTTCTCTCTCTCTCTCTCTCTTCCTCTCTCTCTCTCTCTCTCTCTCTAATTTTATAAACAAATCAATTAATAAACACTCCTATCTTGCTATTAATGTTATGCTTGAAGAGACAGTTATATTAATACCTTCCACCAACATTATGTTTTGTGTTGTAATACATTGCACATTGATGTATTACTAGTATTTCTTTAAACGGAAGAAAACATCCCCTCTTATCACCGGGTGTTAATCAATTATTTCACTTCCGTCGATATCTACTCTTTAATATCTTTTGTTCACTTGATGTTTGTACACACAATTGTTCGCACCAAATTAATAGAGTATGCCAGTGTGGGTTCTGAGTGACCGCTTTGCTGAAATTAGTTTGGCGGTGTCACCCTGAATGAAGGTCAGACTCTGCAAATACAAATATTCGCATGCAACAATAGTTATGTTCACACGTAGTACATGGCATCGATGCTATGTAAGTTTCAAAAATATTTCCAGTACGTTCAGACAGGCCATGATCAACTTGCTTCTATCACCCACTCGTGACTATCCATCGCTCACTCGCTGCCAAAACAATAATTACTGCGCCACACAGAGTGACCCGAGTATAATTGGTATGCATGGTAAAATGCGCGGAAGTTTGTGCACAGGGGTCATATCATGCGAAGCATTTGTTTTGAATATTTTATTTGTCCTCATAAATCAACATAATAACACAATAACAATTAAGTTTTAATATCGATAATACAATCAACTAGCAAATACATGTGTTATAATACTCACTTTTAATTAAACCTTGTACATGTCAAAACTGACTGAACTCCAATCTTATGCCAAAATAAAACACATGCATGCACACTATATTCTCTGGTAAGCACATGTAAATCAAATTCTAAAGACCACATCATATTTTAGTTAAGGTCTGATTCTGAAAAAGCAGATTCTCCGCTTTAAAATGATATAACTCGTAGACATATCCTGTTTATCATAGTGCACAAGTATCAATGCAAGAACTTGCTCCGGGAGATTTATGGGAGATTAAAATGAGACAAGAAAAAGAAAGGTAATACAACAAAATCCAGAGAAGACACACATAAGTCTGATAAAAAAAAATCAAAAATACCGCTATTAGATTGTTTGGTGCCTCCACATTTTTAGATTACCAACCAAAACACGTTGATTGAGCTCTAACTGAAAATCACACAGTGCGACTTTTGGGTGGTTTTGTGGTGCCTGGTCACATATATAAAAAGAAAAAGATAGAAAGAAGGACCCCCCCCCCCCTAAAAAAAACAAAAAAACATTAGCCTACTTACCCCTATATACATCACATGAATACATACATTACCAGATGAAACAGACAGAATGATAATAGGAAAAAGTAGGGAAGAGGGTACGTAACATGAATACATACATTACATTATATTATAGCACCACATGAAACAGACAGAATTATAATAGCAGCGAGTGAAGATAGCAGCGATTGCGCTCACATTACAAATAGTCACAAGCGCGGTGGCTGGTCTACCGCAAAGCGTCAATGCTTTGTCGCTGGATCCTGAGATTTACTCCTGCTAAACTCGCTGCAAGAATAGTTTGGAAACTCGCTTCTATCTCGTGACTATCTGCGTTCAGACAGAGTTTGGTCTCGACACTATCTGGTCTTCACCAAAATAGCATCGACACATCGATAGCGTCGATGCTATCGCACTACGTGTGAACGTACCTAATAATACTATTGGTTTCTGTATACAGAAACCAATATATGACAAAAATATATGAGAAATAATATTTCAAAGACAATAATATTGGAGCCTATAACATACAAGCGTAGATTTCACCCTAGTATCCTCCACATTTCACTCTTCTTTCAGCTCGGGTCATTTCGTGGTCTACTTTTGGTCAATAAAATTCAACCCTTATCATGCTAATGTTATCGATAGCTTCATACCCGACATAGCTATGTTACATATTATATGTAGTTTCCTTTCCCTACTCCTTCCCCCTGTTCTCTCTCTCTCTCTCTCTCTCTCTCTATATTCCTCTCTCTTTCTTTCCCTCTATCTCATTCTCTCTCTCTTCATCTCCTTCTCACTTCTCTGTTTTACTCCCTTTAATTAAGTCAAGTCTGCTATATGCATACATTGCGTGTGTTCATACTTGAGAAAAAAAAAATCTTCCTAGGATACGTTTCGAATTCATTCAGTTTTGATAGATTTAAAGGATTCATGTTCACTCATTAAGATAATGCATTAACAAATATGTTCACTCTTCTTTTATTAATAGATACAGTCAAGAACAGATAAATTACAGAAGTATTAATTAAGGATTCATATAGTTGACAGGAACGTAACAACGGGCCACATTTAATGAACATCAAGGGATAAAAATTGTACACCATCAACGATTTAGGATGTAAGATATGTACCCTTGAACACAAAGTTTGATTTTACAGCATTATATTTGGTGCTGTTGAACCGGTTTAACTCCAAAATGTGAACATTTGCTAACATCTGTCATAGTCAGGAACTTGCTCATATGGCAGGTTTCAATATTGTTCATGGAAATCCATGATTACATTGTTGAATGATTAATGCATATGTCATATGTAAAATAAATATATGTAAATAATGAACACATAATATAATTAAAACTTAATTAATATACATTTCACATTTCAGAGTTCTGAGATGCTCTTTCAGCTAATTCTCTAAATTTCAAAATATTTGGTTCTTCTTTCATTTTCCTGAAGCATTTCTAGAGAAGCATATACATGTAGCTTGCAAATACATATATAATTGGCGATATGAATTTAATTAATATTCATTCGCCAGGTTCACAATTATTTATAATTTTATTTTTGCAAATGTGTTGGATTGTTTCTTCAAGTGAGTTAATGCATAAGATATAGAGTCATAATATGTATCATCCGTCTGGATTTGGTTTACTAAATCAGAAATGAGGCGCACATAATAAAGGGGCAATTATGTATTTCGTAATTCTAACCATTATGAAAACGATTATTTCTTTTAGCGGGGCTCCACTTTTATTCGTATTCAATATAACAAACAAATGAACTAACAACCTGCATCAGTTATTTGATAGGCCATAATTTTTTTGTGCTTTTTCCACTTAGGAAAACTGAAACGGGCTAAGAAAAGAAATGATCATGAATATTTCATGATTATTTTATGATGAGTACATACGAAATTTATATTATCATGAAATTCAATTCCACTGGAAACTATACCTTGGGTATAATGTAATTTTGTTATTCTTCTGTTTGTTTGTTTGGTTGGTTGGCCGGGGTTGTTGTTGTTGTTGTTTTTTGTTGTTGTTTTTTTTTTTTTTGGGGGGGGGGACGTCTAGATTTGGATCTTTTGTTTAGAACCATTTTCTTTTCGAGTTTAAAGGATACTCAGGTATGCCAACGTTGTCGATTTTGTCTGTTCATTTGGTGACAAAAATTTTATTTTTAGGAGCTAGTATGTCCTCATAGTCGTCGTGGCATTCCATGTTCGCAACATCGTTTGAATAGGCATGATCTGGTTTCATTACTTCTAGACCAGGGGCAAATCCCACTGCATATCCATCCCCATCAATGTCTGAATCTTTCTTGTAAGATTTAATTTTCGAGTTGCCGGAGTTGATATGATGGTAAAGATGGGATTGTTCGCTGTTTATCAATCCCATGTAGTTGGTATTCGGTACGTTACCATCATTGATTGATTCATTCATTCATTCATTTATTGCAACTAAAATAAAATCATATAGTTGGCTTAATACAATGTAACAAATATAATATGTATACACAATATAAAAAATTATATATAATACAAAGAAGTATATTGGAAAAGTAAATGAATCTTATAGAAATAAATGGAGAGTAAATTTTTAATACGCTCAAGAGACTGAAATAACCCGGCCTTTAAAAGAGTGTGGAAAAAAAATACAAAATACAAAAACAAAAACATAAAAAACCCCTAGAGAAAACGGAAAACCGAAAGCAAGAAGAACAAGATGAATACGACTGCGTCTCTCATATGCCTCCGCCCAAATTCAGTTGATGACTCAAACTGTTCTAGAAATATTTGATAACGAGGCTAAAACGAAGTAATTTCATGTAATTTCATGTAAATTGACCTCTATGACCTCTGACCTTTGACCTACTTACCCAAAAATCATGTTTATTAACTGCTACTGATTTGGTACCAAATGTTTCGTCGTCCAGTTAAGCTCCTCCTACAACTGTCGCGAGATTTCCCAATTCCATCGCTTGAGGAACAGAAGTTGTGGAGCCCTTTTTAAAGCTAAAGAGAGTGATATATAAAATGATAATTAACTTACACAGATTTCCCTGACAACCATAAACTAGGGCCAGAAAATCAGACTGACGATTATCAAACATCGTTATTTATATCACCTGGCATAATACGGGGTTACGATGACAATCGATGATGTGCATTCTAGAACAGTCGCTGCCCAGGAACGTTTTTATCTATCATTAAAAGTCGTTTTCGATACGGTATATATTCGGTCTTACCCTTGTCGATAGCAAAATAGCATCACGACTATCAGTACGAGTAGAGCGACAAGGAACGAGGCAGCTATGGTTGCTACCCACAGGAATTAGCCACAACAGGTCACGACTCTGAGGAAAAGGTGTAACACCTGGAAATAATTGATATAAATGATATAAACCATATTATTAACCATTTTAGACATCTGAGCAATGCAATTTTTACATTATATTGCCCGGCTTGGACAATCCAACAGAATTGCAGGCCGATAAATTGTTTCATGACCGGTTTCGATAGTCAATATGATTTTACGTGTTAAATAGCGGGCAATAAAGTGTATTTTTTAACCATATTTTCGAGTTCGCTCTGGACGTCTGATTCTGTTATTATTGATATGTATTGGCGACTTTCGGGGTATACAACATGAATTGCCCTCATTAGAATCGTATTGCCCTCTTGAAATGAATTGATGGAACATATACAGCAACGACACTTTTACAATGGGCATTCCTATTTCTAGATAATGATTTGTAATTCGTAAAATAATTTGCTTCTATTGACATACAGCCCACATAATACTCTATAAATGCAACAATTTAGTATTAGCAAGAATTTATAAATACAACATTGGTTTTCAAACTAAGCATTATCTTCTAGACTTTTTTTTGTCACAGTGACTTGACGTCTTGATGATCAACCAGGCAATATTCGCTAAGTTTGTTTACAGATTGGCATTACATATCCATCCATTATCATATAAGTATCCTGATTTGCACTGGTTTTATGAATTAAGTGTCCAAAGCAAGGTTGTGATACCTTTACCTTCTGCAGCAGTTGTAGATTCTTCTCCAGTGGGCCTTGTACCATCGGTGACTATTTTACTCGATGTTTGAACTGTTTTTATTAAAAGAAAATGTATGACACACCGTTATACAAGATTTTTGTTTCACAAAACCATTTCGTATTAGTCGGAATTGTCAAATCATTCTTTATCTAAATCCGAATTATACAGTCTCCTTTAAAAAAAAACAGAAGCTTTTTCATTTTCATTACTCTGTTTTCACTCTTTTTTTGCAATTTCCAGAGTATTATTTATATATATTCCGAACATTAGAATAATAAATGTATTTTGAACATAAGGAATTCATTGAAGTGTGTTTGGTGGGGGAAATGGCATCCAATACTAATTAACTTTTCCTCAATATACGTATAATCCTCAAAACAGTATTGTTCTCTTTTAATCTACCCAACTCTTTTAGCGCATTATCTAATTGGCTCTGCAAAAGGTTTACCATGTATTCCCTCGAGAGACAAACTCAATTACATTTTCAACGAAATTGAGTTTTAAAAGTGAATTTAGTTGATTCCTAAATTAGTTTATCTCAACTGAAAGAAAATTATAATAAATAAAATTTGTACTAATACAATGTCCAAAAAACGCTTCGCGGCTCCTGCCTTGGACATCCATCGAAACTATACTACCCAAATGTGCACTCCCCCCCCCCCAAAAAAAAAAACCCCCAAACAACAACAGCAACAACACCAACAAACAAACAAACAATAGCGAATTTTCAACTACAACTACTCCGGACTACCCCCCCCCCCCCCGTTTTTCCTAAAATCATGTTTGATAAGAATTGATGTGACAATTTATCGTCTTAAATGAAGAGCTTTTAATGCCAAAAATGAGCTAAATAGATTTTTTTCGACCGAAATATAAATATTTGCATCTCTGACATGTACTATATTCCATGAAAAAAATATTTTCTGAAAGCTGAAACAAAAAATGGTAACAAATTTAGGTTTCATTCCAAAAGGAGCTAAATCCACTTTGGTCATTTAGAGTTTGTTCGTTAATGTTCACCACATAAATTTAATTTAATTAACGCCCTTTAACATTTTTGGCTTCAGTTAATTTTGAAATGAAACATCGAAAACATAAGAAATTCAAAAAAATATGAAAATATTTAAACTGGACTCTGCCGGCAAAATTTCAATTGTAAAGGTATGGACAGAAAACAACAAATGACTACGGTTTCATTCCAAAGGGGGTTAAATCCATGGAAATTAAGATTATAAAAAGATTCTGACTGATACTGAAATTTATTGCTAGATTTCTAAAAACATAATTGAATTTATCTAAGATAATAGCCCTACTATATTATATCAAAATAAAGTAGCAGTGGATAACAGGAAGTGGTAACATTAAAAAAAAATGAATTTACACAAAATCGCTAAAGGAGGATTTATCCCACTTTGTAATGAATCTCTTCAAATACTTAAATGAATGTATAAGTTTAATCTAACTGCAAGTGCATTCATGCATGCACATTCATATAAATATACGTACTCATAAGACACACCTTTACCTGTAGTAACAGGCTCCAGTGCCGACTTCTGTAAATGAAATACATGTATAATGTACATGTCATGTTGGAGAGCAATTTTAAAGCACCACTAAGGCAAAATAGATTTATCCTTTGAAACAAAATATAATACAAATCGTCACGCAATCTGCCATTTATGTCATTGGTATTTCATATGTATCATACCTTCTCTACCTTTAGAATAGTAGTTAGGGAGGAATAAAAACTTTTTAGCTGCTACAATTAGTTCATGAAATTGGACGGGAATGATTATTTGACATTCGGATATTTCCCCGAAGAAGCCTGGCATTTTCCCCATAAACGAAGACAGTTTAGAAGATAGCACTCCCCTGTTGGTGGGTCTTACAGTCCCGTGTGTATCAGACACAGGCAAATGCCAAACTTTTCGTTGTTTGTGCAGATATTTTATGGGTAGAATTTTCCCCTTTAATATGTAAAGTTTGATATATGTTTACTGGCCTACGGTGTCCTTAAGTTGGAGAGGTTATATCCATCATTCACATTTCGAAAATCCCCAGTATTTATGTCTTTTAAGCAATTTAAATCGAAGTGAAAACTGTAGCTCCCAAAATTCGTGCTTCGCTACTCCACCATCAATGTATTTTGTTTTTTTCGTTCTCGGGAATTGTAAGGGAAAGTGGGTTTCATACAGATTTTTGAATATGTTAACCCGTTGACTATTGGATTCTCTCATTCCTATAGGGTTAATACAGGGAGCACCCGGTTCCTGTAGGCAATGGCTTGATTTATTTTATTTTATTTTATTCAGATTCCACATTTACCATGAAATTACAACAATAAGTACAAATTACAAATAACACTGCAAAAACAGAGAATACATGGATATGACATAGAAAGGTGACAAAAGGATATGTGGTTAATACTAAAATACTAGTATTGATTGGACCAGTCCGTATAGATTAAACATTCTTTAAAAGTTCCTTTATTGTTATCCGAAAAGTTTCGGGTCAAAAATAATGTTAGAACCTGCATAAAGGGGTGGGGTAAACCTAATGCAGATACTGGGAAGTGATCAGTCAAATCACTTATTACCATGCGAGTATTTATATGTCGAATGATGATGATGATGATGATGATGATGATGATGATATTTTATTTATCTTTCTTCCATTTTACAAGTCACATTGAACATTACATTCAGTTATTACGCATTTACAATGCAAACAAAATCATGCATGACAATAATATAATGAAGTGAATTGAAAGAAAGACAAGGAGATCCTGACAAGAAGATCCTGGTAAAAGCAGGGCTTGTAAGATGTAGGGTACCCTCTGCGCCAAGTAATTGGCTGTTACATACATGAGCAACGAAATAAATGTATAAAAGGGAGTATATATATTAATAACTACCTAAGAATACACTATGAAAGGAATGGGGTATTTAAACAAAACAAACAAAGAGAAAACAAGCTATATACCAAAAGGGAGAATACATAACAAGACGGGAGAGAAAAAAAGAAAATATGAGAAATTATAAAATTATTTTAACTAATGGAATTTTTTTTTTTTAATATGTTGTCTTGTTAAGGAGTTATTGGCTATTCTACTGGGTATAAGTGATTTCCAGAGGTTCTTATCACAACATTGTTGACAATGACTACATGTATTACCTTTCTAGAGATAAAAGTTGTAGTCTCCCATAATAAAACATGTTTTGTTTCAAGAGAAATAGAAGGTAATATGTTATTAAGATCAATAAATTAATTTCGGTTGGCTTGAGGTGGAAGGTAAATTTCTCCAATAATAATGATTCTTTTATGTGGGATAATGAATTTAATAAGAAATATAGGTTTTGCACGACATTTGACATAATTATAATTCAAAAAGTTTTGGTTTGTAATTTATTCGATGCATATATATCCCTACATCCCTCCATGATTTTATACCCGCTCTATTATTTCCAATAAAGTTCCCATCTAAAACATGTACAGGATATCTTTCGTCCCCGATACGAGTTTTACAGTCCAATAACTGAAATATGGAAAGAAGGCTTGTCGAGTAATGTCTTGAAATAAGTCCAGATTTTTATTAAGGCTTCTTGTATTGAAATGGACAATGGAAAAAATAATGTTGTTCATAGTTGATGACTCTTTTACAAATTGATTTTCTGATAAATACTTAGCTTCTGCAATGTGAGGTGATATGTCGTTCGGGTTAAAATCTATAGAAAATGGTATTGTTTCAGAGTTAAATAATTCAGAAGTTCTTGACACAAATTATCCTTCTCAATAATCTGCATATATATATATACTAGCAGAAGCTGTAAAACCGTAAAAGAAATGTAACCTAATTTGGAGCACATTACCGAACTATACACCCACCCCCCCCCCCCCCCTCCTTCCGCGGATCTTCTTCTTATCAGTCTCTGAATTTGATACCCTCTTGATTTTGCTTTTTTATACCCTAAACGCGTTACCCGGGTTATGCGCTTATTGCTGAAAAGGTACCCTTTTTATCCCTTTGCAAGTGGATGATGTACCGGCCTTAATGAGACAACCGCCCCCGGCGACCACCGTGCAACCATAAAGTTACATACACACTAAACTGTGTGTATGTATAACTCTATGCGTGAAACATAGTACCGTACCTGTACATGTGCTTGTGCGCTGTGCGAACGAGTAACACGTGTGTTGCGTCGTATACATTGAAGCCATACATGCGGATATGGCCTTGGAGTCTATGCTTGGAGTATATACAGGTCTCGCTGTTCTAATTACTCCCTCCGGAAATTCAATGTTTAAACATGAATTTATGAAATATTGACGGAACGTCATCCGTTAAGAAGTGCCTCCCACAACTCTAAGAACCATTCCCCGCCCGTGGGTACCAAAAAGCGGGGACCGAAAGGGCCAGGGGAGGCGCCTATTCAAACCAAAAAAAAAGGCCCCAAATCCTTAGCGTAATATATATATAGATAGATAGATAGAGAGACACACACACAGAATGAATTAATGCGTTAGACACAAAACATGGAGGAATGAGGTTTGTGTCGAACGGAGTAATTTATTCTGTGTCTCTCTCTACTTTTTAAACTCCGTCGCAGAACTTTTGAACTTTATATACACTCAACCAAAAAAAGAAAGTTCCCCCTCGCATGAATGGCATATCATTGCCACCAGATATCATTATTGGTGTGAAAAAAATGCAGAGATAGAGAAATATGCAATAAACCATGCTTAAAGGGAAATTAACCTCAGCGTATGAATTAGCTTATTTTGAATGGTGTAGTATATGCCTCTTATTTGATACATGCAATTTCATGTAAAAACACAGGATATAGATATAAATCACTATTTTCCAGCCAAGTTATCGTCTGCTAGCAATAATAAGGGGGCTGCCATTACTTTATGTGTACACGAACATATTTTTCATCCCAAGTAAAATTTCCTTCATCGTTAACTTGTAATTGATTTTTAGAGGACAAATATATATTAGATAAAGTCACATATTCTGAAATGTAAGTTTAGTTTTATATATTTTTTAAAAGGTCTTAATTTGTTCATAAAAAATATACTTCATAAAAAATATACGTCAAGGACGGAGAATTGACGTCAAGGACGGAGACAATCGTAACAATACCAAAACAAAGCGAGGAATCTGCTTTACAGGATGGCTATTAGAACTCATGGGTCGTCAATTATCTAGGCCCATGGCCAATAACAATCGTAATACAATCAGAACAAAGCGACGTATCTGTTGTAAAGGTAGGCTATTATCAATGCATATGGTACCTAATGATCCGTGTCATGCACAAAATGGCAGCCTCCATGGAAAGACGTAGCAGACAATAGGTGCATCTAGAATATCACGTGGGGTTACTTGTCCTTTAAAAGTTCATAATCATGAGTGATTGTTTGATTATTTGTGTAAAAGTCAATGCAAATCACTAAAGTGCAACTTTGCATATTTCTCTATCTCTTTCTTTTCATGAGCATACATTTTAATAGGGAAGCATATTGTACCTGAAGAAATTCCTGAGAATTACATAACAATTTAAAAAGGTCATTTGCTAACTTGCATAGGAAATGTACACAACATGCTTCATATAACCTTAAGTGCAACTTTTTTTCCCATGCATTTTGACATAAAATGCATTTTTCACACCAATAATGATATCTGGTGGCAATGATATGCCATTCATGTTAAGAGTAATACAATTCCCTATCCATTCCCGTTTGAATTATGAAAATCGGTAAAATACTTTTTGAGATATATCCAAAAATGCTAGGGGGGAACTTACTTTTTTGGTTGAGTGTATATATATATATATATATATGTGTGTGTGCGTATGAAGTAAATGAAAAGTTCACTCAGAGACAAATAAGACACGGCAGTAAAAAGGTTTCCACAAGCGCTTTCGTTTATTTCTTCAGGTGGAATCATATATATACATATATATCTTTAAATAATATCTATAGGTACATTATTCTATAGAGCAGGACCAGAGTGGGCAAAAGCTCATTCCCCCATGTTTTTGGAAATTTTGGAACAACAAGAGAACTGGAGTTTGAGGAACGGAAAGATCTGACAGGAGTGTATTTGCGAACTAAACTTACATTATAATGAGGACCAGGACCCTTGACGCAATGGAAAACAAAAAGTAAACTTTTGATATTGACGCGATCTCTGACTTGCAACCGGTGAAGTGATTTCAGAGGTGATATGAATGTGTTTCTTAGATCTAGACAAGGTAACAATGCGTGCTACCTCATTTTTAAGCTTTTGCAGTTTGTACAACTGGATTGATGGTAGATTGAATAGAAGTGCGCTCCCAAAACAAAGCCGAAGGGAAATCAGAGCGTTAAATAATTTCTCTGTAACCCATCTAATAGATCTAATAGATGAACCCAGTATTACGGAGTTGGTACCTCACTGACCTACACAATTTATACTTGAAAATTGATGTGTCATTGTCAGGTTGCAATCTAACAATACTCCAAGGTACACTTAGGTGCACTCACCTGCGGTTGGCATTTGGAATATCTGAATGTTGTCTACCCTGATTGCTCTATGGAATATTCCCCTCGAAGCACTGAACCTTATCTGTTAGCATAGATTAATTGAAATGGAAAAAAATGATAATTGATTTGATTTGATTTGATTTATTCACCAACAATAGCGTGTGTACAAGATTTGTCACACAGTAAATATTGTTACAGGATTGAAACTTAAATGATAATAGCTGGTAAATGGGACCAGAAAATAGCACAAGTGCTAGTCGAGCCTGGCCCCTCTACAAAATTTACATAGTAGAAGATATTAATTCCATTACAAACATAACAATTACACCCACATACATAGATAACATGGTGTTACATGTACATATACATGTATATAGAGAGTAAAACATTATACTTCATTACTTAAAAGATGTTCTTTTAATGATTTCCTAAAACTACTTCTGGATGATTTCAATTTAATATCAGTTGGTATTCTATTCCATATATCACTTCCTAAAAAAGAAAAAGAAAATTTTCCTTGGGTAGTCCTTAATTTTGGTAAATGTACCTGTCGACCTGTTTTTTGTCTCGTTAAATAATTGTGCTGT
Source organism: Heliocidaris erythrogramma (assembly GCA_025617745.1). Taxonomy (NCBI): domain Eukaryota; kingdom Metazoa; phylum Echinodermata; class Echinoidea; order Camarodonta; family Echinometridae; genus Heliocidaris; species Heliocidaris erythrogramma. The sequence goes on from CM046862.1 coordinate 47,203,681, forward strand.
ATCACAATAGTGGGGTAAGTTGTTATTAGCCAGGTCATACATGAAGGTTCCTACACATAAATAGTGCATATCAAACACATTGAGGATTTTTAATTAAAATGGTAGTCATTGGTAATGGGGGACACAATGGGGAAATAACGAAGGAAATCAAACAACGAATAGCATAGATAAAGCTTTTGAAAACTGAGATGACCTATATATGAGCTTCTTAAAAGAAAGCTTGTCATTTCGATTACGTTTGGTTGGTTTGTTTGAATACAAAGGTAATCCTGCATTTGTTTCACTATATCTTTATAGGCCGTGAGCCTGTCCCGAAATAGTCAGCCCATTTTACCCATATTTGAGGTTAAATGGGGTGACTATTTCAGGACAGGCTCCCAGACTTACTTACTTACTAAAAACTGCTTCTTATTCACCTATTTCATTTCAAAACAAACATGATATTTTTCACAATAAACAGTGTGTCACATATGCTAATAAAATATTTTCTGATTGGAAATGATTTATGTTTGGGCTATCCCCCCCCCCCCCCCCCCCACCTTTGTGGTTTATTGTGGAATGCCTTAGAACTATATTTATGGTTCGGATTTGCATTTCTATTCACCAGAATCATGATATCTATTTTACTTCATGATATTCTTTTACATCGATTTAATGGATACACTGCTTATGATTATATATTGTAACGTTATGCATTGCCAAATTGCTACCAAATAGACAGTAAACAGTGATGTTTAAAACGAACAGCCAGGGAATAATTGTTGCAAACAACATATAGTTTCAGTTTCAATAATTAATACATTATTTGTTTAACTACAAACCTCAACATTCGTTTCATCACCACATGAAAATGGCACTGACGTGTGGTTAGACAGATGGATTCCGCCGAGGGTAAATGCAGGTATGTCATCATCTCCACAAACTGTGACGGTTAGGATGTTGTCCGCAGTACCAATTAATAAATATTCGAAAAACAGATTGCCTTTCGAACTCGTGAAGTTATATGGGATTGAAAAAAATAGCCATTTCACCTGCAGTGTCGTCTTCTGGCCAATCAGGTTGCAGTTCCCCTAATTTAAAGAAGACATTATGGAATTATTAATAGAACAAAAAAGATATCATTTTTTATCAAAAGATACATTGTTGTCATGGCATTGATGGATTTAAAATATTATTATATCACTATCAAAATTATATTAACCAATTGAACCGGGTGTCTCCTGTATTAAGCCTATGAAAGTTAAAGAATTCAGTAGTCAACAGGTTAAGATTCTTGCCCTGGTTATCTTGCTTTCATAACTTGGTGTCAGTACCTATCATGACTATATGATATCATGACATTTCAAGAAGTTAGCAGAACAGCACAATGAATGTTAACGAGGAAGATGACCCATCATATTTAAAATTGAGAAATGAGGAAGAAAAAAAAGTTTAAATGCCCTTGGCACTCAAAAAGCCGTAATCGCTATCGTAACCTTAGGATATGTTTTACCAGTATCAATATTAATTTCATGTTCCTTTATTGTTTGTTGCTGTTTGTGTTGTTTTTTATATTTAATATGGTCATTTCTTTTAGTGCACACCATCAAAAATTTACCACATCGAACAAAAATACCACACATAGGGAAAACGGAAGGACTAGTCATCCATAATCTTTACCTGGATTTTCTTCTGTGCAGATAGGAAGTAGAGACCTAGTTTCCAAGTTTTGCTTTTTGTCGTTTCTTCGAGAACAAAAACATTGATAAAACATGTTTAAAACCGATGAAAGACAAACACATTTCGCATAATATCAGGAGAGATATGGGGAAGTATGGACGTACTGTACCCCATGAAGATTGTTATGAAGAGCTGCCTCCTTTTCAAAAGTAATACAATTACTTACCGGGTTCAGCTGCACCAGAAACCCCTATGACAATCATAAAAAAGATAGCTATCTGCTCGTGCAAATGCATTCTCAGACGCATGGTGAATTGAAGAATTATGTGAATAATGTTTCCCAGCCGAGAATTTACGGAGTAATCATAAATATATTTCAGCATTAATAGAAATTAAAAATTTAAATGTAAATTAAAATGAGAATGTCAAAGTGTCAGGCGGGCTAATGACCAAAACAATAGAGAAATCTATGAAATCTGTGTCCTATTGTTTGTCTCATAAAAGGTTGAGTCAAAACTCCCTAGCATACACTGTGAAGTACTAATTGGATTGGGTTGAAACTTTCCACACCTTCAGAATAGATGTATTTCTTTGAGTTTGAGTTTGAGTTTGAGTTTGAGTTTATTAACAACACATCACATGAATGACAGTATAATCATTAATATAAAGAGTAATAATAATTACATGAATACATATACATAAAAAAGTACTTATCTACATGAAATTTATATAAATGGATTTACAATAATATGTAGTCATGTTTGTAGATCAATGAATAATCAAGTACGTGATTACCCTTAACTGAATGTCATACAGTTGCACTGTTTACACTAAGATATAGTTGTTAATTGGAACTAGAAGTTAGCACAAGTGCTAGTCGAGCCTAGTTCCATTCTTTTGGCAAGATGCTTGCTTTATTTTCTTTGTTTCTTTTGATTTTGAATATCAGACAGCCCACAGTTTTTAAGCTGTACCAGAAAAGCGATGTGAAGTTCAATCCCAGCAAGTTAACACACAGAGTTGGAGTGTCCAGGAAAACATGGTCATTTTGAGTGAGAGTAAAAACATATTTCAACAAGGTATTTTAACCTGAAATGTTGTCAGATGGTACATTAATAAATGAACTTTCAGAAAATACAAAAAAGTTAAAATAATAATTTTAACCCCAAACCACCTTTTCAGCTGTTTACTCTAAAACTCCCATTGCGACTTATTGGTCGCTTTGTGGTGGAGGGTCACATATTCAATCATACATGCACCTTCTTATATAACCATTGCTTATACGTTTTTACAAAAAAACCTGTATGAAACAAATCTATTCCTTCATTTAAAAAAAAAAAAAAATTACCGATTGCCAATTTGTGTTTGATTTATTACAATTTTAATAATAATAATAATAATAAATGTAACTTATATAGCGTCAAATCCACTCTGTGGAGTGCTCAAGACGCACGTAGAAGTTAATTAAGAATTAAACAGAAATGTTTTACATGATTTTTAAAAGAATCAGATGTTATGCACTTTTTGATGCCTTCAGGAAGGCTATGCCATAATTTAGGACACGCATGGGCAAATGATCTTTCCCCCCAAGATCTTGTGACTTTAGGGATTACAAGAGAACTGGAAGTGGATGAGCGCAAATATCTCGCCGGGGTGTAATTTTTAATTAAAGAGATATTGTATTGGGGAGCAGGACCGTGTACGCAGTGTAAAGTGAGCAACAAAATTTTGAGTTGAATATCGTCTACATAAATATGATAATCTATGCCATGTTGTAGCAGAACTTGTCGCAATCCAAATAAATAAATTGAAAAAAAGAGTCGGCCCGTCCACAGCACCCTGTGGTACTCCACAGGAGAGAGGCAAAGCAACTGATTTGCAACCATTTATACAAACTATCTGAGAGTGGTACGAGAGATGGGACTCGAACCATTTGTATGCCTCACCCTTGACACCAAATGAACTAAGTGTGTTCAAAAGAACAGTATGATTGATAGTGTCGAAGGCGGAGGACAAGTCTAGGAGCAGGAGAGCAGTTGAGTACCCTCTATCCATCCCTTGCAGGATGTGGTTGGACACATTCACAAGCAGTGTTTTCATGCTATGATTGGATCTGTAAGCCGATTGCAAAGGGTCAAACAAATCATTGGCCAGGATAATTTTGGAGGGAATTTCGGCCCAGAGAAGGTTTCTTCAACAACGGAGTAACGTAAGCAGTTTTCAATGAAGAAGGAACATGTGCCTGCTCTAAATTCAAATTTACCAAGAAGGAGAGAATGGGAGCGAATGTGGAGGAGCAATCCTTTAATAACTTTGTGGGAACAGGGTCTAATTGACATGACTCGGGGGCAATTTACGTAACAAAATCTCATCAGGGTTAGTAGGTCGTATTGCTTCTAAGGAAGAGGAAGTGAGGGGATGAAGTCAGGAGCTTTTGCAGATGGTCTTGACTTTCCGCCTGGAAGCTGTCTTTGTGGGTTGGAAGAGGTGATGAATGTTGACGATTTAGTAGTCGGTTTGCCACAGAAACTTCACAGCTTTCTTATTTCTTATGGCATTTTGCTCAAACTTTCACTAATCTATACCTCTCATTTTCTTCTTTTATTCAAGTCAACTAAATACTTTCCCTTTAATTACATGGTTGATTTTATTTAAAGTGAAGAGGAAGCTACGTAATAACCATTTGATTAATATAAAGGCGTCTAAATTCAATTAATTTCAATTAAATTTGATTGAAATTAAGAATTATCATTATTCTCATCGGTAATGTGTGGTAAACAAACAATACACGTGTAACATTGTGGTGAACATAATTATAGTACAATGCAGTAAATAATTCAGAAAATAGAAGGACGCAAAAAACCCAGCAAATCATGAAAGCTTGTGTTGGGAACGCCCATAACTATTAAACACAAGCTACTGAAAGAACATCATTATATGAATATGATACTGATGTCTACATAAGGAATCCATTATAGGAAAGAAAGTACATTAGATAGTAGAAGAAATTTAGACTGCAAATCATTTCGAGCCTTCAGTACTATGGGGTATCTACGATGACGCCATCAATGATTGCAGTGTACTAGAATACTAATGGGGTGTTGCAAGAAAGTTGCAATCAATTGCAAATCCCCCATTTGCAATCGATTGCAAATATGATACATATATTTTAAATGGAACTTGCAATTGCAAGACTTGCGAGTGATTTTGGGGATTCGCAATTGATTGCAACTTTCTTGCAACACCCCATAAGATAGACAACATAGGCATGGATGATGTATGTACTAGAACAAACTGCTAAACACTCAAACACTCTCTCTCTCTTTCTCACACACACACAAAACAAAAACATTCTATCTGCCCTTCTCTCTCTCTCTCCCTCTCGCTCCTTCTCTGTCTTCTGTTTTCTCGCTATATTTGTATTGGAGTTATACCCTTATTCATCATATCTGCCTTTGTATTCTTTTCTCATTCTTCTTTGTCTCTCTCTCTCCCTTATTCTCTCTCTTACCCTCTCTCTCTTATTCTCTCTCTCACTCTCTCCATCTCTACAATTTATTTGTTTATAGCTGAGAAGATGAAACGTTCCTGCTCTACAAGTCATTCTACATCACATCTAGCCTGTGTCTGAATAGATGCTTTCCTAATATATTTTCCTGAATATTAGTTCGTTCTGGATATATCTTTCCTCGTACCAAACAATTTACTTCAAATAACTTCGCGCCATTCTAAGAGACAAAAAGCAGAAAAGGTATGAATACACAATATACTCCTTTACGGTTCATGCCATGATATCTTACACAATATTTTGCCATAACTCAGATGATCTTGACATCATTTAATAAAGTCTACGTCAAACTCCCAAATAAAAGTAACATAAGCTACACACATAAACAAAGATTGCCCCCAAATAACTACCACTCACATTTATTCTACGTACACGTCACGAGTTTTCATAAAAAATTATATCATGCATGATTCCTGTTTCCGCAGGGCTGGGTTGTCTTTATTGATTTATTTAGTTGAGCTACACTTTCAATAAAATATCTATTTCACCTTTGGACATATTCCTCGATATCCATAATTGTTCTTTATAGTCTACGAAAGTGTATTAGCTATGTTTTAAGTCTGATCTTCTATATATTTGCCTGACATGCCAAAACAGGTTATATCTACATACAAAACGCAAACTTTAAATAGGAAAATGAAAGTGTGTGTGTGCATGAAAATATAATAAGCAAAATGTTATAAAATGTTGTGATTTGCCCTTAAAGCTAATTATTCGTAACTGTTTACTGTTGTAGGAAGACAATCCAATTATAATAAATACATGTCATTTTCTTTACCAATTAATCATTGTGTTAATTTGATGTTTGTATTGGCAATTAGTCACATTGACACAAAAAAAATGTGTGGGACACAGGTGGCCGCCTCATTGCGGCCAAAATCGACGAAGTCATTATGCGTAACAGGTACGTAAATACGGAAATATACACATTCAAACCAACAATAATGACTTTGCATTTGAAAGGTTTGTATAATATTGAATGGCCTTGAGTGAGATACAAAGGGTATATCACACGAGCTATGAGCATATATCACGAGTCGGCACGACGAGTGAAATAATTTACATTTTTAAAGCGATACACATGGAATGAAGACAGAAACTTAGAGAAAACAATGAGAAATGTTGACAAAATATCACAGATTTCATTTCATAGACAAACTAGAAGAGATGATGGATGCTGGGGATGTGTAAAGAAGAAGGTCCAGATAAAGATCAAAAGAAGAGGAGCCAGATGACTCTTGAATGTTTCTACCTTCATGTTCTTCATTTTCACCAGGGGCGTAGCTAAAACATTTTAAATGGGGGTACTAGATCAAATTTGCCAATCAGCTAGATAATTTCTAACTAGCAAACAATAAGAAAGGTCATTAGATTTCAAATTTGCCGGTGAGGAAAAAGACCGTGTTGTCGGATTTTTTTACTTTACTGAGAGAATTTTCGAGGGGAAAAATCAGTTGTGTGTGTGTGTGTGTGTGTGAACCCCCCCCCCCCCCCCCCCCCCCCCCCCCCCCGTTTACAATCCTGGATCCGCCACTGGAACAGCATTGTAACCCACACGTTTTAAAACTTACAACACTGAACATAAAGTAGAATAATAAAGTAGTTTACATAACAATTCTGAAATTGTTTCTAAATATTAATTAAAATCTCCCTCAGATCTACTCGGAATCCCTCGGATGACACAAAGGAATCTAAATGCCGTATGTAAGCAAGTTATTACCCTCAATAAATTGTAAGGTATTATTAAAAAAAACATTATTAATATCAAGAGCAAGAATCCCCATTAATTCATGTACAATGTTATTCCTATCCATTCTTCCTTTTGAATTAAAAAAATGACTAATCTCTATTTGTCTGTAAAGCTCTTAGAGACACCTTAGATGTATTAGGCGCTATTTAAATCCAGAATATTTAAGAATTATCTGTGAGTCATACTTTACTCAGAATGGGTAATGTACAGCATAAATCTGTAATTACAAACCTTATTGGTATTTCCAAAAAAATATATACAAAAGACAATTAAGTTTAATTGTAGACACATGATATCAGGAGAACGAGTTTCCTTCTTTTATTACCAAGAGTATGCACTACTATCTGCGCACAGGAAAACAATCATTTCAAATTTAAATTCAAATTCAAATTCGTAAAAATAGAATCCAGACATAATAGGATTATCATCAAAACAAAACAAAACAAAATGAGAAGCATGTGAATAGGAACAGAATTCAAAAAAGTAATATGAAAACACATGATAATATAGTGACTAATAGAACCCCCCCCCCCCCCCCGGAAAAACAAAATCATGTATGAGCGTACTATGTGCATGTGTAAGTTCATAGCTGTAAATAATGGGTCTGAGCCATCTCAGCAATCCAATCTACATATCCATTTAACCCTTATTAGGAAGTGCGTAACATACGCTTCCCTTGGCTTGGTGTTGAAGTCCAGCATCTTCCAAAGATCCCTTGACAATGTTCACCTTAAATCCTTTCCCTTCGTTCTGATCGTCATAAAGAGGATTGTCAACCAGGTCATCTGAATGATCTGATTGTGGTTGGCCAAAGTCCGTACCACTGTAGAGAGGGTTGTCCATAAGGGGTTTGTTCCTTTCATCTTCACCTCGTGCTGGCATCGGATCAGTGCCTACGTACGTAAACTGGGTTCTCAACGAGGTTGTCATTCTTGATACCTGAAACATCACCAGCCGACGGGTAAATCTTCGGTTTCTTAACTTCATTGCTGCCGGGTTGTGCAGTGTTTGGAAATGGATATACAGTGGTATATCCATGGCCTGGATATCTCCTGTCATTGGATTTTGGTTCGGCTGAAGAGATGTTCTCAATTGTTGGGATTCCGGGATGCTTCCTAAAAATCAAAATGTCACAGAATAATGTTGCCTGGCTTCGGTGGAAAGTAGATGCTCTAAAATACGGTGTAAATTTAAACCTTACATAAGTGGACACCCTGGACATCATATGGCACAAACATACCCATTTGACAAGAATTTAACGTTAGAAAGGTTGAAATTTTCATCTTTCCATTGCTGTTGTAGTGTCGTTCATAGTGCAGTTTTGAATTCCTACGTATGGCTGGATTGCAATATTATCTATTTGGAAAAAATACACTATGTTGCGGTTTAGTTTCATTAAACCTGGGGCTCATGAATGCATCCCGTTTCGTCTTACAATTTGAGTATTTTATCTTTTCATAATAATTTCATTCATTGTGTGTCGTATTGATTCCTTCCAAAAGAAAACCGATAGAAATTTTAAGAAGTCTTACGTTTCTCAAATTTTTTTCAATTTTTTATTGTTTAGTTCCGATTATTATTTCAAAGTATACATGTAAATTTCACATTATTGTTGTTTATTTGTGTTTTTGCATATATGTGTCAGTATTTGTGTTAGATAAACAATGCTGATGTCTGTGCTTATTCACATCCTCTGTTCAGATCGTTTAGGTTGTTATGGAGTGCCAAGTTCATCTCTATGCAGACGACACCGTAATCCATTTTTCTCATAAAAATGCAAATGTCGTAGAATCTGCTCTAAATACCGAGATGGAGGTTTTGCACAAATGGATTTCTCAAAACAAATTATTGATTAATTATACGAAGACTGATAGCATGCTCATTGGCACGCTTAACATATAGGCAAAGTATAATACCCTTAATGTGAAAGTAAATAATACGATCTTACGAAAGGTTGAAACTACTAAATACCTTGGACTTCATATTGATAAGGAATTGAAATGGGATATTCATATAAATAACATGTGTCAAAAAATTAGCAAGCTTGTCGGTTTCCTTGGTCGATTAAGACATGTTGTAAATGAATCAAGTTTAAATTTAATCTATAAATCGGTCATTATACCACATTCGATTATGGAGATTTTGTGTGGCAATCTGCTCCTAAAAGTTTTCTTTCACCTTTGCAGAAAATCCAAAACAGAGCGGGTCGCATCATAATGAAAATTTTGGCTGCGCTTATGTGATGTCATCAAGGAAAGCAAATGGCAGCCTCCATGACTGTGCGACTCTTGGCGTTTTTATGGGGTTTGTAACCATTTTTATAGAGTTCATAATCATATTGCCGACCCGTTTTATAAAAGTAGTAACACATGGTTGTGAGTTCGTGCGTTAGTGCGATCCGGCAACACGCAGGTTTTAATCCAACACACTCGGCTTGCGCCTCGTGCGTATATAGTACACCACGATAAAAACCTTTATGTTGCCAGATCGCACCAACGATCGACCCCAACCATGTATTAATAGTATATTGCTGCTCGTAGACTTACTTTTGCCGGTGGAAATAACACACAACCAGAACAACTAGGGTGATAACTAGCAAGACAACGAGGGAAGCTACCACAGGAATCAGCCACGTCGTACCCTGTCTCTGAGATGAAGGTGAGGAAGCTGAAGGCGATAAAGAGATAAATAGGATTAGGTAATCCGCTGATAAATTCGAATCTCATATGCATCTTGTCATCATTATAACATTTGAAATCGGTTTACATATATAATAAAAAGAGACTGCCTAAATTACAATGAAGGAGACAATTTATTTTCATTGATATCCGTTAGGTTTGTAGCGAGCAGTCTTATAGAATCAAACCTACTTTTCTTTTTATCTTTTCGTCTGTCATTAGATATTCATGTATCATGATATATTTAAATTCATCGGCCGTGTATGTGTCCAAAAGAGTGTGGAAAAGGGACATGATTAAGAAATGCAGAGGAAATGCCAATCAACCATTTTATACGGATTTGTTGTATGTATCCTAATTCGAAGAGATAGTAATAACACATTCAATACGAATAGCATGGAATGAAAATAATAAAAAATATGTTTAAAAAGTGTTAGGAACTGTATAGTTCATTTGTCATTGTACCTCATAATGACAAATGAACTATACAGTTCAATAAAGCTATATAGGTTTATTGAGGATAGTATGTCAAGAGTTGGTGTGACCATTAGAGACAATGACACATACCTACAGGTGTTAGACAAAGCTTTACTATGATTACAAGAGACGTGTAAATTATTGGATTATATGTTTACCTTCTACAGCAGTGGTGGACTGATTTTTTGTAAAGAAGGCGTCTGTAGGGGAGATAGAGAAGATCTTCGTTTTTGCTGGTGCCAAGGTAACTGGGGAATTTATTAGAACGACAAAAACATATTTCTCAGCAATTCAAACTTGAAATGCAAGTCTCGTACATGTATGTGAATGGTTAAAAGCTAATAAATTATCTGTAAATGTAACTCCATAATTTTTCACAATGGAGAGAATGCAGATGATTTGTGTAGAACCCGAAGAACCCGAACATTTCAATACCACTTTTGATACTCTGGGCCAAAATTTTGGAACACGTTACCATCCAGCCTGCGGAAGTCGCTTTCTTGCAAACTATCGTCCCCTAAGACAAAAATGTATTTAATCGCTCGCTATTAAATCACGTCTTTTGTATTTTTTTTTTTCTTTCTTTGCAGAAGAAACTTTTTCCCCCTATTTGATGCTATTACCATCTTGTCGAAGAAACCTTTATTGAATCGAGTCAGCTATATGTTACATTCTTACTGAACCATACTTCCCGAACTTTACAAAGCCAAATCATTTATTTCTTTTGATCATTTACTTACATGGCTCAGCTGTTGCTAGGCTGGGCGAATGTTTTTTGTTTTGTTTTGTTTATGTATTTTGTAACATTGTATACTCCTCGAGATAGTGTTGTTAGCGGGTTCAAACATGATATGTATACTGCCTATATTAGTACCCTAGTACACTAGTACACTGCAACCCTTGATTATGTCATTGTAGACACCTTGTACAGAAAGATCGAAGTGATATGCGATCTAACTTATCCTCAAATGCCTTGCTTTATTCTTCAATTTTTTTCCACCTGCTGTATTCTCTTCCCTATGGTCTATTCATTCTGTAAATGCAAAAGTCGCACTCACATAATGATGTTATTTCAGTAACTTGTTTTTAATTGCTAAGGGCGTTCCCAACTCAAGCTTTGCTTTCCTAGTTTTCGCCTCCTTCCATTTTCTTAATTATTTATTGCATTGTACTCTGTGTTCACCACATTACTACACATGTATCCTTTGTATATAGCATTGTACCGATGAGAAGAAATAAATGCTAATTTCAGTCAATCAATTAATTAATCAACGTAAGAGGAAAGGGCAATCAAACCTTTTTTTTAATGGACATCTTGTGTTATCTTAATATAAATAGATCATGATGATACCAAAAAAAAAAAGGAAAAATATGTTAGGAACTTATAGGTCATTTTATCTCATGTACAAAACCAAATTTCTGAGGATAATTCAGTGCCCTGGCATCAGTCGATTTCACCCACAAAGTCCAATCAAGAATATAAAATTCCTACAAGTGGAGCACATCGTTTCAAGTCGTTATTTGAAACCGATTTATACAAACGGAATTGAATTCACTATGGTTTCATAAGAGACGTATAAAATTGGACATGATGATGCTATATTTACCTTCTGCAGCAGTAGTCGATTGATTTCTCGTGAAGAAGGCGTTTGTAGAGGGGATAGTAGATAACTTCGTTTGTGTTGGTTGTAAAGTAACTGGGGTATTCATTAAGACGAAACAGATCAGCGGATTAGGCTAATAACTGATGATAGATATTTCACATTCAGAATAGCTACGAACTGGGGAAATGTCTTCTTGCAAAGCAACATGAGTATTTAGTGGCTTTCAAACAAACTGATGTCTCTCATGCGAAACATGTCTTCTTCTCTTTTTTAAATTTATATTCCACATGTTAACTATCCCAGTCTCTAAGGGCTCTGACGTAATTTTTCGTCCTTTTCTGCTGTGAACTTTACACTATAATTGGGATATGGCATAGAAATAAAACACAAAAATCCCTTATAAGCCATATCAAAATCTCCTTGAAGGAAATATGGAAAAAAGGGTGTACAATACCAATCACGTTGAGGTCATTAACCAAGTTCTTAAAAATAATAACTAATAGTAATAATAATAATAATAATACTATGCTATATTTTTATACCTTATTATGTGAATACTTCAATTTGCTTTACAATGCGATTAATTATTTTATTTATTAGTACTTACTTGATTTACCAATAAATACTCTCAGTTTTTCTTGTACAATGTCTTCTTCACTCTACTTGTGTTTTAATAATAATAATAATAATGATAATAATAATGGTAATACATAATGATTTATGATTCGCCAAATCCACTCCGTATAGTGCTCTAGGCGCAGTACAGGGCATAAGAGAGTAGAATTACAAGAGAAGTATAATAATTAATGGGATGCCTTAAACAAGTAAGTTTTTAGCTTCTGAATGAATCTGGAGAATTGCAATTTCTAATATGTACTATATGTACATTATTCTATAGAGCAGCACCAGCGTGGACAAAAGCTCGTACCCCCATTTTTTTGAGATTTTGGAACAACGAGAGAACTAGAGTTGGAGGAACGTAAATATCTGACAGGAGTGTAAGTGATCTACACTTACATTATAATGAGGAGCAGAACCCTTGACACAATGGAAAGCAAAAGGTAAAATTTTGAAAATGGTGCGATCTCTGACTTGCAACCAGTGAAGTGCTTTCAGAGTGGGCGTGGTATGAGTGTGTTTCTTAGATCTAGACAAGGTGCAATATACCTCATTTTGAAGCTTTTGCAGTTTGGACACCTTGGTTTGTGGTAGACTAAATACAAGTGCGTTCCCAAAATCAAGCCAAAAGGAAATCGGAGTATTTTCTGATGAACCCAATATTACGGAGTTGGTTCCTCTACAAATACTGGAAATCTGATGAGACATTGTCATTTTGCAATCTAACAATACTCCAAGGTACACTTAGGTGCACTCACCTGCGGTTGGCATTTGGAATATCTGAATGTTGTCTACTCTGATTGCTAAATGGACCATTCCCCTCGAAGCACTGAACCTTATCTGTGAGCATAGATTAATTGCAATGGAAAGATTGATAATCAAAATTTCAGTCCTTGGTAATGGGGGACACAACCATAAGGGAATTAACGAAGACTTGGAGAAAATCAAACAGAGGATATATATACAGCTTTTGAAAACGGCGATGACCTATATGAGCTGTTTTAAGAAATCTCGTCATTTGTTTGAATACAAGGGCAATTCTGCATTTGTTTCACTATATAGTCAGCCCATTTTACCCTTATTTGACCCCTTAGACCATCTATGTTTATGGGTAAAATGGGGTGACTATTTCGGGACAGGCTCCAAGACTATTACTGAGGAAAAATATTTCTTATTTACCTATTTCATTTCAAAACAAATATAATATTGTATACACTAAACAGTGTGTCACATATGCTAATAAAATATTTCCTGATTGGAAATAATCTATGCTTGGGCTATTTCCCCCCCCCCCCCTTTTTTTTTTGGTTTATTGTGAATGGTTCAGAACCATATTTATAGTTTGGATTTGTTTTTTTTTTCCAGTTTAATACCAGAATCATGATATCCATAATAACTATTGCTGGATGATATTCTTTTACATAGGTTTACTTGATATACTTCTGTATTTATTGTCATACAATGTATTGCCCGATTGCTTGCAAAAATCGAACAGTAATGTTTAAATCGAACAAAACAAGAATAATGTTTGCAAACAACGTATAGTTTCAATTTCAATAATTAATAATTTATTTTTTAAACTACAAACCTCAACATTTGTCTCATCACCACATGAAAATGGCACTGTCGTGTGATTAGGATTTTGAACTCCGCCGAGGGTAAATGCAGGTATGTTATCATCTCCACAAACTGTGACGGTTAGGATGTTGTCCTCACTACCAACTAAGAAATATTCGAAAAACAGATTGCCTTTCGAAGTCGTGAACTTATATGGGATTGAAAAACTTGCCATATCACCTGCAGTGCCGTCTTCTGGCCAGTCAGGTTGCAGTTCCCCTAATTTGAAGAAGACAGTATGGAATTATTACTAGAACAAAAAAGATATTAATACGTTTGTTGTCATTTGCATTGATGGATTTAAAATATTATTATATCACTATCAAATTGATATTAACCCATAGACTACTTGAACCGGGTGGCTCCTGTATTAAGCCTATGAGAGTAAAAGAATTCAGTAGTTAACGGTTGACCCATAGACTACGGGAACCGGGCGGCTCCTGTATTAAGCCTATGACAGTTAACGAATTCAGTAGTCAACGGGTTAAAATTCTTGCCCTGGTTATCTTGCTTTCTTAACTTGGTCATGGTGTCAGTACCTATCATGACTATTATGATATCATGACATTTCAAGAAGTTAGCAGAACAGCACAATGAATGTTAACGAGGAATGTGGCCCATCATATTTAAAATTGAGAAATGAGGAAGAAAAAAAAACACGTTGAAATGCCCTTGGCACTCAAAAAGCCGTAATCGCTATCGTAACCTTAGGATATGTTTTACCGGTATCAATGTTAATGTCATGTTGCTTTATTGTTTGTTGCTGTTGGTGTTGTTGTTTATATTTAATAGGGGTCATTTCGTTTAGTGCACACCTTCAAAAATTGGCCACATCGAAAAAAGAAATACCACACATGGGGAAAATGGAAGGATTAGTCAACCATAATCTTTACCTGGATTTTCTTGTGTGCAGATAGGAAATAGAGACCTAGTTTCCAAGTTTTGCTTCTTCGAGAACAAAGAGCAAAATTCTAACATTAGTAGTAGTATTTATTTATCTTTCTTCAGTAGCATTGTACAATACAGATCATACAATTGTACATTACATTTTATAAATAGCAGGAAAACAGAAGAGAGATGAGGTGACCAGGAGAAGCAGAGCTTGTAAATTGGGTCCCTCAGAAGAATATAGCAAATTACTTTGTACAAAAGAGTGACTAAAAGTTAATAAGGAAAAAAAAAACAATAACTAGATTTATCTAGAAAAGAAGGGGAAGGGGTCAATGGGTTACACAACATGACATATACATACATACACATAGACACACACGGACAGAAAGGCTGGCTAGATATCATTAACCCCACCACTATAACAAGGGACCTGTGTATTTCAGGTGGGCTCAGGATATTTGCTCGTTGGGAGCGAGGCCATCGTGATGAATTACAGCTGTGATCTTAATGCTGGTATAAACAACCTCTGGTTGCTGTGGGGGGTCTGGCTGGAAGGGAATAATAACATGCATGTTCATAATCTTCCCCTCCTATATATCAAGCGTCATGAATGCAGATGATTGCCTAGAAAATACTAATGTGATCTGAGTTGCTGAAATAGATATTTTTTACATGAGATCTTGAAGCTGGAGAGAGTAGTCCTATTTTTAATTTCTGGAGGTAAGGAATTCCACTGCTTTATACAATACATATAAAAAGAATTCAAAGCAACTTGAGTTCTGACATATGGCTGATGCACACAATTCTTCCGTCGTGTGTTATAATCGTGAATATCAGAGTTTGAGACAAATAAATCAGTCAACAAACAAGGTTGTGGCCTAGTGAAGATTTTGAACATAAACACGAGACAATTCAAGGAAACCAGTTGATCGAAAGGTAACAGCTGTAGCTGTACAAATAAGGGGGCACTTGGATGTCTAAAATGAGAATTAGAGATTAATCTAATTGCTTTCTTTTGTAAAACCAACAATTTGTGTATATGAGTTTTAAATGTGTGGCCCCGTGTAACATTACAATATAATAAATGAGGCAGCAAAATACTATTATATAAGGTTATTAAAACTCTTTGGGGTAGAATGAATCTCAATTTTGAGAGGACACCAACACCTCGTGAAATTCTAACACACAAATTGTTCAAGTGACATTTCCATGTCAAATATTCATCAATTACAACACCAAGAAATTGGACATTTTCACTGTGCAAAATAACTTGGCCATTAATAATTAAAGGATCAATATTTACTGGAACCTTTCTACCCTTTGACCTAAAAATAACACTATTTGACATTTTAGCATTCAATAAGAGTTTATTACAACAAAACCAATCATAAAGTTTCTCCACCTCTTCGTTTTGCCAATGTCATTAAAGTGTGTGGATTATTATGTGATAGCAATAAACTGGTATCATCAGCAAACAGAGAATATGAAAATAGATGATCTTTGAAGGTTTGCATGGTGGAGCTTATAACGTGGAGAAGGTTTACGGTTCACCATGTGTGTTGGTAGGAGGAAAGGGAAAAGAAAATTAGAAATGGATAGACGAGAAAGGATAACAAGAGAGAAAAGAAGAAATAATCTTTCGTGAAAATGGGTGAAGTCCTGAAAAGGACTGTAGACCAGATGAGATGAGAAGACTTGGTTGATGATCGATGGATGAGCAGCGATGGATTGAGTAGCGAAGGTTTGAGTAGATGAGGCTTGAGTAGGAGGTTACTCGACGTTTCGGACAGGTTGACTGTCCGTCATCAGGAGTGAAGTGTGCTAGACGAGCGGCGGGGTTTTATGGAGTGTGTGCGGACGTCGGAGGAATCGGCGGCCGGCGGTGCGGGCGGGTTGCTGTCGGTGGTGGCGCTATTATGCCCGAGAGTTGAGTGGACTTGAGTGCGGACGTCGGATGGATTGGTAGCGGGGGGCTTGCGGCGTGAAGTCCTTTGTGTGTTTGCTGGTCGAGGGCGGAGATTGTACCGGGTTTGTGTAGGTGGGACGGCGAGCTGTGGTGTCGGGGGTGCGTCGGCCTGAGGGTTGGGTGGGATGGCGTTGGTAGTCGGCGGGTCGGCGTGCTGGATGGTCGGCTGGTCGGCGGGTTTGGTGGGCGGCGATTCAGTGGATTGAGTTGTCAGTGGTGCTGGTTGTGTGGATTGGGTTTGGTGTTGGTTGGTGCCCCTATGAAGGATTGGGTGCCAGATGTGGTTGAGATGAAGTCCTGTGTCCTGTGGTACTGTGTCGTGGCGTTGAATCTCGATGGCCTCCCTCACTCGTCTGGTGTGCCAGTGCTTGATGTTGGTGATTAGAGTGCTGTGTGCCCAGTCGATGTGGTGATCTCCTTTTTGTGCGTGTTTGACTATTGCAGATTTGTCCAAGTCGCTAAGTCGGTGGCAGGCCTTGTGTTCCTTAAGTCTTGTGTTGAAATCTCGTCCTGTCTCTCCGATGTAGACTTTTCCGCAGTCGCAGGGAATCTTGTATACACCGGGTTGTTTGTTGGTAGGGGTCTTGTCCTTGTGTGAGTGCAGCCCCCCGCTACCAATCCATCCGACGTCCGCACTCACGTCCACTCAACTCTCGGACATAATAGCGCCACCACCGACAGCAACCCGCCCGCACCGCCGGCCGCCGATTCCTCCAACGTCCGCACACACTCCATAAAACCCCGCCGCTCGTCTAGCACACTTCACTCCTGATGACGGACAGTCAACCTGTCCGAAACGTCGAGTAACCTCCTACTCAAGCCTCATCTACTCAAACCTTCGCTACTCAATCCATCGCTGCTCATCCATCGATCATCAACCAAGTCTTCTCATCTCATCTGGTCTACAGTCCTTTTCAGGACTTCACCCATTTTCACGAAAGATTATTTCTTCTTTTCTCTCTTGTTATCCTTTTTCGTCTATCCATTTCTAATTTCCTTTTCCCTTTCCTCCTACCAACACACATGGTGAACCGTAAACCTTCTCCACGTAATATGAAAATAATTTTGAGGAATTCACAATATCATTGATGTATAATAAACACAAAAGAGGGCCCAAAACTGAGCCCTGAGGCACACCGTAATGTATGGTAGCAATCTGTGATTTACAATTTCCAACAACAACAAATTGCCTCCTGTTACTCAAGTAACTATGAAACCAGTGCAAAGTCACACCTCGGATACCATAATGTTCAAGCTTTTTCAAAAGTATGTCATGGTCAATGGTGTCAAAAGCCTTTGACAAATCAAGAAAAATACCTAGACAATACCTGCCCCTATCAATTGCATTTACAATTGTACTAAGTAAATTGAAAACACCCATACTAGTTGAAAAATTCTTCCTGAAACCAAATTGTTGAGGAATTAAAATATCTTCTTTTGTTAAGTAATCATACAACCTTACATGTACCAATTTTTCGAGAATCTTAGAAAATATAGGTAGAAAATATAGGTAACCACTAACCTGTTTCGTTATACAGATTCCAACTCCCACCCAGGTTCAAAATTCCACAGTCATCAACGTCAAAGTTACATGACCAATCTACTCGGAGAACAAATAGACAAGGGTTTTGAAAGTTAATAGATTAATCAAAACCATACATTAAAGGTAAAATTTATTTTCTTAACCTCTTGCACAGGCAAAAAAAAAAAAAAATTCACTCAAGATAATAGATTTGCTTGAAATACTTTTTATATTGCTGTTATTTACATATGTGACCAAACGCGACAGTTTCAGGCGGATGTCGCAAAAATGCAAATGTCAGTTTTCATGTGTTCTAGAATCTCTGGTTAATAACCTTTAACATGATGTATAACATAACAACTAGTGTGACAATCAAATAAGCAGTAAGCTGTTAAAGATAAAAAGACGGGAAATAAAGGAAGAAAATATAATCAGTTTTATTGATAAATTAAATGATGTTAGGTGGATATTCGATATTGATCTAAATCACAGTTATGATTGCTTCTTTAAACACTTTTTTCTGGTATATGATGAGTGTTTCCCAATCAAATATGTGACTTTTTCTAAGAAGCATAAACAAAAAACCCTGCTTTACAAAGAAACTACGCAAACTATGCAACAAAAGATGGAGTCTTTAAAAACAATTTATCAAAAATCCTACTCAATATCGGGAAAAGAAATATAAACAAATTAGAAATATGGTCACTTTTGAATTAAGATTGGCTTAACAGATGTATTTTAAAGACAAGTTCTCTGGTGCAAGAGCAAATATAAAAAGAGCATGGGATATAATCAATGGTGTTCTGGGTAAGGGTGCGAAGTCGGCGAACTGACATTATGTCACGTCACTCAGGGCCCTATAGTAACAAAAGAGACGTGCGCAAAGCTCGCTGTTGAGGGTACCCCATGAAGATTGTTATGAAGAGCTTCCTCCTTTTCAAAAGTAATATAATTACTTACCAGGTTCAGCTGCACCAGAAACCCTTATGACAATCATAACAAAGATAACTATTTGCTCTTGCAAATGCATTCTCAGACGCATGGTGAATTGAAGAAATATGTGAATAATTTCAGCATTAATAGAAATCCAGCTCGTAAACGTTTTTTGCATTTTTGTGGTTGATGTTGCATGAATTATTTGTTTTAGAAAAAAAAACATAACATGATTGCTGTATCCTTTTATTGCACTGAGAGGGAAGTGTAAATTTCGCATTGTATACATAGTATCCCACAGAGCTCTTGATTTTTTTAGAGAAAGAAATACATGGATTATTCCCTGATTATCATGCTTTTTCAAAATGTAAATGCCTAAATTCAAGGGGACGTCCATCCTGATTACACTGTGGTTTTAAAAGAAATATAAATTTAAAAAAAACAAATCTGTAGAGGTTTGAGCAAAATACGATACGAAATACGAAAGTTGTGAATTTTTGAAGTTGTAATCAAACACAAATTGGCAACTCCTCTCCCATTTGCCCTGAAATAATTAATATTCAATTTTCTCTAAGGTAACTTTGCGAAAGGCAATGGCGCATAAAGACGGGGGAAAGGCGCAATGAGGGAAATTGCTAGTTTTGTCTGTTCTTCTAACATTAGAATCAGCCATTAAAAGTGTTCGTATTATTTTGCTTTAAATTGTTTAAAAAGGTGAATACTAATTGTACATCGTAATATTTTGGTTCTGCCTAATATTTAATTAATTTGTTATATGCGTCTTTCCCGCGTTTTTACGCGCCCCAGCGTTTGGCTTATTTACCTAAAGGATCCTACATGCACCTTCTAATATAACCATTGCTTATACGTTTTTACAAAAAAACCTGTATGAAACAAATCTATTCCTTCATTTAAAAAGAATCAGGCTAAGAACATGAAAATTTACGGATTGCCAATTTGTGTTTGATTTATTACAATTTTAATAATAATAATAATAATAATAATAATAATAATAATAAATGTAACTTATATAGCGTTAAATCCACTCTGCGGAGTGCTCAAGAGGCATGTAAAAGTTAATTAAGAATTAAACAGAAATGTTTTTACATGATTTTTAAAAGAATCAGATGTTATGCACTTTTTGATGTCTTCAGGAAGGCTATGCCATAATTTAGGCTCGCATCGGCAAATGATCTTTCCCCCCAAGATCTTGCGACTTTAGGGATTTATTAATTAAAGAGGTATTGTATTGGGGAGCAGAACCGTGAACGCAGTGAAAAGTGAGCAACAAAATTTTGAAAATAATGCGATGTTTGACAGGGAGCAAGTGTAGCGACTGCAAAACAGGGGATATATGAGTACGTTTGGTGGACAGAGTAACAATGCTAGCATTTTGAAGCTTCTGGAGCTTGGACAACAGATTTTGGGGTATATTGAACAGAAGGGCATTGCCAAAAACGAGAAGGGAGGAAATTAAGACGTGAACTAACTTTTCAGTGGCAGACTTGGACAAATATTTCGGCATAAAACCGATATTACGTAATTGGTACCTAACTGATCTGCAGATATTTGAAATTTGATCAGACATTGTCATAATGAATCAAATATATTAAACACCAAGATTGTGACAAGTTTGCGACAAATAAATTGTGTGGCCAGAAAATGAGATGGAATTAATATCAGTTTTACTAAGCTGCATTTTAGAACCAAATATAAGGAATTCACATTTATCTGAATTCAGAGAACGTGCGAGCATCCAATCGTGAACATGAACCATGCATGATTCAAGGCGATGAACAGCCCTTTCCGCAGCGGATTGATCTGAATTAAAGGAAATCATGAGTTGAATATCGTCTGCATAAATATGATAATATATGCCATGTTGTAGCAGAACTTGTCGCAATCCAATTAAATAAATTGAAAACAAGAGTCGGCCCACCCACAGAACCCTGTGGTACTCCACAGGAGAGAGGCAAAGCAACTGATTTGCAACCATGTATACAAACTATCTGAGAGTGGTACGAGAGATAGGACTCGAACCTTTTGTATGCCTCACCCTTGACACCAAATGAACTAAGTAAGAGTGAAAAATCTCATCTGGGTTAGTAGGCCGTATTGCTTCTAAGGAAGAGGAAGTGAGGGGATGAAGTGGTGTTTCGTAAGGAGATAAGCTTTTGCAGATGGTCTTGACTTTCGCCTGAAAGCTGTCTGTGTGGGTTGGAAGAGGTGATGAATGTTGTCGATTTAGTAGTCGGTTTGCCACAGAAACTTCACAGCTTTCTTATTTCTTATGGCATTTTGCTCAAACTTTCACTAATCTATACCTCTCATTTTCTTCTTTTATTCAAGTGAAGAGTGTGCATGCATTGTGTGCGGGCATGCCAGAATCCGATGACCGGGGTAATAATATATATCTGTAATTAAGAGCGCTTTGGGCCACTATGGGAAAAGCGCGTTATAAATGCCAGGTATTATTATTTAATTACAGTGTTGATTTTGTTTAAAGTGAAGAGGAAGCTGCGTAATAACCATTTGATTAATATAAAGGCGTCTAAATTCAATTAATTTCAATTAAATTTGATTGAAATTAACAATTATCATTATTCTCATCGGTAATGTGTGGTAAACAAAGAATACACGTGTAACATTGTGGTGAATATAATTATAGTACAATGCAGTAAATAATTCAGAAAATAGAAGGACGCGAAAACCCCAGCAAATCATGAAAGCTTGTGTTGGGAACGCCCATAACTATTAAACACAAGTTACTGAAAGAACATCATTATATGAATATGATACTGACGTCTACATAAGGAATCGATTATAGGAAAGAAAATACAGTAGATAGTAGAAGAAATTTAGACATTGGAGGACAATTAGACTGCAAATCATTTCGAGCCTTCAGTACTATGGGGTATCTACGATGACGCCATCAATGATTGCAGTGTACTAGAATACTAAGATAGACAGCATAGGCATGGACGATGTAGTGTACTAGAACAAACTGCTATACTAACCCCTCTATCTTCTCCGGACCCGCTACCTCTGTCTGTCTGAACCCCCCCCCCCCCCCCCCCCCCCGCCAACACAAACACACACACACAAAAAAAAAAATTCTCTCTCACTCTCACTCTCGCAATCTCTACATTTTATTTGTTTATAGCTTAGAAGATGAAACGTATAACATTCGATCCTGCTCTACATTCTACATCACATCTAGCCTGTGTCTGAATACAGGCTTTCCTAATATATTTTCATGAATTTTAGTTCGTTCTGAAGATGGATATTTTTCCTCGTACCAAACAATTTACTTCAAATAACTTCACGCCATTCTAAGAGACAAAAAGCAGAAAAGGTATGAATACACAATATACTACTTTACGGTTCATGCCATGATATTTATAAGGGATATTTCTTTATTGCTTTTTTGGTAGCGCATTGTGTAAAAACATGAAATCTTACACAATATTTTGCCATAACTCAGATGATCTTGACATTTACTGAATAAAGTCTACGTCAAACTCCCAAATAAAAGTAACATAAGCTACAGACATAAACAAAGATTGCCCCCAAATAACTACCACTCACATTTATTCTACGTACACGTCACGAGTTTTCATAAAAAATTATATCCTGCAGGCCTGGGTTGTCTTAATTGATTTATTTAGTTGTGCTACACTTTCAATAATATATCTATTTCACCTTTGCACATTATATTCGTCGATATCCATAATTGTTCTTTACAGTCAACGAAAGTGTATTAGCTATGTTTTAAGTCTGATCTTCTATATATTTGCCTGACATGTCAAAACAGGTAATATCTACATACAAAACGCAAACTTTAAATAGGATAATGAAAGTGTGTGTGTCCATGAAAATGTTATAAAATGTTGTGATTTGCCCTTAAAGCTAATTGTTCGTAACTGTTTACTGTTGTAGGAAGACAATCTAATTATAATAAATACATGTCATTTTCTTTATCAATTAATCATTGTGTCAATTTGATGTTTGTATTGGCAATTAGTCACATTGACACACACAAAATGTGTGGGACACAGGTGGCCGCCTCATTGCGGCCAAAATCGACGAAGTCATTATGCGTAACAGGTACGTAAATACGGAAATATACACATTCAAACCTACAATAATGACATTGCATGTGAAAGATTTGTATAATATTGAATGGCCTTGAGTGAGATACAAGGGTATATCACACGAGCTATGAGCATATTTCACGAGTCGGCACGACGAGTGAAATAATTCATATTTTTAAAGCGAGTGCGATATCTTCATGATCATGATATCTTCATGATACACATGGAATGAAGACAGAAACATGGAATGAAGACAGAAAACAATGAGAAATGTTGACGAAATATCATAGATTTCATTTCATAGACAAACTAGAAGAGAGGATGGATGCTGGGTATGTGTAAAGAAGAAGGTCCAGATAAAGTTCAAAAGAAGAGGAACCAGATGACTCTTGAAAGTTTCTACCTTCATGTTCTTCATTTTCACCAGGGGCGTAGCTAAAACATTTTAAATGGGGGTACTAGATCAAATTTGCCAATCAGATAGATAATTTCCAACTAGCAAACAATAAAAAGGGTCATTAGATTTCAAATTTGCCGGTGAGGAAAAAGACCGTGTTGTCGGATTTTTTATTTTACTGAAAGATTTTTTAAAACCTATATACATGTATGGTAAATGCGCGAAACAGATATCGTAGGAGCATTCATTTATACATGTTTTATAAGATACAGACATGTGAAGCGTTCAATTACACTAACGTCATTAAATTAGTAAAAGAAGCCGCGGTTAAAAGCGGCATATTTGAACTAGGCTTTACATGGAAATATAGCAAAAATAATTCCAGTTTAATACCTGGAAACTTCCTCTCCATTTTTTTCTTTCAGATTTTGACACGGTATATATATATGATCTTTATCATGGATCATAGTAAAATATACGAAATTCAACACAAATAATTCTCCAACCAAAATGGTTTACAGATTGAAAGAAAGAAAAAATAAAAACGACTGGTTCTTCGATTTTCTGCATTCAAGAAATTAAAAGAACGATACTTCTTCATGTTGTGTGCGTGTGTGTGTTTAGTACAGATCATTAAAACCCGACGATAAAGTATTTTACATAACATTTCTGAAATACCTTATCTCTTTCTAACTATCAATTAAAATCTCCCTCAGATCTACTCGGAATTCCTCGGATGACACAAATGAAACTAAATTCCATATGTAAGCAAGTTCTTACCCTCAATAAATTGTAAGGTATTATAAAAAATATATATATTAATACATGTATCAAGAGCAAGGATCCCCGTTTATTCATGCACAATGTTATTCTTATCTATTATTCCTTTTGAATTTAAAAAAAATCCATGAACTTGTTTAAATTAATGAATACTGTTGATAACCCCAACGATAGACAATTTTTAAAGTAAGTACATATTTGTTATGACTAATCTCTCTCTGTCTGTAAAGCGCTTAGAGACACCTTAGATGTATTAGGCGCTCTTTAAATCCAGAATATTTTAGAATGTATGAATAAAATTAGCATACATCTGTAATATATTACAAACCTTCTTGGTATTTCAAAAAAATATATACAAAACACAATTAAGTTGAATTGTAGACACATGATATCAGGATTTTCCTTCTTTTTTTTCCAATAGTATGCAACGATAATCATGCACTACTATCTGAGCACACAGGAAAATAATAATTTCAAATTCAAATTCAAATTCAAATTCGTAAAAATAGAATCCTGACAAAATAGGATTATCATCAAAACAAAACAAAAGAAAACAAAACGAGAAGCATGTAAATAGGAACAGAGTTTAAAAAAGAAATATGATAACACATGACAATATAGTGACTAATAACCCCCCCCCCCCCCCCCCCCGGAAGAACGAAATCATGTGTGCACATACTATGTGCATGTGTAAGTTCATAGCTGTAAATAATGGGTCTGAGCCATCTCAGCAATCCAATCTACATATCTATTTAACCCTTGTTAGGAAGTGCGTAACATACGCTTCCCTTGGCTTGGTGTTGAAGTCCAGCATCTTCCAAAGATCCCTTGACACTGTTCACCTTAAATCCTTTCCCTTCGTTCTGATCGTCATAAAGAGGATTGTCAACCAGGTCATCAGAATGATCCGATTGTGGTTGTCCAAAGTCCGTACCACTGTAGAGAGGGTTGTCCATAAGGGGCTGGTTCCTTTCATCTTCACCTCGTGTTGGCATCGGATCAGTGCCTACGTAAACTGGATTCTCAACGATGTTGTCATTCTTAATACCTGAAACATCACCAGCCGACGGGTAAATCTTCGGTTTCTTAACTTCATTGCTGCCGGGTTGTGCAGTGTTTGGAAATGGATATACAGGGGTATATCCATGGCCTGGATATCTCTTGTCATTGGATTTTGGTTCTGCTGAAGAGATGGTCTCAGTTGTTGGGATTCCGGGATGCTTCCTAAAAACCAAAATATCACAGAATAATGTTGCCTGGCTTCGGTGAAAAGTAGCTGCTCTAAAATACGGTCTAAATTTAAACCTTACATAAGTTGGCACCCTGGACATCATATGGCACAAACGTACCCATTGCACAAGAATTTAACGTTAGAAAGGTTGAAATTTCCATGTTTCCATTGCTGCCGTAGTGTCGGTCATAGTGCAGTTTGAATTCCTACGTATGGCTGGATTGCAATATTATCTATTTGGAAAAAATACACTATGTTGCGGTTTAGTTTTATTAAACCTGGGGCTCATGAATGCATCCCGTTTCGTCTTACAATTTGAGTATGTGATCTTTTCATAATAATTTCATTCATTGTATGTCGTATTGATTCCAAAAGAAAACCGAAATTTTAAGAAGTTTTACGTTTCTCCAATTTTTCCGATTTTTTATTGTTTATTTCCGATGATTATTTCAAAGTATACATGTAAATTTCACATTATTGTTGTTTGTTTATTTGTGTTTTTGCATATATTCATATATTTTGTATTTTTATGTGCTTTTTATAAAAGCGCATAAAGAACAAATAAAATGAAATGTGTCGGTATTTGTGTTAGATAAACAATGGTGATGTGTGCTTATTCAGATCCTCCGTTCAGATTTTTATAGACTTCATAATCATATTGCCTACCCGTTTTATAAAACTAATAATAGGCCTACATGGTTGTGAGTTCGTGCGTTAGTGCGATCCGGCAACACGCATATTTTTATCATGCGTATGCAGTACACCACGATAAAAAACCATGTATATTGCTCTTCGTAGACTTACTTTTGCCGGTGGAAATAACACACAACCACAACAACTATGATGATAACTAGCAAGACAACGAGAGAAGCTACCACAGGAATCAGCCACGTCGTACCCTGTCTCTGAGATGAAGTTAAGGAAGCTGAAGGCGATAAAGAGATAAATAGCATTAGGTAATCCGCTGATAAATTACAATGAAGGAGACAATTTATTTTCATTGATATCCGTTAGGTTTGTAGCGAGCAGTCTTATAGAATCAAACCTACTTTTCTTTTTATCTTTTCGTCTGTCATTAGATATTCATGTATCATTATTTTTTTTTATTCATCGGCCGTGTATGTGTCCAAAAGAGTGTGGAAAAGGGACATGATTAAGAAATGCAGAGGAAATGCCAATCAACCATTTGATACGGATTTGTTGTATGTATCCTAATTCGAAGAGATAGTAATAACACAATAAGAATAGCATGGAATGAAAATAATAAAAATATGTTTAAAAAGTGTTAGGAACTGTATAGTTCATTTGTCATTGTACCTCATAATGACAAATGAACTATACAGTTCAATAAAGCTATATAGGTTTATTGAGGATAGTATGTAAAGAGTTGGTGTGACCATTAGAGACAATGACACATACCTACAGGTGTTAGACAAAGCTTTACTATGATTTTACAAGAGACGTGTAAATTATTGGATGATATGTTTACCTTCTGCAGCAGTGGTGGACTGATTTTTCGTAAAGAAGGCGTCTGTAGGGTAGATAGAGAACATCTTCGTTTTTGCTGGTGCCAAGGTAACTGGGGTATTTATTAGAACGACAAAAACATATTTCTCAGCAATTCAAACTTGAAATGCAAGTCTCGTACATGTATGTGAATGGTTAAAAGCTAATAAATTATCTGTAAATGTAACTCCATAATTTTTACAATGGAGAGAATGCAGATGATTTGTGTAGAACCAGAAGAACCCGAACATTTCAATACCACATTTGATACCCAAAAAAAAGAGGAAAAATATGTTAGGAACTTATAGGTTATTTTATCTCATGTAAAAAAACCAATTTTTTTAAGGATAATTCAGTGCCCTGGCATCAGTCGATTTCACCCACAAAGTCCAATCAAGAATATAAAATTCCTACAAGTAAAGCACATCATTTCAAGTCGTTATTTGAAACCGATTTATACAAACGGAATTGAATTCACTATGGTAACATAAGAGACGCACAAAATTGGCCATGATGATGCTATATTTACCTTCTGCAGCAGTAGTCGATTGATTTCTCGTGAAGAAGGTGTTTATAGAGGGGATAGTAGATAACTTCGTTTGTGTTGGTTGTAAGATAACTGGGGTATTCATTAAAGGCATTGTGTAACTTTGTGGAGGCTTGATTTAACAAATTGTTGAATTTGGGTATTTGTCTTGTATAGTGATGTTCAGAAGGATAAATAAATAGCCAGGCATAGAAAGGTTTTCAAATATATAATGCTATTATTAAGATATATGTGACTGAATACTCCCATTTACGAAAGCGTATGGCCATACACTTTAGTCTTACACTGAGTCAATTAGGGGAAACGAGTCTGGCATTTCCGGTCACTTGCATATGTTTACTTTTGTGAAGCACATGATGATTTTGAAGTGCTTTTTTTCCATGGGCTTCATTTTTACACCATATTACATACACTGATAGCATGTAAGGCCAGACAGCTCAGATTTTATCAAGCCTCCACAAAGTTACCTAATCACTTTAAGACGAAACAGATCAGTGGATTAGGCTAATAATTGATGATAAATATTTTACATTCAGAATAGCTACGAACTGGGGAAATGTCTTCTTGCAAAGCAACATGAGTATTTAGTGGCTTTCGAACGCATTGATGTCTCTCATGTGAAACATGTCTTCTTCTTTTTTTTACATTTATATTCCACATGTTAACTATCCCAGTCTCTAAGGGCTCTGACGTAATACTATAATTGGGATATGGCATAGAAATAAAACACAAAAATCCCTTATAAGCCATATCAAAATCTCCTTGAAGGGAATATGGAAAAAAAAAAGGGTGTACAATACCAACCATGTTGACGTCATTAACCAAGTTCTTAAAAATAACAATTAATATTAATAATAATAATAATAATAATAATATTAATAATAATAATAATAATAATAATTATTATTATTATAATTATTATACTATGCTATATCTTTATACCGTATTATGTGAATACTTCAATTCGCTTTACAATGCGATTAATTATTTTATTTATTAGCACTTACTTGATTTACCAATAAATACCCTCAGTTTTTCTTGTAAAATGTCTTCTGCACTTGACTTGTGTTTTAATAATAATTATAATGATGATAATAATTTACCTATCTGCGACTTAAGGCGAATCCTAACAATAATTTTTATTCCGTCACAATAGAAATTCGACGTTAAGGCGAAACGAACATGGGTTAAGGCGAATCCTAACAATAGGATGAGATAAACGGATTCGCCTTAAGTCGCAGTTAGAGTTATGATAATAATGGTAATACATAATGATTTATGATTCGCCAAATCCACTCAGTATAGTGCTCTAGGCGCAGTACAGGGCATAAGAGAGTAGAATTACAAGAGAAGAATATAATAATTAATGGGATTCCTTAAACAAGTAAGTTTTTTAGACTGCTTCTGAATGAATCTGGAGAATTACAATTTCTAATAACTATAGGTACATTATTCTATAGAGCAGCACCAGCGTGGACAAAAGCCCGAACCCCCATGTTTTTTTAGATTTTGGAACAACGAGAGAACTAGAGTTGGAGGAACGTAAATATTTGACAGGAGTGTAAGTGATCTACACTTGCATTATAATGAGGAGCAGAACCCTTGACACAATGGAAAACAAAAAGTAAACTTTTGAAAATGGTGCGATCTCTGACTTGCAACCAGTGAAGCGCTTTCAGAGTAGGCGTGGTATGAGTGTGTTTCTCAGATCTAGACAAGGTGCAATATACCTCATTTTGAAGCTTTTGCAGTTTGGACACCTTGGTTTGTGGTAGACTAAATACAAGTGCGTTCCCAAAATCAAGCCAAAAGGAAATCGGAGTATTTTGTGATGAACCCAATATTACGGAGTTGGTTCCTCTACAAATACTGGAAATTTGATGAGACATTGTCATGTTGCAATCTAACAATACTCCAAGGTACACTTAGGTGCACTCACCTGCGGTTGGCATTTGGAATATCTGAATGTTGTCTAGCCTGATCGCTAAATGGGCAATTCCCCTCGAAGCCCTGAACCTTATCTGTGAGCATAGATTAATTGCAATGGGAAAAAATGATAATCAAAATGTTAGGCCTTGGTAATGGGGGACACAACCATTAGGGAAATAACGAAGACTTGGAGAAAATCAAACAACGGATAGCATAGATACAGCTTTTGAAAACGGAGATGACCTATATGAGCTGTTTTAAGAAATCTCGTCATTTCGATCACGTTTGGTTGGTTTGTTTGAATACAAGGGCGATTCTGCATTTGTTTCACTATATCCTTATAGGCCAGGAGCCTGTTCCGAAATATTCAACCCATTTTACCCTTATTTGACCCCTTAGACCATTTATGTTCATGGGTAAAATGGAGTGACTATCTCGGGACAGGCTCCCAGACTATTACTTCCAAAACAAATTTAACATTTTTCTACACTAAACAGTGTGTCATAATCATATGCTAATAAAATATTTCCTGATTGGAAATCATCTATGCTTGGGCTATTCCCCCCCCCCCCCCCTTTTTGTTTTGGTTTATTGTGAATGCTTCAGAACCGTATTTATAGTTTGGATTTGTTTTTTTCCAGTTTAATACCAGAAGCATGATATCCATAATAACTATTGCTGGATGATATTCTTTTACATAGATTTATTTAATACACTTCTGTATTTATTGTCATGCAATGTATTGCCCGACTGCTTGCAAAAATCGAACAGTAATGTTTAAATCGACAAAACAAGAATAATTGTTGCAAACAACGTATAGTTTCAATTTCAATAATTGATAAATTATTTTTTTAACTACAAACCTCAACGTTTGTTTCATCACCACATGAAAATGGCAATGTCGTGCGGTTAGGCGGATGGATTCCGCCGAGGGTGAATGCAGGTATGTTATCATCTCCACAAAATGTGACGGTTAGGATGTTGTCCTCACTACCAACTAAGAAATATTCGAAAAACAGATTGCCTTTCGAACTCGTGAAGTTATATGGGATTGAAAAACTAGCCATATCACCTGCAGTGCCGTCTTCTGGCCAGTCAGGTTGCAGTTCCCCTAATTTAAAGAAGACAGTATGGAATTATTACTAGAACCAAAAAAAAATATCAATACGTTTGTTGTCATTGGCATTGATGGATTTAATATATTATTATATCACTATCAAATTTATATTAACCCATAGACTACTCGAACTGGGTGTCTCCTGTATTAAGCCTATGAGAGTTAAAGAATGCAGTAGTTAACGGTTGACCCATAGACTACGGGAACCGGGTGTCTCCTGTATTAAGCCTATGAGAGTTAAAGAATTCAGTAGTCAACGGGTTAAGATTCTTATCCTGGTTATCTTGAGTTCTTAACTTGTTCATGGTGTCAGTACCTATCATGACTATATGATATCATGACATTTCTTAAGAAGTTAGCAGAACAGCAGAATGAAAGCAAACGAGGAATGTGGCCAATAATATTTAAAATTGAGAAATGAGGAAGAAAAGCAAACCGCTATAATTACTTTGGCACTCAAAAGCCCTAATCGCTATCGTAATCTTCGGAAATGTTTTACGAGTATCACTATTAATGTCATGTTCCTTTGTTGTTTGTTGTCATTGGTGTTGTTATTGATTATCTTATATGGGGGTCATTTCTTTTAGTGCACACCATCAACAATTGACCCCATCAAACAAAAAAAAAATACCACACATGGGGAAAACGGAAGGATTAGTCAATCATAATCTTAACTGGATTTTTTTCAGTGCAGATAGGAAATTTTTGCTTTGTCAGCGTTTCGTTTCTTCGAGAAAAAAAGTGAAATTATTTTTGAAGCACTAACATGTTCTATAATTCAGATTTCTTGTCCACCTCCCATCCAGGTTCAAAACTCCACAGTCATCAACTTCAAAGTCACATGCCCAATCTACACGGATAACAATAAGACAAGGGTTTTGAAAGTTAATAGATTAATCGTTCCCATACATTTAAGGTAAAATTTATTTTCTTAACCTCTTGCTCGAAATTTGCACACGCAAAACAAACAAACTTTTAACTCAAGATAATAGATTTGCTTGAAATAATTTTTAAATTGCTGTTATTTACATAATAAACAATGAAAAAGTTTACTAGAAAATTATCTATTACAAAGGGCTGACCAAACACTGAAACTACGCCAATATATAACCCTATTGGACACAAACTTGTCCCTTGCCAAGTATGCCTCCAAAGTCTAGCTCACAACTTTATAATGAGATGGCCATAGTCTCATTTCATTGCCCCTTTTATTTGGATATAAGTTCAGTTTGATACTATTAAAAACATTGATAAAACATGTTTAAAACCGATGAAAGACAAACACATTTCGCATACTATGAGGAGAGATATGGGGAAGTATGGAAGTACTGTGCCCCATGAAGATTGTTATGAAGAGCTACCTCTTTTTCAAAAGTAATATAACTACTTACCAGCTTCAGCTGCACCAGAAACCCCTATGACAATCATAAAAAAGATAGCTATCTGCTCGAGCAAATGCATTCTCAGACGCATGGTGAATTGAAGAAATATGTGAATAGTGTTTCCCAGCCGAGAATTTACTGAGTAATCATAAATTTATTTCAGCATTAATATAAATCCAGCTCGTAAACGTTTTTTGCATTTTTGTGGTTGAGATTGCGTGCATTATTCGTTTTAGAAAAAAAAAAAAATGTTCATGGTATCCCACAGGGCTCTTGATTTTTTTAGAGAAAGAAATACATCCTGATTACACTGTGGTTTTAAAAGAAATATTAATTGAAAGATCTGTAGGGGGTTTGAGCAAAGTACGATAAGAAATACGAAAGTTGTGAATTTTTGAAGTTGTAATCAATTTTCTCTAAAGGTAGCTTTGCGAAAGGCAATGGCGCACAAAGACGGGGAAAGACGCAATGAGGGAAATTGCTAGTTTTGTCTGTTCTTCTAACATTAGAATCAGACATTAAAAGTGTTCGTATTATTTTGCTTTAAATTGTTTAAAAAGGTGAATACTAATTCTACATCCTAATATTTTGGTTCTGCCTTTTTATTTTTAATTAATTGGTTATATGCGTCTTTCTCAGTCTAGCTCACAACCTTATAATGAGATGGCCATAGTCTCATTTCATTGCCCCTTTTATTTGGATATAAGTTCAGTTTGATACTATTAAAAACATTGATAAAACATGTTTAAAACCGATGAAAGACAAACACATTTCGCATACTATGAGGAGAGATATGGGGAAGTATGGACGTACTGTACCCCATGAAGATTGTTATGAAGAGCTGCCTCCTTTTCAAAAGTAATATAATTACTTACCGGGTTCAGCTGCACCAGAAACCACTATGACAATCATAAAAAAGATAGCTATCTGCTCGTGCAAATGCATTCTCAGACGCATGGTGAATTGAAGAAATATGTGAATAGTGTTTCCCAGCCGAGAATTTACTGAGTAATCATAAATTTATTTCAGCATTAATAGAAATCCAGCTCGTAAACGTTTTTTGCATTTTTGTGGTTGAGATTGCGTGCATTATTTGTTTTAGAAAAAAAAAAAACTATAACATGATTACTGTATCCTTTCATTGCACTGAGAGGGAAGTGTAAATTTCACATTGTGTACATCGTATCCCACAGGGCTCTTGATTTTTTTAGAGAAAGAAATACATCTTGATTAAACTGTGGTTTTAAAAGAAATATAAATTGAAAGATCTGTAGAGGTTTGAGCAAAATACGATAAGAAATACGAAAGTTGTGGATTTTTGAAGTTGTAATCAATTTTCTCTAAAGGTAGCTTTGCGAAAGGCAATGGCGCACAAAGACGGGTAAAGGCGCAATGAGGGAATTTGCTAGTTTTGTCTGTTCTTCTAACATTAGAATCAGACATTAAAAGAGTTCGTATTATTTTGCTTTAAATTGTTTAAAAAGGTGAATACTAATTCTACATCCTAATATTTTGGTTCTGCCTTTTTATTTTTAATTAATTGGTTATATGCGTCTTTCCCGCGTTTTTACGCGCCCCAGCGTTTTGCTAAGTTGCCTAAAGGAAATGTTCAATCATACATGCACTTTATATATAACAATTGCTTATAGGTTTTTACAAAAAAACATGTATGAAACAAATCTATTCCTTCATTTTAAAAAACTCAGGCTAAGAACATAAAAATTTACGGATTGCCAATTTGTGTTTACAATTATTACAATTATTACAATTTTAATAATAATAATAATAAATGTAACTTATATAGCGCCAAATCCACTCTGTGGAGTGCTCAAGGCGCATGTAAAAATTAATTAAGAATTAACAGAAAAGTTTTTACATGATTTTTACAAGAATCAGATGTTATGCACTATTTGATGTCTTCAGGCAGGCTATGCCATAATTTGGGACACGCATGGGCAAATGATCTTTCCCCCCAAGATCTTGCTACTTTAGGAATCACAAGAGAACTGGAAGTGGATGAGCGAAAATATCTCGCGGGGTGTAATTTTGAATTAAAGAGGTATTGTATTTGGGAGCAGAATCGTGAACGCAGTGAAAAGTGAGCAACAAAATTTTGAAAATAATGCGATGTATGACAGGGAGCCAGTGTAGCGACTGCAAAACAGGGGAGATATGAGTACGCTTGGTGGACAGAGAAACAATGCGAGCAGCAGCATTTTGAAGCTTCTGGAGCTTGGATTTTTGGGTATATTGAACAGAAGGGCATTGCCAAAGTCGAGACGGGAGGAAATTAAGGCGTGAACTATCTTTTCAGTGGCAGACTTGGACAAATATTTCCGAATAAAACCGATATTACGTAATTGGTACCTAACTGATCTGAAGATATTTGAAAGTTGATTAGACATTGTCATCTGGTTTTATTCGGGAATATTTGTCCAAACATAACACCAAGATTGCGACAAGTTTGTGACAAATAAATTGTGTGGCCTGAAAATTAGATGGAATTAATATCAATTTTACTAAGCTGCACTTTAGAACCAAATATAAGGAATTCACATTTATCTGAATTCACTTTCAGAGAACGTGCGAGCATCCAATCGTGAACATCAACCATGCATGATTCAAGGCGATGAACAGCCCTTTCCGCAGCGGCTTGATCTGAATTAAAGGAAATCATGAGTTGAATATCGTCTGCATAAATATGATAATCTGTGCCATGTTTTAGCAGAACTTGTCGCAATCCAATTAAATAAATTGAAAAACGAGTCGGCCCGCCCACAGAACCCTGTGGTACTCCACAGGAGAGAGGCAAAGCAACTGATTTGATAACCATTTATACAAACGATCTGAGAGTGGTATGAGAGATAAGACTCGAACCGTTTGTATGCCTCACCCTAGACACCAAATGAACTAAGTGTGTTCAAAAGAACAGTATGATTGATAGTGTCGAAGGCGGAGGACAAGTCTAGGAGCAGGAGAGCAGTTGAGTACCCTCTATCCATCCCTTGCAGGATGTGGTTGGACACATTCACAAGCAGTGATTCCACGCTATGATGGGATCTGTAAGCCGATTGGAAAGGGTCAAACAAATCATTGGCCAGGAAATAATCCGAAAGACGAGAAAACACAACCCTTTCAAGAATTTTGAGCAAAAAAGGTCAGTTTGAAACTGGTCGATAATTTTGGAGGGAATTTCGGTCCAGAGAAGGTTTCTTCAACAACGGAGTAACGTAAGCAGTTTTCAATGAAAAACAACATGTGCCTGCTCTAAATTCAAATTAACCAAGAAGCAGAGAATGGGAGCGAATGTGGAGGAGCAATCCTTTAATCATTTTGTGGGAACAGGGTCTAATTGACATGACTTGGGGGGCAATTTACGTAAGAGTGACAAAATCTCATCAGGGTTAGTAGGCCGTATTGCTTCTAAGGAGGAGGAAGTGAGGGGATGAAGTGGTGTTTCGTCAGGAGATAAACTTTTGCAGATGGTCTTGACTTTCGCCTGTTAACCACAGAAACTTCACAGGTTTCTTATTTCTTATGGAATTTTGCTCAAACTTTCACTAATCTGTACCTCTCATTTTCTTCTTTTATTCAAGTCAACTAAATACCGGGGTGGACTTCTCCTTTAATTACAGTGTTGATTTTGTTTAAAGTGAAGAGGAAGCTGCGTAATAACCATTTGATTAATATAAAGGCGTCTAAATTCAATTACTTTGAATTAAATTTGATTGAAATTAACAATTATCATTATTCTCATCGGTAATGTGTGGTAAACAAAGAATACACGTGTAACATTGTGGTGAATATAATTATAGTACAATGCAGTAAATAATTCAGAAAAATAGAAGGACGCGAAAAACCCAGAAAATCAAAGCTTGTGTTGGGAACGCCCATAACAACGAACATCATTATATGAATATAATACTGACATCTACATAAGGAATCGATGATAAGAAAGAAAATACAGTGAAAGGAGAAAAACTGAGGAGAAATTTAGGCATTGGAGGACAAGCTAATTAGACTGCAAATCATTTCGAGCCTTCAGTACTATGGGGTATCTACGATGACGCCATCAATGATTGCAGTGTACTAGAATACTAAGATAGACAGCATAGGCATGGACGATGTAGTTTGTTTGTTTTTTTGAGTTTATTTTCTTCTGCAATCATATAAGAGCATACAATAACAGGGAAAATATAACAATGCATTCACATAAAATGAAAAGAACATAACGTGATCAAAATATACATATTGATAATAATATAATTACATTTCAGTTTATAAATTATAAATTATTCAACGCATTGAAATTCAGAGAGCAGAAGACGGACTGCCATTATAAACTTAAGTTTGAAAACATGACAGCCCAAAATAAATCTGTGTAATATACGTAGAAGCAGAATGGAGGTCAAATAAATAAGGGAATTATTCAGACAAAATATACGCATATCTAGATTTTTGTATAGTGTGTACATGAATGAAAATGATAAAATGACGATGAATATGAAAAAATGAAAATGTCTGTTGATGAATAATGAGTTGATGAAATGTATCAGTCAGGACTTCGGTGAATTTGGTAACTAAAGATCATTTGATTTATCAGAACATGGACAATTGATTTAAAGTGTGGTTTGACCTTTGTAACTAATTTGAACTATTATACTCTATTAGCAAACTTGTTTTAACTTGAGCTTTAAATGCAAAAAGATTTTGACAAGATTTTATAGAGTTTGGAAGTGAATTCCACAAATCTGGGCCATGGTGTCGAATTGTCTTATGTGCAATAAATAGCCTAGGATTTACCAAATGATAATTTAGGGAGTTACTGGTGGGATATGAGTGAACATTCGTATTAAGTGTGAAGAAATCATTGAATGTATCCGGTAGTAGGTTATTTCTGTATTTGAACATAAAAAGTAAGCTTTGGAGTGAATTAATATCAAAGACTTTTAATGTTTTGAAATGACTAAAAATGGGATTTGTATGAGCTAAATAGTGAGAGCCAGAACAGATTCTGAGAGCTTTCTTTTGTAATATATAAATCGGGTAAATATTTGTTTTAGCGTTAGCCCATATTAAATTACAGTAAGTAATATATGGCAATATAAGAGTATTATATAACATAAAAAGAGTATTTTTCGGAAGATAATTTTTAGTTTTATAAAGTATACCAATATTTTTAGCGATAGAAGTTTTTATGTGGGTTAACTGATGATTCCAATTCAAGTTTTCATCTATGAAAACACCTAGAAATTTAGTATATCGTTTTCTTTCTAAGGCATATTGTCAATTGATATTGCTAAAGGAAAATCAAACATACGATTATTGGCATGTTTGAAATAAATAAAATTAGTTTCTTGTATGTTGAGAGACAATTTGTTACATTTGAACCAGGTTGATACTTTGGGCAATTCTTGATTGAGAAAGTGGATCAGGGTATTTAAGTTAACATGAGAATAGAAAATATTGGTATCGTCAGCATACAAAATGAAGGATAATAAGGAGGATGTGTTACTTATGTCATTAATATATAGTAAAAAAAGGAGGGGGCCTAATATTGAACCTTGTGGGACACCGCATTGAATTGATAAAGGAGTGGATGACGTACCATTAAATACTACATATTGTTTCCTATCCGATAAATAATCGTGGAACCAAGATAGCGTTACACCTCGAATTCCATATGTCTGAAGTTTTGTTAATAAGATGTCATGATCAAGAGTATCAAATGCCTTAGAAAGGTCCATAAAAATTCCTATAACATGTTTTTTGTCATAAATAAATTTATTCAATTTGTCTCCAACGGCCCACAAGGGGGTGACACACGCTACTGCTGTGTGATAGGTTGCCCGGGTGCTGTGAAAAAAATCACAGGCGGAACCGGGCGGGATTCGAACCCGCGACCTCTGGATTACTAGACCAGTGTCATAACCACTAGACCACCGGAGTGCCCTGAGTGATCAGGTTCAAACTATCCCAATATGGGGACTATCAAGTCAAAGGTATTGAATTAATCCGTCGGGTGATATAATGTCATAAATAAATTTATTCAATTTGTCTCCAACGGCCCACAAGGGGGTGACACACGCTACTGCTGTGTGATAGGTTGCCCGGGTGCTGTGAAAAAAATCACAGGCGGAACCGGGCGGGATTCGAACCCGCGACCTCTGGATTACTAGACCAGTGTCATAACCACTAGACCACCGGAGTGCCCTGAGTGATCAACCTATCACACAGCAGTAGCGTGTGTCACCCCCTTGTGGGCCGTTGGAGACAAATTGAATAAATTTATTTATGACATTATATCACCCGACGGATTAATTCAATACCTTTGACTTGATAGTCCCCATATTGGGATAGTTTGAACCTGATCACTCAGGGCACTCCGGTGGTCTAGTGGTTATGACACTGGTCTAGTAATCCAGAGGTCGCGGGTTCGAATCCCGCCCGGTTCCGCCTGTGATTTTTTTCACAGCACCCGGGCAACCTATCACACAGCAGTAGCGTGTGTCACCCCCTTGTGGGCCGTTGGAGACAAATTGAATAAATTTATTTATGACATTATATCACCCGACGGATTAATTCAATACCTTTGACTTGATAGTCCCCATATTGGGATAGTTTGAACCTGATCACTCAGGGCACTCCGGTGGTCTAGTGGTTATGACACTGGTCTAGTAATCCAGAGGTCGCGGGTTCGAATCCCGCCCGGTTCCGCCTGTGATTTTTTTCACAGCACCCGGGCAACCTATCACACAGCAGTAGCGTGTGTCACCCCCTTGTGGGCCGTTGGAGACAAATTGAATAAATTTATTTATAACATGTTTTTTATTGGCAATTGCCTCAGTTACTTTATCATAAAATTGTACTAGAGCTAAATCAGTTGAATATTGTTTCCTAAAACCAAATTGATTATTATCAAGTAGCTTATGATTGTTCAAAAATTTATAAAGTCTTTTGTGAATAATTTTTTCAAGAATTTTGGATATACTCGGAAGAATGGAAATGGGTCTGTAATTGCTTATTTGGTGGGGGTCTTCTTTTTTGTAAACTGGATTAACTTTTGCAATTTTAAGAGATCTTGGGACAATACCCGTCGTGATTGAAAGATTAAAAACATGGGTTAGTGGAGAAGCAATAGTGTATATAATTTGTTTAAGAAGAAATGTGCTAATTCTGTCGTGGCCCTTAGATTTACTTGAATTGAGTTCTTTTGTTATGTTAATTATTTCGGTAGGATTAGTCGGTTGAGAAAGAGAGATGATGAAATCGGTTCAGGAAGAAATTCAGTGAAATCTTTATTTTGCCTATCAAAATTCTTTGCAAGATTGGGACCAAGATTTACAAAATGAATTAAATGAGTTTGCTGTGTCATTAGGGTGAATGATATTGTCATTCAAAGTAAAATTTCTTTGGGTAACTGTTGTGGCTTCTTGCCCATTAATTTTTTGATAATGTCCCATGTAGTGTACTAGAACGAACTACTATACTAAGCCCTCTGTCTTCTCCCGCTACCTCTGTCTGTCTGAACCCCCCCCCCCCCCCCCGGCCAACACACACACACACACACTCTCTCACACACAAACCCCCCCCCCCCCCCAAAAAAAAAAAAAAAAAAAAAAAAAAAAAAAAACCCTTCTATCTGCCCTTCTCTCTCTCTCTCTCGCTCCTTCTCTGTCTTCTGTTTTCTCGCTCTTTTTGTATTGGAGTTATACCCTTATTCCTCATATCTGCCTTTATATTCTTTTCCCATTCTTCTTTCTCTTTCTCTCTCCCTTATTCTCTCTCTTACCCTGTCTCTCTTATTCTCTCTCTCACTCTCTCCATCTCTACATCTTATTTGTTTATAGCTTAGAAGATGAAACGCATAACATTCGATCCTGCTCTGTCTACAAGTCATTCTACATCACATCTAGCCTGTGTCTGAATAGATGCTTTCCTAATATATTTTCATGAATTTTAGTTCGTTCTGAAGATGGATATTTTTCCTCGTACCAAACAATTTACTTCAAATAACTTCACGTCATTCTAAGAGACAAAAAGCAGAAAAGGTATGAATACACAATATACTACTTTACGGTTCATGCCATGATATTTATAAGGGATATTTCTTTATTGCTTTTTTGGTAGCGCATTGTGTAAAAACATGAAATCTTACACAATATTTTGCCATAACTCAGATGATCTTGACATTACTTAATAAAGTCTACGTCAAACTCCCAAATAAAAGTAAGATAAGCTACACACATAAACAAAGATTGCCCCCAAATAACTACCACTCACATTTATTCTACGTACACGTCACGAGTTTTCACTAAAAGTTATAGCATGCATGATTCCTGTTTCCGCAGGCCTGGGTTGTCTTAATTGATTTATTTAGTTGTGCTACACTTTCAATAACATATCTATTTCACCTTTGCACATATTCCTCGATATCCATAATTGTTCTTTACAGTCAACGAAAGTGTATTAGCTATGTTTTAAGTCTGATCTTCTATATATTTGCCTGACATGTCAAAACAGGTTATATCTACATACAAAACGCAAACTTTAAATAGGAAAATGAAAGTGTGTGTGTGCATGAAAATATATAAGCAAAATGTTATAAAATGTTGTGATTTGCCCTTGAAGCTAATTATTCGTAACTGTTTACTGTTGTAGGAAGACAATCCAATTATAATAAATACATGTCATTTTCTTTACCAATTAATCATTTTGTTAATTTGATGTTTGTATTGGCAATTAG
This sequence comes from Heliocidaris erythrogramma, assembly GCA_025617745.1. Classification (NCBI taxonomy): domain Eukaryota; kingdom Metazoa; phylum Echinodermata; class Echinoidea; order Camarodonta; family Echinometridae; genus Heliocidaris; species Heliocidaris erythrogramma. The sequence goes on from CM046862.1 coordinate 47,244,693, forward strand.
TCACATTGACACACAAAAAATGTGTGGGACACAGGTTGCCGCCTCATTGTGGCCAGAATCGACGAAGTCATTATGCGTAAAAGGTACGTAAATACGGAAATATACACATTCAAACCTACAATAATGACTTTGCATGTGAAAGATTTGTATAATATTTAACGGCCTTGAGTGAGATACAAGGGTATATCACACGAGCTATGAGCATATTTCACGAGTCGGCACGACGAGTGAAATAATTTATATTTTTCAAAGCAAGTGCGATATCTTCATGATACACATGGAATGAAAACAGAAACTTAAAGAAAACAATGAGAAATGTTGACGAAATATCATAGATTTCATTTCATAGACAAACTAGAAGAGAGGATGGATGCTGGGGATGTGTAAAGAAGAAGGTCCAGATAAAGATCAAAAGAAGAGACACCCATAGACATATTACATAGCTGCAATGATGCTCTGATGGTCGGACACTTTACACCTTTAAAGGGAATCACTTTTGTGTATCATTTGATACTAAGTGATGAGATATTCATCATAGATCATTCTGGAACATTCAGAAGTAAATTAGGGTAAGCCGTTTTGATAAAAATAACTGATTTTCTTGTGCAAGTTGATTGTGGCTGCAATTATGAATACACCTAGCAAGAGGTCGAAAGAGAGCAAGGCAGGGAAATTTTTCCCACCATCAGGAGCTAGCCCAGAAGGTCGCAAAAAGCAGTTACCAACCCCTCGTCGCCCATTTGTGGCTGATAGCGACACTGACCGCAAGGTCGCTGCCGAAAGAGGAATGGCGGTTGAGGCCCTTCCATCAGAAAAGGGGATGTTCATCAACTTTGACATCCATGAACATCTGCAAGATTTGTAGGGAGGAGAACAGGAGCGCATGGGAGATCTAGTTGAGAGAGTTGTGAAGGCTACTGTGGAGGCAGCAACCCCAGCGATCATTAAAGCTGTGAAAGATGTGTGCCTAGCTGGAGTGAAGGAGGAAGTCAATCCCCATTTCCTCCGCTTGCAATACAAGACTGACCAGCTCGAGCAACTAAGCAGGAGAGATAACCTCCGAATCACTGGCATTACAGAGGAGGAATCTGAGGAAGAATCGGAGGAGCTACTTGCCAGTAAAATTTGCAAAGTGGCAGAACAGGCTGGTGTGGATCTAAAGGGGGTGGACATTTCATCGTGTAATCGCCTTGGAAGGAAGTCTGCCGGCGAACCTCGGCAGGCTTTTGTTCGTCTTACCACCAGAAGGCAGAGAGATCATTTCTATGACTCTCGTTTCAAGCTAAAAGGAAAAGATGGATGTCAGGGGGTCTTCGTAAATGAAGATCTCACCCCGATGAGATATGCAGTTCTAAGGGCTGCAAAAAGCTCTGCATTAGTGAAACGTGTTTCGACGAAAAACGGCAACATAGTATGCAAGATGACGGATGACGAATATGTAACCATGTCCTCACCAGATGACCTCTTTGAAGTTGGCGTCGACAACATTAATTACAAAGACTTCAAACTGCATTTCATGGAATAATGTATCATTCCACCTCCCCGTGTGGAGGCGTTTTTTAAAGCGTCCTTAAAATGAATAATACACATTTTTATCATAAATTGACCCCAAATTCATTCGATAATGTTCTTAAATTTGATAGAACGAATTCCTTAAAGTTATCTCACATGAATGTTCGATCTTTGTCTAAAAATGTTGAAGCTTTTAAATTATTGTTTGAAGATTGTATTCATACAAGGTTTGATGTTATTGGTATGTCTGAGGTATGGAATGTGACCAACAAGTCAATATTCGGTATAGAAGGATATTCTCTTGAAGTAAATTGTCGCCCCAGTGATTCAAGAGGAGGGGAGTTGGAGCATACGTCAGTACATCACTAAAGTACAGGTGTTTGGAATATAGCATTAATCATGCAGAATCCCTTTGGTTAGAAATCAATATTACAGATGATATAAAAGTTACAGTTGGGATAATCTATAGAAAACCTAATACTAATATGAAGGCATTTCAAGATGGTTTGTTGAGTGTGTTAGAAAAATGTAAAGTAGATCAACGTAAGTGTGCTCTTCTGGACGACTTCAATATTCATTCTTTGGGTGAAGATGACACTGTCGAGGGGTTTCTCACATCATTACAATGCATAGGATTGGATCAATTGATTCAATCACCAACAAGGGTAAAAAAAGATTCCTCTACATTATTAGATCACATATATTCAAATATCAACACATCTGAAATTCACTCAGGTATAATACAATCAGATGTGTCTGATCATTTCCCAGTTTTTGCAATTTTCAAGAACATATCGAAAGTGAAGTCTAATAAAAAAGTAATTCGGTATAGATGTTACAAAAGATATGATATAGAAACTTTCAAAGAAGACATTGGTGCTTTTAACTGGGTAACAGTATTTAAATCAAATGATATCAACACAGCTTATTCTAATTTTTGCATTTCTTTCTCGAACATATGTAATAAACATGCACCGTTGGTTACTAAGCAGTTAGGAAAGAGAAAGGCTGCTAAGAAGCCATGGATATCTCGAGGGATCATGAAATCGATTCGTGTAAAACACACAATGTATGTCAAAGTTATTAAATCAGATCATCGTCAGGATCTTGTGGATAAGTACAAAAAGTATAAAAATGTACTGACCACTATACTAAAAAATGCGAAAAGGAATTACTACTGCAATTTGTTAAATAATAAGAAGAATGACACAAATAAGACATGGGCTATAATCAACGAGTTGTTAGCTGGTAAAATAGATCAGGTGGAAGTGTTGAGGTGGACAGACTTGTCAAGCAGGTTCATGGAAAATGTGAGCAACTGACATATGTGTCTGACATTGTTAATGAATTTAATGACTTCTTTGTGAAATTGGAACAAATTAAGCTGATGAATTGCCAAATGGAGCTACAACATATGGTGAATATTTGGGACAGAATACTGAGCATTCTTTATTTTGCCAACCAATAACTGCGGTCGAAGTTAGAACTCAATTATTGTTACTAGATACAAAAAAAAGCTTGTGGTCACGATAATATTCCAGCAAAATTAATTAAAGATAGTGCTCCTTATATATCACATCCACTGGCATATATTTTTAACTTACCATTAAAGATTGGCAAGGTTCCGGATGAAATGAAAATTGCAAAGGTTACTCCCCTTCATAAAAAAGGCTCGAGAGAGGATCCAGGTAACTATAGACCCATATCGGTTCTACCTGTCTTAGGTAAAATATTTGAAAAATTAATAAATATCAGATTAATACAGTTTTTAGAAACAAATGATGCTTTCTATTACCATCAGTACGGTTTTCGGAAGAAATATAGTACCATATTGTCATTAATCAATTTGATAAAAGCAACTTTGAAGCCTATAGATGAGGGGAAAGTTACCCTTGGTGTTTTCATTGATTTTAAGAAAGCTTTCGACACCATTAATCATGATATACTTTTAGGTAAACTCTCCAATTACGGCATTCGAGGGTTACCACTTGAATTGTTAAAGAACTATCTTAGTAACAGATTTCAGTTTGTTCAATGTGGACAAACATTATCCAAAAAGAAAGAGATAAAATGTGGTGTTCCACAAGGATCAGTACTAGGGCCAACTTTATTTTTGATCTACATAAATGATTTGCCTTCAGTAACTGAGTATTTCAATTTTCGGTTGTTTGCCGACGATTCGAACCTTTTCCATACTTTTCCAGCTGACCAGGTCGAAATTGATGCAGATGAAGTGAATGACAACATACAGAAGATACGAAACTGGTGCATGGCCAATAAACTTACAATAAACTCAATGAAAACTAATTTCATGCTAATAAGTAGCAGGCGGAAGAAAATAGGTATGAATGGTAAATTGAAAATAGCTGGTGAGGAAATCAAAGAAGTTGATGTTGCCACTTTTGTTGAAATCAAACATCTGTCTTGGAATAATCACATTCGTTCTGTAAATCAATGCATAAGAAAGAAAGTTGGAGTGATATTTAGGTTGCGACATTTTGTACCCAGGCGCACTTTAATACTGCTATATAAAGCCTTTATACAACCACACATTACCTACGGAATAGAAGTGTGGGGAAGCACTTATAAGACTAGCCTAAGAAGCATATTGTATTCACAGAAAATGGCGGTCCGTGCTATAACATTCAGTGAATGGAGAACTCATTCGACTCCTTTGTTCAAAAGTTTGCGAATCCTTAATGTATATGATTTGCATGACTTGTCAATTTCTACTTTCATGTTTGATTTGTATAAAAACAACTTGCCTCATACTTTAGTAAATTACTGGGACACTATACAGCATAGGTACTCCACAAGGCAAAAGGAAAGTGGACAGTTGCGTCTACCAAAATTCAGAACGACGCAAGGTCAATTTTCATTGTCTTTCATTGGTAGTGAATTTTGGAATAGATTACCTTTTAAAATCAAATTAACCAGGTCTAGAAGTAGGTTTCGGAATTCTGTTCCGACACACTTGCTGAGTAAATCATAAGTGAAAACGTATGTGTAAATAGTCTGTATATGTACAAGAAATGTATTTAACATCATTACTTTCTACTTTTTGTACTTCATTGTAAACTATTATTATTTTTAATTTGGGTATTAATTGAACTTTACCAAAATACTTGTTTGTTGGTTTTTGTTTGTTGTTGTGGGTTAGGCTCGACTAGCACATGTGCTATTATCTGGCCCCTTTTACCAACCAATGCTTTTCTTCATTTATATGTAAATATCATCGTATGTAAAAAAAAATGTATCGTAATTAAATGTTGTTGGTGGTAAATAAATCAAATCAATCAAAGATGACTCTTGAATGTTTCTACTTTCATGTTCTTCATTTTCACCAGGAGCGTAGCTAAAACATTTTAAATGGGGGTACTAGATCAAATTTGCCAATCAGCTAGATAATTTCCAATTAGCAAACCATATAAAGGGTCATTAGATTTCAAATTTGCCGGTGAGGAAAAGGACCGTGTTGTCGGATTTTTTTTACTTTACTGAGAGATTTTTTTAAACCTATATACTTGCATGGTAAACGCGCGAAACAGATATCTTATACATGTTTTATAAGATACAGACATGTGAAGCGTATTACACTAATGTCATTAAAGACGAAAAAGAAGCAGCGGTTTAAAGTGACATATTTGAACTAACCTTTACATGAAAATATAGGAAAAATAATTGCAGTTACCTGGAAACTTTCTTTCCATATTTTTTTCTTTCAAATTTTGACACGGTATATAATTATGATCTTCATCATGCATCATAGTAAAAGATACGAAAGTCAACATAAATATCCAAATAATTTTCCAACTAAAATGGTTTACAGATTGAAAGAAAAAAAATTAAAAGAAGGATACTTCTTCATATTGTGTGTGTGTGTGTGTTTAGTACAGATAATTGAATTGAATTGAATTGAAAAATTAAAACCCGACGATACTGCGAGATTCCAGTAGAAATCCCCCGGCCCCCCCCCCCCCAAAAAAAAGCCTTTTTTTTTTGTTTTTTTGCCTGGCCGAAGAGACACAAAAATACTGAGGACCTTTTTTGTTTTTTGTTATTTTTTTGCTTGTCAGAGAATTATGGACTGAAAAGGAGAGGCACTAAAGTGCTGAGGACCTTTTTTTTTTTTTTTTGCTTGTCAGAGAATTTGGACTGAAAAGGAAAGGCAAAAACATACTGGGGACCTTTTTTTTTTTGTTTTTTTTTTGTTGCTTGTCAGAGAATTTTCGAGGGAAAAAAAAAAAAATCATTTTTTTTTTGGTGTGTGCCCCCCCCCCCCCCGTTTACTAAATCCTGGATCCGCCACGGGAGTAGCATTGTAACCCACACGCTTTAAAACTTACAACAGTAAACATAGAGTAAAATAATAAAGTAGTTTACATAACATTTCTGAAATACCTTATCTCTTTCTAAATATTAATTAAAATCTCCCTGAGATCTCCCTCAGAATCCCTCGGATGACACAAAGGAAACTAAATGCCGTATGTAAGCACGTTATTACCCTCAATAAATTGTAAGGTATTATACATTATTATTTGTATTATTATTATTTTTGAATTAAAAAAAATCCATGAACTTGTTTCAATTAATGAATACTGTTGATAACCCCAAAGTTAGACATTTTTTAAGCCACTAAATATTTGTTATGACTAACCTCTATCTGTCTGTAAAGCGCTTAGAGACACCTTAGATGTATTAGGCGCTATTTAAATCCAGAATATTTTAGAATTATATGTGAGTCATACTTTACTCAAAATGGGTAATGTACAGCATACATCTGTAAAATATTACAAACCTTATTGGTATTTCAAAAAAATATATACAAAAGACATTTAAGTTGAATTGTAGACAAGTGATATCAGGAGAACGAGTTTCCTTCATTTATTACCAATAGTATGCACTACTATCTGAGCACACAGGAAAATAATCATTTCAAATTCAAATTCAAATTCAAATTCGTAAAAATATAATCCTGACAAAATAGGATTATCATCAAAACAAAACAAAACAAAACGAGAAGCATGTAAATAGGAACAGAATTCAAAAAAAGAATATGATAACACATGCACATAATTCAAAGCTAGTTCTAAAACTCAAATTGATCAGAATGTATGATATTGTTTTACAATTTATATACAGTATTTCTATGTCTAATATTGATTAATTTTCTAGGAATGGATTTGCTGGAAATGGGAATAAGTTGGATTGAATTGAATTAAGTTCAAAGCAAACATAGAAAAACCATGATACACATGGCCTTATTATAGGGGCGCTGGCGATCAGGGTCCGCTTGAACAAAACAAAAAGAAAGCAAAACAAAAAGGGGGTGCAATTATTGTCTTATTTTCTCTTCCTTTTCCTCTCCCCCATCTTTTTCTCTTTCTCCTCTTTCATTATTTTCTTTTTCCCCATGTGATTTACGGGGCACGTGCCCCATACCTCCTCGTAGTTAGTACTAGTTACGCCCCTGTTTTTGTTTTGTTTTTCAATTTTTACCACTGTATAATTATGTTGAAGCATATAAAATCGCGTTTTCAAATGTTCTATGTACATTTGAAAGAAATATCAACTTTCGGTGGCCCTCCTAAATTCCTTAATTATTTCTCTGTTGTTCCGTCAGTGTTGTGCCCCCATTGTAGAAAGAAGTGAGAAAAGGGACTTTTATCAATGTTCAATATTTAGATCTTGGCCTAGAATGCAGTGGTTATTTGCGAATTCTCCTTAGTACATCGAATAAGAAATTACGTTTTTGCAGCTTAAAAATGCCGAAATAAAAAAAAATCGCTTTGCTCCCTAGCTTGTACAATTCCGTAGATAACTTGGAGGGGGAAAGAGGCATACGAAGGGCTGCAGCCCCTTGAGGATTTTGAGAAGGGCAATAGTGGCTCCACTATCACCTCATGATGGGCAGTGAGGTGCTCCAATATCCTCATATTTTGATAGTTTAATACTACATAGAATACGGAAACTTGAAATTCGGGAAAAAAAAATCAGCCCCTTCCAAAATTACGCATTTATGCCTGTTGGGAGGTCGAAAACGCAATTGCCCCCCACCTTTTTGTTGGGGGGCGACCCCCCCCCCCACTTCCGGCGCCTGTGAACGCATCCTAGAATTCAGTTAGGTTTAAATGACGTCACCGTTTACGGCAGGTTTCTTCATATAAAAAACCGCACCCTTCCGCAGAAAACTAGAAGAAAAAATATAAAACAAAATCTTACAAAATGATAAAGGAAGAAATAAAAGAAAAATACTGAAAACATAAAAGAGGGAAAGAAAAGATGATGCTAGAATAAGAAAGTCATAAAAAAGAAGATGATAAAGGAAGAAACAAAGAATAAGAGATACACGGGGTAGGGTAGAACAAAAGATGGAAGAGATGAAAGAAGGAAAAATAAAGGAAAAAATAAGGAGAGAAAAAAAGACAAAATGATGGAAGGATAAAACAAAGAATAACATTCATAAGGGAAAGAGAGCAAGAGAAGATAAAGAAAGGGAACAAAGAACAATATATGTAAAGAGACAGAAAGAGAAGATCCAAGAAAGATCAAAATACAGAAAGAGAAGGAAAAATAAAGATCAAAACAAAAAAAGAGCATGAGAGAAGACAACAAGAGTAGATAAAGAGAGATCAAAACAAAGAAGAACATAAGAAAAGGACAAAAAGAGAAGATGAAAGAAAGCCCAAAACAAAGAATAACATAAGTAAAGAAAGAAAGGAAGAAGAAATAAAAAGAGACGAATGGAAGGATAGAAGTAAAGAAGAAGGGGAAAAATAAAGGAAAGATGAAGATAAAATGATACTAAAACAAAGAATAACATGAGAAAAGTTGGGGAAAACAAATGCTGAAAGATAAAGCAATATTAAGTTTAGGACAGAAGCTGGGGCCTGGGAGCCGGGGGTGTAGGGGTGCTACAGCACCCCCTGGAAAAAATGAGGGGCGCAGCACCCTCTGCATTTTTTTGAGGGGTTGTACGCCCTAGAAGGCTGAGGATGCTGGGGGTGCTGTAGGTAAAAAGTAGTTAGACCCTAAAATGATGAGGCCTGTTTTTTTTTTTTTGCTCACAACACCCCCAGTAACAAAATCGTTCCAAAGCTCCTAGACAGAAGAAAAGATAAAAGGATAAAAATATGAACGAACATAGGAAGGGGGTAGTTGACCTAAGGGGGTAGTTGTCTGGGGGTAGTTGTTCGGGGATAGTTTTCCGGATACGATATATACCTGTATACCCTGCACTTTTTTTCAAGGGGAGTTCATCAACGACGGTTCTAGTAGTAGAAGTTGTATTTTAAATGCTATGGAAGCATGGGTATCAATATCCCAGGAGGGGAGGATGTGTGATATATTCCAAAAATAATTCAGGGGGGGGGGGGGGGGGGGGGGGGGGGGGGGGGGGGATGGCCTGTAGGATTGGTCTGTATCACCACCCCCCCCCCCCCCAAATAATTCACCTTCAATAAATGACATGATCAAATAATATGATCAGGAGGAGGAGGAGGATGACCATGAGGATTATTATTCATAGGATCACGGTGGATCAACATGGTCATAATTTTTGTCATGAGTTTTGTTAAGATTATGATAAGGAAAACCGAAATAAAGATTTCAAAGAAAATAGTGAAATTAAGCAAGTTAGTAATTACCATGAAACCACATGCACTCAAATGCTCTGAAAGGTAGATATATTTAAGGTGTAATGCACAGCAAAATATATATATAAATGCCAAATGAAGCAAGCTAGCTCCATTATTTTACCAGGCTCAGTAGCTGAAGAAATCCCTATACAAATCATCACTGAGGCAGCTATTCACACGTGAATATCCATACTGCATGCAAAGGTTCATGAATAAAAAATATACGTTCAAATTGCTGCAACATGGAATAACGAAAAAAACATACAATGCAGTTATCAACAGTAATTATTTCACTTTGAACTTCGTCTACAGGGAATTAGTTTGACTAATATGTTTTTCCTTCCTGGTTTTGACTTCGTCTATCTTTTGTTTCCCCTGGTATTGTTTATATCCTGAAAATCTGTACTCTCAGGGTTTTTGCTATGAGTTTCGATTCAAGCAACCGGAAACTGTTTATCACGCATGTGTCTACGTTTCAAACCGGAAACCAATATTTTAGAATGATATAACAAAGGTAAACAAAATTAGTAACAGACAGGTCACAGTAAAAGATTTTCCATTAGACTTAAAGTAATAACGATGTAGTATGAATAATATCCAAAGTCCTTTGGAAGCGCCCAAAGACGTTATATCATGATGTGATATGCACTATACAAGAACGGAATATCATTATCATTACCATTATTGATGTATGTTCTTAATTCTCAGCATTCAAAGCGAGTTTTAATACAAGACTGTAGCATATATTGTGCGTAATCATTACAGTGATGCTTCATATTCACTTCAACAGCCAAAGAGTAGTTGGTTCTGGAAAATGTTTTACAATTGAATAATCGTGTGATTTCTTTTTCTCTCTCTCCCTCTCTCTCCCTCTCTCTCGCTCTCTCTCTCTCTCGCTCTCTCTCTCTCTTTCTCCTTATATATTTCCCCTGTATTTCTTTCTCTATTCCTTTTGAATTCATTTTAACGCTCTGTCTTTTCTTTTTTAGTTCTCCTCCTTCCTGTTTTTTAAATTTGAAAGATAATGTTTGTCTTTCTCTAGTTTAGTGCTTTGTGTGTGCATTAATATAATCTGCATCGTTTCCTTTGGATAACTAGGTATCAACATACCCCCCCCCCCCCCCCTTGATTGTCTCTCGCTCTTTCTCCCCTCTCCCTCTACCTTTCTCTCTATCTATCTAGTATCTCTCTCTCACTTTCTTCCTACTCTTTTCCCCCTATCACCTCATTCATAGCAACAACAAAAAAAACCCACCAAACCCAGCTAAACAAACATAGATTTAATTCTGACGATCGTTTTTTTCTAGATATCTGTTTTGCGATCATATTTTTTTCTTTAATATTAGGTGTTTTAACCGGTTGTTTGCATTTCTGCGTCCTGAATTGATAGTCACGGGTGAATAGGTCAGTTATTCTGAATACAATGATATTCAGTCTACTGAAAGGTATACAAATAAGGAAATAAAAACCACTAAATCCAATTGCTATGATGTATGAATCATCGTTTATAAAATAAAGCAAATCTCAGTTATATCATACAAATGTTACATTTAATGAAATTGGAACTGAAACCTTTAACAAAATTGTTTGTCTCCTGGGCTGCCTCGGTCTATTGAGATGTCCCCTGATAGCTATGCTGGGGCCAGACAAACTAGCAACATTTTTTTTGCTGATCAGGGTGTAATACTACTACTATTACTACTTTTAATACTACTACTAATATTGACAGTAATGATAATAGAAGCCATAATTATGATGATAACAAGATTAATAGTCATAATAATAATAAATATGATAATAATAATTACAATAATAATAATTACTATCATTATTATAATAATAATAATAATGAAAATAATGATAATAATAAAATGATGTCTTGTTTACCCATGGTAGCCTCATCAGTATTATATACTGTTCTCCTTGAGAGTACTGGGTATTGATGCTTGAAGATTGCCAGCACTTAGGTAGAGTATGTTAAACTGTGTTACCATTATTACCAAATGTAATGTAAAATGTTCACTTGTTCCGTTTTTCACTCATGAAGTTTAAAAGAAACAAGAAACAAACAATCATCCGGTGCCTTAGAGGGCCCCTTAGACCATGACTGTCGTTTTCTTGTGCAGTCGTTCTTGAACATTATTGAACAAAATGCTACTCAAATGCAATATCACTTCCTTTCATTGTTAATCAAATGCTTTGTGAAACGATAAAAATATATAGCAATAATCATGATAATTTGTACTGAAATAAATGATTCCCATTATATACATGTACCTTAATATAAAACGTGGTAAAGAAAGTCTTCTAACATAATCACAAATGTTCCCTTTCTTACTTGGACCTGAAACATATATAAAAGGCCTATTTTTGCTGAAATATAATTTACCCCCCCCCCCCAAAAAAAAAAAAAATAAATAAAATAAAATAAATAATAATAATAATAATAAAAGGCATTGTATGTATTTAGTATGTATTATACACATGTTGATTGTTTTGAGGGGCACGATTAAACTTATTGCCTAGTATGTTCAGGTCAATATTGTTTCTTTTTTATTATTATTATTTGGCTTCTCAATACCGTGATATATTTTGACGTACAAAGTTAGTACATTGACACTGAACTGATAACGTATGCTTATATTGAAACGGAAAATAAATCAGTCAAATCAAATCTTGAAACTGGGCTGTGTACCGAGACAAAGTCCAGAGGCATAGTGCATTCTCGAGATCACCGAAGAACTATAGTTTTAACTATGACCCGCATCCTGTATCCTGTGTGTGGAAACTCGAAAAGAGATATTTTGACAAAATTAATATGACTGTCAACATGTATCTAATTGCAGGGAAATGTACTAACGATCTGTACGAGTCCTTGCAATGTTCGAGCAAGTAGAACTATGCCCAGTTAATATATTTTCGCTACTCTGGCCTGTAGTCAGGTAGTCATAGTAGCGAAATGAGTGGTCTACAATCTTTGTAGGCATATGCAATATATGAAATTGAATATGATTATTAGTGTACGGAGAAAATGAATTCATAATCATTTTTAAGAGATGATATGTGCTATTCTTCAAAATCAATTGCTTAGTTGATCGTGAGCGTCCGTGTCATTAATTCAGAACACAAACCTCTACACTCTAACGGCTACAGAGATGAATGTATCACATTCTTCTTAATTTATTTGGCAGACTACCATTTTCATAGACCACAGATTCCACGGTACTAGATCCTTGTTCCGGGATTTCTTGATACGGGTTGTATTGGACCTCGTACGTGCTTTCTAACTCTTGATAAACATCTGGTGGATTTTCAGTAATCAACGCCGTGTACTTAGGAGGTGGGTCGCAGTTGGTCATACTCGTGTAGGTCTCATTTGGTAAGTTTGCACATTGTACGAGAGTACTGTCTAGAATAAGTCCTGTTGTAATATCTGCCCGATCCTTAGGTTCAGATAGTGGCTCTTCTGCGACCGCTGGAATTATTGAGCCTGCGCCTTGAGGCCGGGCAGATGTCTGAGAGTCTCCTGGTGATTTCCTTGCATTGAACATATGAGATAAATTCCAATCTAGTCATCATAGAAATATACTTTTGGTGAAAAATATGAATTACAACCATTTGTGAAAGTTTAATAAAGACACGACAGATCCGTATTAGAATGCGCGTCTAAAAAAGGGAAAATAGGGGCCCTGTTTCAACTTTCCTGAAACTCATTTTCAAGGGCTACTAAAAGATATCACTAACCAATTTCTTACAGCCAATCAAATGCAATTAGTTAATTAATTAGTTTCAATAAATTATTGTAAATTTGTACTGATAACATAATTTGTCAATGAAACAGTGGCATGATAGCAGGTCAACAGACCTGCTCAAATCTCTTCTGACACGCCACTAGCTTCTTCGGTGCAAATATTGTAAACTCGTGTACCTGGCAGATTATTTGCTAACTCCGATTTAAAATACATATTGTTATTACCTTAGACACCGTCTGTATACTAAGATGATAAGGACCAAACAGCAAATCAAAACAACAGCAGATACTGTAATTATCACTGATGTAGCGACCGGTACATGACCGGTATGAACTAAAAATGAATGAAAAATGTTGTTATTGTATTGTAATATAAATTTAATAATACTCTTATATGATAAGTTAACTCTTCTTGCACCGTTGGTATCTCTTTTTCTTACGCTGACTTTATACTTAAATTTCCTTTAATGTACTATTTCTATCTTTCTCTTCTTTGTCTCTCATACCCTGTAAAAACGCTGTTTAAAATGTTGTTTAGAACTGATACAACCTGTTTAATATTTAAACAAATTGTTTACAATATGTACTGAACAACCCGCTATACAGTTCATATTGTAAATAATAATTGTTTGCATTTTCAAACAGCGTTTTCTCTGTTTACATTTTTCCTAAATCTCTCTTCCCCTCTCTATTTTATTTTGTTTTGTTCTCTATTTCTTTTAATCCAACTAACATGAATTAAATGTAGTATCAAATACCTCATAGGTAGAATCTCTCTGCTAATTTCCATTCCGCTCCCCCCCCCCCCCCCCCCCCCCTCTCTCTCATTTCTCTCTCCCTCTCTTTCTCTCTGTCATGTCTGTTTGCCGGTCTTTTACTTCGCCTTCTCCAGTCTATTTCTTTTGTATGTCTGTTGTTCTATCTTCTTCTTCTTCTTTTTTTACTCTCTCTCTCTGTTACCATAATACTATTTTGCTCTTGTCTCACACATTGTGAATATGATCACTGAAACTCTCCTTTCTTTCATTCTCCTTCTCTTATTCTCTTTATCATTCTGTGCTTATCTCTAACCTACCCAAGTTTTCCTGTTGCTCAAATAGTGTGATGTTGATAATCGAAACTCGTCGCCTTGAAAAGGGACTTCTCTTGAAGGAAAACACTATCTGCGGAAGTGATCAATAAGAGGAAAAGACACCTTCTCTTAAGTGGTATTATGCATGTTTATCTTCTTTTTTTTTTCTCTCTCTCTCTGTTATTATTTTCTCATTCAAGTTGCCGTCAATATGATATTGTTTGTTACATTGATAGCGGTCCAAATAATACAGTAAGAATAGAAACTTCCCCAAAGCAGTGAAATGAATAGACATTCCTACTGAATTGTGTTACCCGATTTCTGCTCAGATCCCCAAAGTTACTAGGTAGAACTATTTATCATCATGAAAATGATGATCGTAATTGTAAGAAGAAAGATTTCAAAATGGGTAAAAGGGAATCAGAGGAAGAAGGACAAGATTTACTAAATATCAGGGTCAATGAAAGATGATAATCTATCAGTTGACATATTCACATCTATTCCCCTTCCTTTAAAGATTTCCTCTCCTAGACTCCTAAAAAATTCAAAGTACAAACCTCAACTTCCTTTTCGTTTACACATAAATATGGAAGGGACGTCCGTGTCCTTTCTTCGATTCCACTGACTTGGAATGGGGGTTCACTTTGATTTCGACAGACAGTGACGAAGAATAGGCTTTCTCCGGGATTTCTCCTCACTCGGTATACGAAAGTCAGATTCCCTTTCGGTGAGCTAAACTTGTAGGGGACTGCGAATTTAACCACATCCCCTGCTTCACCGCCCTCAGATTGTAGAACCCCTGTTTTACATTAAACAAATGAACATACATGTCACAAGGTTCTCATTTTTAATACCGTGGTGAGGAAACGAGCAATGACTTGGTTTATTGCAACTCTCTCTCTCTCTCTCTCCCTCTGTCTCTCCTCTCTCTTTCTCTCTCTCCCTCTCTCTCACCCTCCCTCGATCTATGACATTGTATGAAATATGCACGTTCCTCAAAACATTTATGTTCATGTTTTTCACATGTTTCTAATTTAATCAAAACCAAATAATTACAAGATGGACTTCACGTTGCAAGGGCCCCGTGACAGAAGACATAATTATTTCAAAATAACATTAAAAAACTTACATTTTCCACTACCGCGAGGAGTGGCTTTTCTATCCCAACCTTCCGTCAGCTCAACGATACCACATTTATCAGTCTGAAAGTCACATGACCAATCTACAAAATGAAAGTACAACTTGATTATGGGTCATGTGATATGGGTCATTGGATAGTAATAGGCGTGTATGCACATTATTGAAAGGAAGGGAAACTGATGTAACTTTCCCAAATATCAATTTTCAAGTTTCCCAATTCAGGACCGATTATTATACTGAAAACGTCATCGAAAAATCATAAGATTTGAAACTTCACATCGGGTACTTCACTACCCCAATATTAGGTGGCGGTTTGTCGAATATCAATAATTTTGATTATCTTGGGGTGGGGGGGGGGTCTGCAGTCCAAAGTCCCCCTGTCCGCCATATACTGCCATGACTATAGTCATGAATGTTGATTAAAATATATGACACAATACTTTATTAACTAATGAGTAGTGTTATTGACATGTATCAAGTGCAAAAGCAGAAAAATAATCCATGAGATATTTGCCGATTTTTGCATAAGTTAGTTATTCCTGGTCGATAAGTACTCTTTCACTCATTAATCTCTTGGTTGCTGTTGTCTTTACTTTCATTGCAACTGCCTTACATGTGTTTCTCATTCTCTTTGTGTCAGTTTGGAAAAACATCATACTGGAAATGTCCCCTCTAAAGGATAGCTCTTCAAATGCCCTCATATTCGAAATATGACGAGAAAAGCTGAAATGTTCGGGGCTGAACATTAATGCCACCTGTGTGTGCAGTCCCACATTCCAATTTTTGTGAGCAGTACATCCCCGTTTTCACCGAGATTGGGTCAATATTTTATCATTTTGATGATTCCGAAACCTCAAAATATAATTCAGTTTTTTTTAAGCAGACATGGTCAACCTTTCCCAATTGTTTTGAGACAGTTTCTTTCACGATGCAGTTTTATCACTTGAAATCTACTTTATATTTAAACAAATGATATAGGCTGAATGAATGCATAAGATATAGATCGTTGATAAATTAATTGAATGGAAGAAAAATTTTAATAATTAATGATTATATGATGTGAATTATGAAAGGATATCAGAAATGTAAGGACCAAGCAAGATGGCAGAGAGAAGCTCACACAAATATATATACGAAGTAAGTGATTAAAAGGGCACAAGGACAGGTTAGTTGAAACATTGCTCACTATTATTGATAATGAAAAAATAATACTTAATTTGCTTTAACTTTTATAATTAATATAAATATCATCATCATCATCGTCATCATCATCATCATCATTATTGGTTCTGTACACAAGATCTTACACAATAATAAGAATCCACGAGGAGCAATTATATTAGAATTGAAATACCATCTGATAAGTTTATTCAAACATATATTTGTAAATAGTAGGTGTATTGTAGCACAGCAATACTCTATAAAATTACATTAGTTACTATATGTAAATTATGCATGTATGTATGTATTACCTGGTTCAACCGCTGAAGAAATCTTGATAAATATCACCATTAAGAGAACAAAAGGATTATAGACATCCATCCTGGCGTGTACATGAAGAGTATATTGATTATCTGGGCAATAGAGGCTTGCCTAGAGAGCACAATGACAATGGTTAAATTATAGGTATAACATGTACCAAGTGTGTATTGTACTTGAAAAGAAAGTGAAATTCTGACTTTTGTTTATAATATTGCCACTTTCCTTTTCTGTACTTTCGGCCTCATATTAAACAGTTGATTCAAGTAATTTCCTGTTGGGTTTTTTTTTTGGTTAGTATAAACATTCTTTGTTTATTGGAAGGTTATTGACCACCAAAGTGTAATACATGTTTTGTAATTTTGGAAAACGTGCACTGAATGTGCACTAGTTATGTACATACGTCATCGACATACATTACATGAGTGTCTGTGTTCGAGATTATTTTGCTGACCATTATACCCATGAACTAATTAACAAATTCATGCATAAGAATTATTGAAAATTACACTTGAGTTTCTCTTTTGTCCATTATTTCTTAGTTTCTAATTTGTTTACTATTGTTTAATGTTGAAATAAAGTAATATCTTTTTTAAAAATCTGCAATTTTCTCTGAAAATTTCTATGGTATCATATAATTATAATCATATATTTAAAATCCTTGATTTATGCTCAAAACTTTGATTTACAATATCTGACCATTTACCAGTGTTCTGTATACTCTATGACCATGTTATAAAGGGGCCACGGAAGAAATGTAATGATAGCAGACGAAATTTTGACAACATTAACATACTCAGTTTGAATAATGATTTATCCTTAGAAACATGGGTTGATGTGTTAGCCTGTGATAAAACGGAGAAAGCCTTTGAATTATTTGTGAGGAATTTTTCTTTTTATTTTGATAAGCATATACCATTGGAACGCATAAGAAGGAAGAAGGGGAGGAAACCTTGGATTACGAAAGGAATTCTTCAGTCTATTAAAAGGAGAAATGTTTTATATAAAAGAAGTGTAAAGAAACCCTCACCCGTGGATATTGAAAAGTATAAGAAATATCGTAATAAGTTGACATCAATCATTAGGTCATCACGGAAATTATTTTACTCAAAGAAATTCGAAAATGCGAGTGGCAATATGTCCTCCACCTGGAGAGTTGTGAAAGATATTCTGTGTAAACGCAACCAAATGGAAGCTCCTCATAAAATTGTAAAAGATGATAAAGAAATTGTTGACCCGAGAGATATTGCCAATATGTTTAATGAGTATTTTGCTAATATTGGGCTTAATCAAGCAAAGAAAATAGATACATGTGGAACAAATTACAAGGAATACCTTGTTAATCCCTCCCAAGCATCTCTCTTTTTAAAGCCTGTGGATTCTTCGGAAATACTCGATATTGTATTATCACTGAAAAATAGTAACTCCTGTGGGCATGATGAGATAAGTACTTCCTTCGTAAAACAGGTCATTGGTCTGATTTTGGTTCCCCTGGCACACATTTGTAATCTCTCTCTGATAACTGGAGTATTTCCTTCTTCTTTAAAGCTTGCTAAAGTTGTTCCTGTTCATAAAAAAGATAATGTTATGAATATCTGCAATTATAGACCAATTTCAATTTTGCCAACCTTTTCAAAATTATTAGAGAGGGTTGTCTATAATAGGCTCTACGCATTCTTAGAGAAGCATGAGTTGCTCAATCCTGACCAGTATGGGTTTCGTAAATCACATTCAACTGACCTTGCATTGTTGAAATTTTATGACCGTGTGTCTCAGGCCCTTGCTGATCGTCAGCATGTGGTTGGAGTATTTATGGATTTGAGTAAGGCTTTCGACACTCTCGACCACTCAATTTTGTTGTGTAAACTGGAACATTATGGTGTACGGGGTATCGCTCTGCGATGGTTTTCTAGTTATTTATCTAACAGAAGACAATATACATGTCATAATTCTGTAAACTCTGATATTCTTGTTTTAAAAAGTGGTGTCCCTCAAGGTTCTATTCTAGGGCCTCTATTGTTTCTTATATATGTTAATGCATCTACTGCATCTACTGCCTTGGAATATATATTATTCGCAGATGATACAAGCGTTTTCCTCTCTCACCGTGATATACACACAGTCAAGACTAGAATTAATATTGAGCTTCCTAAGTTAACACAATGGTTTCGAAGTAACTTGTTAGCTTTAAATGTATCAAAAACAAACTATATTCATTTTAAGGGAAGGAAGATTTGCAATGAGCAACAATTAGTAGTTAGACTGGATGATGTGGAATTGGAGAGGAAGGTTTGTACTAAGTTCCTGGGTGTTCATATTAATGAGAAGCTAAACTGGGATGACCACCGGAACAGTATAATGTCTCCAATTTCTCGTAGTATTGGGATTTTATATAGAGTAAGATATCTTGTGTCTGACAGAATATTATTGATGATATATAATACCTTGTTTTTGCCATATATTTCTTATTGTAATATTATATGGGCAGTGTCAAAGAGTGTAACAAGTGACATTCATCTGTTACAAAAGAAAGCTTTAAGAATTTGTGCTGGGGTTGGTTATCGTGAACACACAGATCCCCTGTTTGCTAGGTTTAAATGCCTTAAAGTCGGTGAAATTAATTTTCTTCAAACCTCTTTATTTATGTATCGTTATAGTACTAATGTTTTACCTGCCTCGTTTTCTTCCATGTTCATGGAAAACAATGCTATTCACTCTTATTCGACGAGACAAGCAGCAAACTTGCACTTGTTTAATCCACGTACAGTATTGGCACATAAATCAGTGAGACATACTGGTCCAGACGTTTGGAATTCTTTACTAATTGAAACACGTAATTTGCCTACAATTTACTCTTTTAAAAATGCAGTGAAGCGCATGCTCATTGCAAACATTTTTATTTAAGATATTTGCTCTATTAGTTGGTTGTTAATTCCCCATAACACAGCGTGTACTTAATTATATTATGATTGTATATATTCTATATATGTATACATGTATAATTTGCCATGATATGTAATTATGCGCAGTGGTATTGTTAATTAGGGCATCTTCCCACCACCCTCTCCCCCCCCCCCTCTCTCTTTCTCCCTCCCCCTCTCTCTTGCTTGTCTTACGTTTTCTTCTCTCTCTCTTTTCTCTCTGTTTCTCCTTCAGTATGGATGGACTGCACCTTTTATCATGTCTACTACATTTTTCTTGCTCTAGAACGTACTGTAGAGATTTCAATCTTATTCTTTATCTGTATTTGTATCTGTATATATTTGCACTTTTTTGTTGTTGTATTTAATCTATTAATCTATGTTTACTTTTAAGAATGTATGAAATATGTAAGATGTTAGGTATGGCAAAACTTCAAGCGTGCAGCTTATATTGCCAGACCTCTGTGTGTTTCTATTTTCAAAGTTTGTATGTATGAAACTGATTATTGTGAAACATGCAGGAATCAAATAAATAAATAAATAAGTAAATAAAAATAAATACATTGACCACCATATACCTTTCCTGTGGTCGAGCAATTGGTATATGAAAATGACAAGTCTATCTGTCACATATACGTGACATCGGCACTGAAAGAGGTAATTTCTAAATAGAGTTCGATCTAGCTACAGTGACACATGTTTAATATCATTGTAGAAAAGATGTAACAAATAACCAAAAACAAGAGTAAAACAAATCCTATTGTGTAAAGAAAATCACATTATGCCTGGAAAATTTAACAAACAATTGTTGTATGCAATATTATT
The DNA here is from genome assembly GCA_025617745.1 of Heliocidaris erythrogramma. Lineage (NCBI taxonomy): Eukaryota > Metazoa > Echinodermata > Echinoidea > Camarodonta > Echinometridae > Heliocidaris > Heliocidaris erythrogramma. The sequence continues at coordinate 47,265,030 of CM046862.1, forward strand.
GATGATTCTTTCAAAATATCACCAAAAAAAAATCCCAGATCTCTTCCACTCCCTTATCTCTATATTTCAACTCGATTGTGAACTAATTTTGTATAATACATTTATTTTTGTCGTTCTCACTTTTCTCTCATCACCATGGACATAAACCACATCAAAAATTCTGTTGCAATTTTAGCACGATTTCTGCTGGGATCGTGTTTGTTTGACAGATCCTAGCGCTTCTAATCCCCCCCCCCCCCCCCCCCCCCCGATTCGAAATTTATGTCAGCAATTTTAATATAATATTATGAGCCTTGTCGGCAAATAGCAACTGTCGATGATATTCTGTTTTATATTTTCGTTATTTATTTCTTAATCTTTTCCTACTTTTTCACCTGCAATATCATTTGGTAATTTATTTTTAGTCAATTGTTGATTATCTAGGTCTGACATTCTCCCTCTCCCCTTTTCAAAATGGTCAAGCACACCCGCTGTGAATACGTGAAGCAATAATCTATACAGGCTACATTTGCGTTTTCATTTTTTTTTTTACATGTCAACAGTAACTTTCATCAGCGTCAGTGCCGTTAATATGTCGTCCAGAAGCCCTCGATGTAGACCTAGTTTCTTCGGCATGAGAGGCATTTCTTTCCATGTTGTTGGCATGATTGGTAACGGTGTGAGCTGCATACTCCGGTTCTTCAGGGACGTCATAGAGTTGGTGAGCGAGGGGATTATCCTTGAGTCCTGCGTCCTCCGCGGCTTTGTTTTTGTAGAAGGTTATGCCGAGTCCGAACCAGACGTCCTCCCTGCAGCTGTTGGTCGGTCCATCATCCCCACGACTAGAGTGTCCATTGGCTGTCTGGGTTTTGCCATTTGGGATTCCGTGGTAAATAGGATTGCCGACGAAATCTAGCTTCCCTTCCAAGCTGTCGAGATCAACTTTAAAAGCCGCTTCAGCATGGGCAGTTGTCGTACCGATTCTGTTTGTCGTCCTTTGACCGATATGGGCTCGTCCGGAGTTTCGATGAGGGATTTTCTTCTTTGATTTCGATTCTAGATGACACTTTGGATGTTTCATTCCCGTGACGGGTTTCTCTGCGTCACCTAATCCCCCGCATGGCACGTGTGAGAACGCATCTTTTAGCTCAACGAATTCTACTTCGGTGCTTTCCATTTGCATCCTGTTCCAGATGACTTCAGCATTGTCAGGACTGGCACCATCGGGGACATCACGGCTGATAGTTTGGATGTAACTGAACCCGTTGACTGGACTTTCACGACAACTAGATTTGTCCTCACTGTGGGAGTTGTACTTGATTGCCGCATCGGGGAGTGATCTAAATGGAACGTAAAGACTGAACAATAATAAAAAGAAGACTTTGAAGAAAAGAAAAGAATTATGCCATTATTAGTAGACCTATAAATATTCGTTATGATAGTGGAAGCTGTAGACAAAAGAAAGATTGACCTATGAACCAATTACTAAAGAAAAAGACAAAAAGTACAATGTCTTTAGTAGTAGATATATTATCAGTGGTAGTTTTAGATGAAGTAGCAATAGTAATAGCAGTAGTTGTAGTTGTAGTAGTAGTAGTAGTGGTGGTAGTAGTAGTAGTGGTAGTAGTAGTAGTAGTGGTGGTAGTGGTAGTAGTAGTAGTAGTTGTTGTAGCTGCATTGCACAATGGCAATTATTGTGCTCTAAATCAATTACTGATACACACATATTTTGTGGCCTTGATCTTCTAAAAAGTGACAAATATATTCAGATCAATATTTTTAGAAAAGTATTAAGAGAATTTCATGCAACTGGCTTCCAATAAAGTTTATACCCTTCATTTTTACAATGTAAAATCCTCAGTTTGATTCGATGTGTAATTTTTGAGTTATTAATCAGCAAACGTGTCCACTGTTTTTTTAAACACCTACTACAAATACTGTACATACCTTCCGTGATCGAAGAAGATAATGGCAATGATGATGAGAGTACACACGAACAATGTTGCAGTTACAGCCAAGGCGATAGACAGAATCATAGTTACTTGACGTGGATCTGTTTAAATGAAGATATTCGAAGTTATAGGGTCATTCTAGTAGGAACTTGTTGTCTGGTAGTGAACTGTTTATTCTTTTAGATGACTTTATTTTTAATCTCATTTTCCTTAACTATGGGTATTTTATCTACGATTATTATAGTAGTATGTATCGCTTGACATTCTTCATTAAACTTTTCTGCATCTTCGTTTCATGGTCACCATTTCGGTTAACTCCTTATTGAAATACAATCTAACTAAGCTTAACATCTTCCAAAAGTACAATTTCTATTTTACCTTCTTTTCCGTTGGATTCTCCTACCGGGAGGTGTGTACCTTCGGGAATCATAGTGTAGGGTCCATTTAACGAGTTTTCACCAGTGACAGTTTCTATGGTAAATAAATTGTACAGATAATCACATATTGGTTTATTTATAAGCAAACAAAAAAGCTTCTTCTGAAAACGCAAACTTTGGAAAAGAAGTATATGGGCCTTCTGGCAGAGGTTATAAATAATATGCGGGATAGCATTAGGAGCATTGCTTTCTAAAGAGTTATGGCATCAAACTCATTGATCCTTTGAAACGAGGCATGTTTTTTAAATATGAATAGAGTATTGTTTGCCGTTCTATGAGTAACGTTTATTTTCAGTGTGTGTGATTTTCAACAAGCCAGTGAACACAATGAAAATACTTTTAATATTTTACAGTTCACTAGGTAAAGTGTATTCAATTTTATGATAACAAACCTAAAATACCACAAAGCCATCAAACAGTAAAGCTGTTTATTGTCCATAACGAGAGTACCTGCAGACCTGTTTTATTTTATATACTATGATTACCTGTTGAGGATGGCATTTCGAATATTAGGATGGCATCTACTCTAATTACTGTACTTGATCCTCCATTAGTAGCTGTGACTTTGATCTGTGCCGACGAAACAAACAGATTTAAAAGTCAGAATCATTAAACAATTTCTTTGAAGTTTATATATATGGTTCTCTGTATTAGATGAAAAATCAGTTTGAAAAAGTGCATAAACGAACTCGGATTGGGAAATAAGTACTCAGATTCTTGTAAATACAGCAAAAAGACACTCGCTTTAAATTTTGCTTGTCTTTCGCAGAAAGTGGGGAGGGATCGAGTGGAACTCTTTATATAGCACACTGCCATAATATACCTCAACATCTTCTTTGTTGTTGCATGAAAACGGGAGTCCTTCAATGAACATCCACTCCCATCGGTAGTGTTCGATATAGAACAGTGGACGATCGTTATTCCGGCATGCCGTGATCGAGAATGAGCCTTGATTCGTGTCGGTCATGTTCGGTGACGATTCGGTTGCGGAAAAGAAGAAGAACTGGATCTCGCCGGCATAAGAATGGAACTCGCGGTCGATGACGAAGGTAGCCGTGTCTCCCTCTTGGCAGGATTGGCCAGTGAAGTTTGCTTCAAGATAGACTGGAAAGAAGCACAAAAATAGGGCGGCATTTCACGAAATAAAATTATTTTCTTCTTCTTCTTCTTCTTCTTCTTCTTCTTCTTCTTCTTCTTCTTCTTCTTCTTCTTTTTCCCGCATTGATCCACAGAATCTGACATATTCACATATGCTTTTCTTTAGGCAGGGTACAGATTCAAATTAATTTGAGCCTATAGAGAGCAAGATATATCCAACGCAAGATCGCAACATAAAGAATGTGATTTTTTTAAGAAGGTAGGTATTTCAATATAATTGATATGATCTGAGCATTTAACTTGCAAGGTTATTTCCATCACGAGTGGTATACATATGTTTAGGAAGAAGGTGTGTCACAATTCAACTGCCTTCGAGTCCTTACCAAATATGTTATTCCTTTAAGATATAATAATTTTCAGATATTTCCTGCAATATTCCATTTAAGAATTAAGACTGGCTTTAAGAACTGAATCATGGATCTTAATGGAATTCTTTGGAAACCTCTCTTCATGTTCGTTCTACAAAACTACCATGCACATTATGATAGGAGAATTATCCATATTTTTGTTTTGGGTTTTTTTATTCGTCCTACCTACCCCATCTACAGCAATCTTAGGCCCGAATTCACAAAGGAGGTTTAAACCATGGATAAGGTTTAAACCTCCGTTAGCGTACTAAAATAAGCGTAAATAAGCTCACATTGCCCACGAGCGCGCTCACAGAAAATATATGATTGGATCGCATTCCGTGCGCACGTACGCTTAAAAAGCCCATGAGGGGGTTTAAACCATGGATTAACCCTGTCAGGACCAAAGTCAACAACACGATGTACAAAGTGAATAGTATTTTAGTCTTGTGGTAACGAGAGGGTTAAACCAAACCTCCTTTGTGAATTCGGGCCTAAATGTTTGAAATCCTATGGAAAATAATGAAGTAAAGGCATGCACATTAGCTACATTACCATTCATCTGCCCTGGCTCCTGGACCAGATCCCATTGTCCATGTTCAAAAACGATTCCGCATGTAGTGTTCTGAAAACGACAAATCCAGTCTGAAAAGAATAAGAAAAAAACATCACACCATTTACAATATAACAGGTGTACGACATACGGGTAAGAGCTGACAGTGATGCAGTCTAGTGTAGAATGATAACTGACATCATATTAGAGGTAATTCCATGTCACTGAGAAAAGCTCATTGTCTGTAATCACTCAGAATTGACAGCTATCAAAGGACTAACTATAATACATGATGAACGTGGTTAACCCTTTGAACTATTGGATTATCTTTTGTTTTATTCCCACATGATTGATACAGGGACGATCCGGCTCCCGTATGCAATGGGTTAATGTTCTGAATCGGAAATATTTCAAATTATATTTTTCCAATCACTATCATCATTCCTCCACCATTATCACATCATACAGTCAAAATACAAAACAATCGATATAAAAATCGCACTATTATTCAATTCATCAGTGTTATATTTACCTGCCATCTGAGCAGAAGAATTGTGTATAGAAAGCAAGAAGAGTAGAAAGCCTGTTATATTTTTCCCGGGCAATGTGAAATGCGCCATGTCAACGAATCCGAGTCGGGGTAGGCCTAATAACATCAATTAGACGTAATAGTGTATGTGCTAAATAATGTTCATGTCGCAATCATGACAAAAGTTGGTTTATTTTTTTGTACTAAATATTTAATTAGTTAATTAGAAACATGGACGGCTCTCCTATATAAACATGCCACGAACTGGTAAGGCATTATTATTACCATGCCACAATGCCATACCCTTTCCATTGAACATGTGACCAATATTGAAAATATTGACAGTGATAAGGTTTGGTCAGGGGCACAATATATGCCCTTTTCCAATGAACAAAAAAAAATCATTTATTTTATGTCAATATTGTGGGATAATGTGAAGTCATCTGAATCAATTGCAAATATGGTTAATGGCTGTATTAATTTTTCTGTTATGTACCACACTTTTTGAAGGATTCAAGCCAGATTCTAATGCTATTCATCATGATCATGAACTATGACCAAATATTATCCAGTTCTGCTAATCAACCACAAGATTTAAAAAGCATGGTACTTACAGTGACTCAGTATTCAAATGAACCATGATGATATTAAGTATGAAAGTATACGTTGTTTTTAATAAATGGATAATCCTCGTAATTACATCTTAATTTAGAATTAATGATGATTTGATTGTTTGAGTGTTCTAAAACTATTTCTTTTCTTCATAATTGTGCCGTGCAAACTCCAGCATTGCAATCATACTTTGCTGGGGGGGGGGGGGGGGGGGGGGGTTATTAGTTTTTTTGTGTTTGTTTTGTTTTGTTTTTTTGTTGTTTTTTTTTGTTTTGGGGGTGCTTAGTTTACATTGGTTGAGTTGAGTTGAGTTTATTTTAGTTGTAAATCACTTACCCAGGAGCTTTTGCAATAGGGCCGGAATGACAGAGAAATAAGAAAATATCTAGTTGATATTGTCTAATACCCAAAACACGTTACATTAAAGGTAGTTTTAGCTATTTGCAAGTTGTCACCATTGTAAACAAAAAGTTATGTCCTGTGTGATAATCTAAATGCATGTTTGAAATCTTAGGAACAAGATCTTAATAAGGGTATTTTTTTATTGAAAAGATGCCAACGATAACCCGGCAAATAGTCGTTTTAATATAACGCGCATCCATGTGTGCGTTTTATGCATATACACACGGTCAAGACACAGTGATCTTTGCCATGTAGTAACAGTAATCGTTGCTTCAAGAGGGGTTCAGTTGAGCAAGAAAAACAATGCTTTTAGTTCTCTTTAATCTTAATTTCTCTAACAAAAGATAATTTTTAAAAATTAAATTATCAATTAATCTTTAAATAACCCAGGGTTTGCTTCTGATTATGTTCTTGCTACCGAAATCATTCGAGACTCAAATTAGTTCATATCACTTTCATGGACCACATATGTTTGAAACCAGTTATCATGTTAAAAGCCTATACGAGTTTTATCAAAATATATAGATATTCACCATTCATTGTTTAAAATCGGGTTTACGGACCACTTTCTCCATATCGCAATGTATATCATAAATACCACAGATGATACAAAGTGACAATGCTGCTTAAGGTTTCTAGTCGAAAATCAAGTCGATTAAATTTTAAAAGCGATCTCCCAAAATATGGCGCAATCCCCAAATTCGTATAAGCATAAGCATTCGTATATACATTGTATACGTACAGTTAACAACAAAATTATTCATACCCCTTGGAAAATGCTAGTTTTTTGCATTTTTCCTAAAAATGAATGGTTAAATGAAGTTACTTGCACATGACTTGAATACATTTAGTTATCATCTGCAAATGAATGCCGTTTCCGGTTTCACCTCATTTGCATAACAATAGAAAAGGTGAGTTATCCAAACTGGTCGATGTTCAAAATTATTCATACCCTTGGTGATTTATTGAATTTGTCAATCAGTATGAATCCGATCCTTGTGATTAATGCTTGTAATTCACTTTATTTTAATACACCGTCACAAGGCTTCCGGAGGGATCTCTTGCTGGGATATCAGGCCAGTACCTGTTCTCCAATGGCTCAATCTCCTTGAGGATGTGTCCACACATGCCTTCACCTGACCTTCAGGGAGTTCATTAGATTTTGTGTCCTACAGGTGATGCAGTTATCGACTTCATGATGACAGGACTATGATATTGAAAATTTCGGTCATTTATTCCATGCATTTTAATGAAAATTCTGTATCTACTTATGAAGCAAAGCACCATTCCTGAAGAGCCCTTCCCTTTTGCACTGCCTGTGGGAGGGTTCACCTTTATTCATTGGCCCCATTCTTAATCAGAGTGCTCAGGAAGGCCATGTTGGTGATATTAAAGTCATTGCATGACTCTAACGTCAGGTCACCATGAATAACAGTATGTAACCTTTGAGTACCATACACATCCCACATTGACTGTTACTGTATATCAATCTTCATATGGTATATTCTTTGTATCTTTGGTATGAAAGCTACAATCCTTGATATCAAAATGAATGTAAACCAAATTTATACCATATGCCCTCCATGTTACCAGCTGCAGTGCACTAGCTGGAACATAAAGATCAGTATTTTAAGCTTCACTAGAGTACCCACTTGCAGGTGTCCATATCAAAAATGTGTCAATCAGTGTAACTGAATAAACTGATAAAATTGGCACCATCCAACCTTTAGACAACTACCATGACCTCCCTAAACATTCTTAATAATAATGGAACAAAAGTATCAGGAAATACCTTCCCTTGACAGTGCAACAGCGAATGCCTCTAGGGAAGTCTCTCCAGGAAGAGTGCTTTGTTTCAACTTAGATACAGAATTGTCATTAAAATGTAAGGAATATTAACGAAAATATCAATATCATCGTCCTTTCCTCATGACGTCTAAGACTGCAACACCTGCAAATACAAAATCTGCTTTAAATCCATCGAATCCCCTGAAGACCAGGTGATGGCATGTGTGGACAACATCCTCAAGGAGATTGGGCCATTGGAGACCAGGTATTGGCCTGATATCTCAGTAGAGACCTCCAGAAGCATTGTAACAGTGTGAAGAAAGTGTTACGAGCATTAATCACAAGGACTGGATTCATACTGATTGACAAAGTCAATAGATCACCAAGGGTATGAATAATTTTGAACATCACCCAGTTTGGATAATTCACCTTTTCTATTGTTATGCAAATGAGGTGAAACCAGAAACAGCATTCATTTGCAGATGATAACTAAATGTATTCAAGTGATGTGCAATTAAATTCAGTTAACCATTCATTTTTAGGAAAAATGCAAAAAACTAGAATTTTACAAGGGGTATGAATAATTTTGTTGTTAACTGTATGTGCGCCCGACCCCGATTCAAGAGGAGAATAGATTGAGTGAGTAACATAATAACATAATACAAGATTAACAAACAGGGTGTCATAATTATACATAGAAACACATGTACTCCTAAGATACAATTTGAGATATTGTGTAATTCTTAAAGATAGATGGGGAAATAGAAAGGATATATGGTTTGTGGAGGGACGTTAAAATGGAAAAGAGATATAGAGAGAAATAGAGGGAAATAGAGGTCTGAGTGAGAGAGAGGAAAAAACAACAGCCTAGGGACATTACTGCTCTTTTCATAATTATCAAGTCCTTCATCTCGTCATTTTCTTTTTGATGATCAGAACTGACCATTCCTACAGCCTTCTCCAATAGTAATTGTCCGGTACTTGAGCTTTAATTATCGTGCTAGTAGTGATGACAACGTTACTACACTGGTACCCCAATAACATCGCAGAATCGGTTCCAGCATGTCCAGTCTGACCGATAACTAACAGATTTAATCCTGGTTCCATGGGGTAATGTTCAATTATGTTAAGTCTATTGATGATGTGGTCTCGGCCTTGTCCGTGTGAATGGGGAATCACGTTATCTCATAATCATGTCTGCTGGTTTTCAGTGCGGTCCACTCACAAAGAGGCTCTATAATGATAGTAATAATTATGACATAACTTTATAAAGCAAAGAAACGATACATTATTCTACTGCGCTCTGATAATTATGTTCAATACGTTAATGTGATTTACCGATCGAACAGCAGAGAAATTGTTTGCCGAATAAGAAAGGTTCGCAGTGAAAACTGCCGACAATAAATCAATAAAGAAGCTGATTCATTCCATGAAAGACCTTGAAAACATAATGAATAGAAACTGATGAACAAATGCAGAACAATATCTACATGCATCGGTAGATCAGTACAAATTTCAACTTTCTTATTGAAATTTTTATATAGGACATGTCATCGATATTTTGAAATACATCCTAGGTTAATGACCTATTCCTCTCACCTTTACTGTATATTCTATTACTGTCATTACATTTTCTTGTTAATATACTATTTTCATTGTTTGTAATTTGTATATATTTTGTTAGTGTGTATATATGTTTGTGTGCATGAATAATGATGGTGTGCTATTGTAACTGCTTGGATATATCTCGGCATGTATTTCCTTTCAATCAAGTAAATGATGAAGAGTATGTATGTTTTCTAATGTGCAATATGATATTACTGGTGATGATATGATTTTTGATATGGTTCTGACAGAAAATGATACAGATGAAAATGGAACTTTTAATAATAAATTTAGCATGCTTCACTTTAATTCTAGAAGTTTGAATAAAAATTATGATAGTACCAACCAGTTTATTTCTCAAATTAACTTAGAATTTTCTGTATATCGCTTTAGTGAAACCTGGATTCATGATAAAACACCTTTATTATTTAATATGGATGGTTAAACATTTTATCATAATGACAGACAAAATAGGAAAGGTGGGGGGGTTGCACTCTTAGTTAATAATTTATTTGAAGTTTATTTTGGTCAATAAACTTCTGAAATTCCACCAGGACTCCAAACCATCACCGAAAATCTAACCATAGACATTTATCTGAACATTTCCAATTCAATTTTCTTACCTTCTGTCAGAATTCTTAGTGTTAATAGCTTGAAATCTTACTGAACTTAATCTTCTTAAGCACCAAGCGACATCTCTGATCAAGCCTTTATAGTTGTTCGCATTCGTATACTAAGAAAAGTTAAAATAAATTAAATGCTCTGACAAATGCCAGTTTTCAATGAACCAGAAACTATTTATGTTATAGAGAGTTCACGGTATTACGGCATTTATCATAATAAAAATAATGTGACGTAAATAATATGCAATTTAAGATGTTGCCATGGGGACTCGGACTCGGATGCCAGGACTCGGACTCAGACTCAGACTCGTACTCGGACTCCAGGGACTCCGACTCCGACTCGGAATTGGATGGGAGGGACTCGACTACAGCACTGCTAGTTTGTAACAAATATGATACACAGTGCATAGAAAATATTTTTGGAAATGATCAAAGAATGGATATTTATTTCATTGTATTCCCGACATAATTATTATTCATTATCAGTTACATGTAAAAGATGAAGGAGCTCGATGACAGCTAAGAGGTAGATAGAAAGACAAAAACCAGGCAGAATGATGGATAGGTAAAATGAGAAAGAGTGATATAAGGGGAATTAGAGACAGAGAGAGTGAGAAAGAGAGGGGGCGCACACTGAGGAACCCTCCGTTTGACAAAGCCAAACGGCCATCTAGGGGGTCCGGGGGCATACTTTGTCAGACAAAACGGGGAGGGGGGGGGGCGCACGCCCCTTGCGCCACCCCCCTGGATCCGCGCCTGGTCATTACTCTGAACAAGTTGAGTAAAAGAAGAGATGGGAGGGAGAGCACTCTAGTTGGAATTATGATGAGGGTATGAAGGAACAGAATTCAAAGTGTATATAGAGAAAGTGAAAAGAGATGATACATAAGGGAGTAACATGTAAATCCGTTAATCATATCAATGTCAACTAATGTTGCTGTAATAATTGAAGTTCTTCCGTAATTCTAAGTATATTATCCTGCTGACTATATTTTTTGTAATCAACTGCACATAATCGTGATTTTTTTTAATTTTCAGTGCGGGATAATCATTTTCTGGACTTATATGGTTCACCTCCCAGGTCGGGGGGGGGGGGGGGGGGGGAGGGATAAATAATTCTTCATAATCATTTATCAATTATTGATTTAAATCATTTCTTATTTGCTGTTTAAAAAAGGTTTCCCTGAGGTTATTACTTGTGTGTCATGTGTTGTGAAGTTTTGTATGTTTATTTTATGTTGTTTATTTTATGTAGATAAGATATGGTCATGAAAAAACGACTTAATCTCAAAATCATTAATTTCAGTTCAGAATCTAGAGCACAAGAATAACCTTCACCCGGAACTGACCAATCACAAAGCAGCATGACGCGCATGAATGATCACGCTACATCTGAAGTGATCTTTTTATATTCACTGTGATCACCCTCGTCACAGAGGTCAAAGCATTGTGAAGATTGTGAATGTGAAACACTTTCCATTATGAATTTAATACACATTTATTATGATTAAAGGCCAGGGGTATAATCCAAACTCCAAACTACAGACTACATCTCTCAAATGATATCATTATCAGAATTACATCATCATCATTCATCGTTCCCACTGGAGTTTTACCTCGCAAATAGTACTTTACAAAGATAAGGCAACAATTAATAATCATACATGGAGGGCAATTTTTCAATCTGATACACTTCGCAGCCTACGGATTCGACCGTTTTGTTTTATTTTGTTCACATCTATGAATTCCAATCTCTAAATGAACATAGCGTGTGACATTTTTGATGATAGATAATTGTTCAAACTACATCTCAATTTATATCATGGTCTCCATTATACATCGTCATACATCCCAGAATTGCATTTATTAAGTGACCATCAGTTGTAAGCGCATAGTCTTAGTGTTTGCAGAAAAGGCACTCTGGAGTGGGGGGAGGGGAGGGGGTGTCAAGTGATTAAGTGAATTTTAGAACACATAATTTCAGACACATTCTTTTTTTCGGAATTACGTGTACATTCAGGAAACTTTTCTCTACACCGTTAAGGAATATAGTATTTTATTAATTATCTAATTACTCTATTTTAAGGAGATAGTACTTTTACATCACTTCCATCCTTTCATGTTATTGTTCTGTAGCGTTAATGCATTTTTTTTTTGGGGGGGGAGGGGGTTAAATGTAATTTTATGCATTTAAGATCAATTCCTCTTTATTCCTCTTCCTCTCTGACAGATTTATTTTTTTTATACAGCTGGTGACAACCAGCCATTTCCTGTACATGTGATATATTACCATTGGAAATTATTCTGTCTACCATTATCTAAACATGTGTTTTACATTGTACTTGTATTACATAACATTACACCTGTCTGGATCTCCCTGTACATACTATATTTTCCATGACAGTACCTATTTCTATGCTCTTTTGTGTTTTGGTCATGTGAACATCACATGCCAATTTTGTCTTTAATTTGCATTTACAGTACTTTTCCACTACATGTTTATATAAAGTGAAAGTCTGTGCTTCTTTTTTTCACTCCTACATCAGTCACTGAGAAGGTACACTAGTTATTGAAGCTTATTTTTTAACCGGGTACGACTCCCGTGGAACTTTCTTCAGCAACCTGCTGACACCTGGCTTAGCTGTTTTAGCCAGCTTTTGGTACAGTAAGACTTTTATTCCACGGCATACAACGAAGCTACTTCATCTCTGCAACGAGATTCTTCTGGGAGCAGAATTGAGAAACTTTTTGGACACCTTCATTCCATCGAGTACCTAGAGCCGTCAACCTAGCTCATCTGAACTTCCAACAGACTCGGGCTCACCGCTGCATTCCGCGGGCGAATACCACGTGTCCATCTACGCTGTCCTAGGTTTCAACGAACATTCTGACTCTGTTGCTGCCGTGAGTTTTACACCCAAACATTCTTGCCAAGCAACCCATAACTGAGGGCATATTATTTCTCACTTCTTTTTGAGCAATTTATCATATTTGTTGTTCCTAAGTGCTGAATTACTTTAGTGATCATTTTTTAAAGAATTGTTAATCTGATTGAATTGGCACCAGTTTTGATTGCCATCTTGCACCAACCAGGCGCACATATTTTTGATATATATATATATATATATCACATAAGTTTAAGCATTTAACGATTCCTTTTTTTGTATTCGTTTACTCATATATTTTTGAGCCACAACTTTCACCAAATTAGTTTGTGCTCACACTACTCTTTACTTTTTTTATGCTTATTACAGCGGCGGCATCCGCTATAGAAACAGAGCCACTTGTACTTAAGCATTTACTTTGTATATTTATTTGCAAATTGTTTTGGTGAATATATACAAACATTAAACCACCAGCAATTAATTAGATTGTGTTAATTTTCATTCATTTCTTGTGAGATCAAATTAAGTTTAAATTTAGTGAGGAGGTTTTTGAACACGTACATATTTTTAGTTTGAATTTTTTGTTAAATACACCATACCATCCCCACAGTTCCTTTATTTCAATTAGAATGCGATGATTTGGGGGCTTTTTTCGCACTGCTTAAAAAATAAAGCGAAAATAACTTATGCTGTTTAAAGACCAGTCGGAGTACGATAAATTTCATTTACAATGGTTATATGTCACCATGACGATAACTATATACAGTACAACGATTATGAAATCAAAGCTCAATTTTGCCTTCCTTGATGTGACAAATATATTACAATAATTATTATTAATTATCAAACGTATTTTCAAATAACAATTATTATTGCGGATATCAGGCTCCTATTTTCTTCTTTGAAAAGAGCGATACACATAGCATAAAAAAACGAAACGCCAATGCGCTATAATGTTTACTGATAAGTGAATTTTAGAACACATAATTTCAGACACATTCTTTTTTTCGGAATTACGTGTACATTCAGGAAAATTTTCTCTACACCGTTAAGGAATATAGTATTTTATTAATTATCTAATTACTCTATTTTAAAGGCGGTCAGTCGTCGGTGCCCGTGTGTTTCTATGCTGTCCCACCTAAGGCAAGTTCGGAGATTTCCGGAATCGCTCGGACAATTTGTAAATAGCCTGCCAGCGCAGGGGCGAGAGCTGAGCTTGCCAGCAATACGCTATGTTTCAGTTTCGGGGATACTCCATGCTATGGTATATGCCTAGGCTAGAGGCACGAAAATAATAGCGGTTTTCGAACGAAATGGAGGTCGAGAGGAGAGAAAGTCGGACGAGATTACGTATCCAAAGCGCGTACAATTTGTGGATTGAACACAAAGAAATAAATTTGGACGTGGGCTGCTTGTTTCCTCCAAGGAAAGTTTGAATAAAAAGTTCGTGTTGTATCTACTTGAGCTGCACACCATTTGCAAATCGTACAGTGTATATACCTCCACGGGCTACGGTCGCCAGCGCCGGGTGCGCCCCGGAGGTGAACCCTGGCGATGGCCTTACACCCACTAATATTCCCTTCTCTCTTTTTCTCTTATTCTCACTTACGTTCCGTTTCTCTATCTCATCTTTCACTCTCTCTCTCTCTCTCATGACCTTGATAATTTATCTCCCTTGTTCTCTCTCTGTCTCCCTCTCTCCCTCCTCTTTCTCTTCTCTTTCTCTTCTCTGGCTGATTTCGAAAGAGGGGAATCAATCTTTAAAAACTGGACACTAAGTGAATGGCCATCGTGCAAAGAGTTGCCAGAAATTATTTTTAAGAAAAAAAGGGGGCCTGATAATAGAATTATAGATTAATCTTAATTTTGTATTGATAAACTTGAGGAAAATTTCACTTGACAGCCCTGATTCTAGCTCGTTCCTTTTCTCTATCTTATCTTTCACTCTCTCTTTCTCTCTCAATTTCCCTCCTGTTTCTCTTCTCTCCTATCTCACTCCATATGCCTTCCTCCACGTATATACATTGTACAGCGGAACCTCCTTATAAAGAACAATGGTATAACAAACTCATTATAAGACAGTATTTTTGCCAGTCCCCACTTTTTTGTATTCTATTGTATTTTAGCCCTGGTATAACAAGGTTTTGATATAAAGAGGGAATTTCCTTGGTTCCAAGAAGTTCATTAATGATGCTCCACTGTACAAATATAAAATGAAACTAGAAATTTAATTCGTCATGGGGACGAATTAGGTGATCTGTCTTTTGATCTTAATATTTTTTGACGAAGACGAATGACAAAATGATAATGTGAAATATGATGTTGATATCACGATGACATTAATTATAATGAATCTATTGACGATTTTTATGATTTCAGCCTCTTCCTAGCATTTTCAATTCATAGGCTCTACTACCTATTTTAGTGAAATAGCGCCCCCCTTTATTTCAATGGGGCATAAAGTGTGTGAACATGAATTTTGGATGATTCGTGGATATCATGACAGTGATGGTGATAATGTTGATGATAATCATGATGATGATCATTATTTCATGACAGTGATGATGATAATGATGTTGATGATAATCATCATCATCATGAATATCATCACAGTGATGATGATAATGATGTTGATGATAATCATCATCATCATGAATATCATCACAATGATGATGATAATGATGTTGATGATAATCATGATGATAATCATGATGACCATGACTGAAATGACATTGACCTTAGCCATGCCAAATATGAAAGAGAGATGACATTTCGTGAAGAAGATACAATCATTAGTTGATTTTTACAAAATGGCGCCTGGATGACGTCACAATAATCTGATGACCTTGAAAAAGATGCGGGAACTTGACCTTATTAGGACTGATGACTGACAAAAATTTGAAGATAATTGACTAAGCCAATTTTGAGAAATTGTGATATCAAATAGGACGATTTGATATTGCAGGATACTTGGGAGATAAACCCCATAGCTCTAATACACGACAGGGAATCAAAATTTCCATAGGGTTGTACACAAACTACTGCACATTACTTTCCAATATACATAACATGGAAAATAAGGCAGTTTATTACATGATTTGTGATTGTTTATGTTATAATAGTCGAAGAGGATGGTAAAATGACAAGCAAAAACAAGCAAAAAAAAAAAAATTATGGACCCACCGGGGATCGAACCTGGGTCACCTGCATGGGAGGCAAGTGCTTTGACCAATAGACCAAAACATTTCCCATAGAGATAACACGTAAACGAAAAACGGGATTCTCAAATCACATTTTGTAGTTTAAAATTGACAATGATCCCGATATCAGATTAAAAAAACCGAACCCTCATAGAAAGAGTATTTATCAGGCTACAACATATTAAAATCTGGAAGGAAATAGACTAAAAATAACTGAGATACTGCTCAGAGAACGATGTCATGTAGATTCATGATTCGAAAAAAAATCTTCTTCCATAGACATAACACGCAAATAGGGGAAATTCTGACATGTCGTTTTTAATTGAAAATTTCTCTGTGACGTCATCAAAATGAAAAAAGGTGGTAACTATTGTTGTAGAGAATTGTCTCAGCTTTAACATATCAAAATTTGGAAGAAAATCGACCACCTATTACTGAATTATTATCAAATGAATACAAAAATGATGACGTCATTTTTTCAAAATCATTTTTTTGAGTTCATATGCAAATATGATGACGTCAGACCATGCGATCAGCAAAAATTCTGCATGAATTCAGATCTACAACTCCCAGGCTTTCAGATTGTGTAAAGAAATTGGGGGGTTTCCTCACATTCTGACGACCTATGGCGGATTCTAGATAGGCATGTTTTTACCAATTTTTACATTAGAATGTCCATTGACGCGCGCACGAATTTGAAACTTTGACGCACGCGTGTGGCATTATGGAAGGTCGAGAATGACTGTAAATAGTTGGAAATTGTCAAGAACAGTGTCAGGAAGACAAACCATGCGAAAAAACGGCGTTTTTACGTTATGTACGCGCTGCGCGCGCGCATAACGCGCACACGGACGCGCACGGACGGAAAATTTTTAAATGCTTAAAATGTCCTGAACCATACTCTAATTTGATTAAAAAGTGATTTTGAGCATTTTTAAATTTTGACGCGCGCGTACGTGCGCGTCATGATGCGTGCGCGGATTTTGATGACATTTTCTGTTGACCCTTGACCTGAAGTTCATGTGTGTCAAATATGGTTCATTTTTGATGACTCGTTATGAAGATATGATTGATAATGTGATTTCACAAAATGGCGCCTGGATGACGTCATGATGACCTGATGACCTTGAAAAAGATTTTGGACCTTGACCTTATATGACCTGATGACTGACGGAAATGTCATGAAAATTGACTGAAAAGTTTTTGAGATTTCGTTGGAACAAGAAAGTGGGAGAAAATAAAAATAAATAATAATAATAATAAATGAAAGAAAATTCTGACGAATACAATAGGTGATCTGTCACTATGACAGATCACCTAATAAATAAATAAATAAATAATAATAAATAAAGAAAGAAAATTCTGACGAATACAATAGGTGATCTGTCACTATGACAGATCACCTAATAAAAGGTATGTAGATTACAATACGTACACACAATGAAGAGTACTTTTTCATGCTGTCTTCCTTTACTTCCTTACATGTTACATGCAGTGCCATTGCAAATGGCACATCACAAGGAAAAAAAAGTAGAAAAGGTGTTCCTGTATGTAATACTTTTAAGTTTCTTTAAAATAATACATGTACATGTATAACTTGTCATAAAACTACCCAAGTGAGAGTAAAAATCAACTGAACATTGAAACTACATGTATATTGTCAACACTAAAATATATACAAAAATCAGCTCAGTAGTATAAAACTATACTTTCAACAGTATATAGGCATACCATATGGAATAGCAAATGGCATATAAAAAAAAATAACAGAAATGTCCCTGTATGCATAATACATACTGTACGTTTCTTAAAAATTATAACTGCTGATAAATCTATGCAAGTAGTATAAGAAGAAATCAACTTCATATTGCAAAACTATTATTTCAACACTAAATGTGCATGTTTCAAGGCAAGTTTGTGGATCTAGAATACATGTATATCAAATTGTAATAAATAAAATACAAAAATCAGCTGAGAAGTGTAAAACTATACTTTCAACAGTATACATGTAGGCATACTTCAGGAAAGGTTTGTGGATCTATGCATATTGCATAAGCAAATTCTAAAACAAACAGTGTATACAGATCACAATAAAAGTAAATCTTGGAAGGAAAACAACTTCACTATTTAGTGTGATCACATTATCAAAGGCTACCCAACATTCAACTGAAAATGGCAGATTTATTTTGGACATACATGTATGTATAGTTTTCATACTGCATTATATTATGGACATTCACACAGGAATATGCTGGCAAGGGTATTTTCAATGAATATTGCAACATTGACATATTGCAGTTTATAATACCATAAATACCTAAATAAAATGATTACAGTCAGGAAAACAGATGAGGTACAAAAGATATGTTATTAAATGTACGTCACACACAATCACTTATACGCTGCCAAGTGGTATTGTTTGGTTGTAATTACATGCATTGATACAATATATTACAATCGTTTTGATCAACCACTTCTTATGATCACCAAATGGCAAACTCTTATTGAAGTTTATGTAATTCATGTGCATCTCACTTCACACAATGTACATCATGTAGCAAACCCAATGGACTGCTAGTTCAGCTAAAACAGCATGACAAATCAGACTAAATATTCACCGTAAATAGAAAAACATCACAGAAGACATGCATATTCATGGTCATGGAATGCATTGAAATACACAGGGGAAATAGATTAAATGAAGTTTATACAATGTCATAACGGAAACCCTTTATCAGATAAGATTTTTGGTTTGTTTCCTCTCTGATAAATGTTAACGTAAATATTATGTTAAATGATTACACACAGAAAATGCTTTCTTTTGTACATACATACTACAATCACCAAGAAAAAGGTGAATATAAACAGGAACTATAATAAACAATTTTTAAAAGAAGGATAACAGTTCTATGTCCAGCAGATCTAAATTTCAACAATAAAAGGAGATATAAAAAAGATCAAGACCTGTATTGATGTTAGATGGATTTCAATCTTGTACTCCATTGACGAAGCCCTTGTAAGCCCTCGTGGGGAATAGATAGGCATACCTTATCCGCAGTGTAGCACATGATGGAACAACTCTCCTGTTTCCTGGTCCCAAGTACCCATGGTGAATATATATACGTGAATTGTTTGTAGGCATAATGCCGGTACGATTCATTCAACCTCGGAATGTCCCTTGGAAATACATTGTTGCTTGCTGCCATGCATGCAACCAAGACATTGCCATTTAGAAATGCATCAGTGAAGTATTGAGCAGTCATGACGCAGGTGCGGACATGGCAACACACACATTCTCTACCTCCTTTGGCATGGGCACATATCTTCCACCACATCTACACCATGATGCAGGCCGGCTGCTCGGTCCAGGCCTTTCTTCAGCAGGTTGGGTAGGCTCTACAGCTGCTACGGCATCCAAGTAAACATCTGTGAATCTGCAGAGGAACTGGATGGTGACGCGTTCTAGATCAGCTCTCTCTCGATCCATCACAAATTTCTACATTGAGTAAGAAAAAAAAAAACAACAGTGAATAAAGTAAGGAAAAAATAAATGTAAATAATGTAAAGTGCACATTCCACCCTGTTCAAAGTTCAAGTATGGAAATACTGTTTTGGTGAAAAAATCATAAAATTATTAAATTTGTAGGGGAAAATATTAATAGGTTCCATTGTATTGATATATTTGGTACCACTAGGTGTATTTGAATCTTTGGAGTCACAATTAGATATACATACATACATGTGTGTATACATTCAAACATTACTGTGACTCTGACTTGCAAAAGCCTGTACTAGACTCCCCCCCCCCCCCCGCCTTCAAATCAATTTCTGTTGGTATTTGTACAGGGGGGGGGGGGGGGGGGAGGTACTTCGTCACAGCTCACACAGGTTAAGCCAGTTCGCCAATCTCCAATTGACATGTCTGGTGTTGATTCTAATTACATCTTGGCATACCTTCATTTATAAATAGATTCCTTCTTCTTCTTCTCATTCTTCCTTCTTCAGTTTTTAATATTTGAATGAATGAAGATTCTTACAAACACACTATCTCAGACCTAGACCCTGGCTGTGACATCTCACATTCACACTAGCCCTATAATTTAATTCTATTTCTCTTCAGTCTTAATTTAGTTATTACACAATGACAAATCGCAAGAAAAATGATCGAATTTGTTGCATAGACCTTGGTTCGGATAAATAGGCTGAGATAATGATCTACCGTACTCACATTTGAAGTTGATTCATCGTCATCGCCATCGGGTTCCCGGTTGATGCACGGGCGACGTTTCCCGCAGGGATGGCCGTCACTCTTGCAAGGGCACATCCGTCTGCCCGTTTTATATCAGCACTGCAGCAGCTAGCTTCCTGAACATTTACAGGCAGTCGGCTCCAAATCTCCCTCCACGTTTAGAATTGAGCTATCTGTCGCTTACTACGAAATACTGAAAGTGTCATCCATAATAAAGATGAAATTGCTTTGTTCTATAGACTATAGAGTATAGTATAAATATAATGGTACGGCGTCAGACAGCAGATTGCAGGATACACATAGCGCAAAACATGTATTCGTTCGCTATTCTGTACAACTTAACATATCACAGCGCGCGATCTATGCGGATTTTTGCCGAGGAGAAAGACATTTCGCTGATCCTCAATATACTTTCCACTAGACCTAATTTCGTATGCTCAAGAACTATTTTGCAGCATCAGCAAACACAGATTTTTCCCCATTGAAACCGGCGACTGACCGCCTTTAAAGAGGATATCAGGCTCCTATTTTCTTCTTTGAAAAGAGCGATACACATAGCATAAAAAAACGAAACATCAATGCGCTATAATGTTTACTGATAATGATATTATTCTCACTTAAAAACAAAATATTTTTAGAAAAAAAAAATCCAAAGCATTATTTTGTTTTCCTTACGGGTAATAATATAAGGTGATTACATTCTGAGTAAGTAAAGAAATAAACAAATTGTTTTTTTGTATTAAAAATGTCCACCTACAGCTCTTTTACTATACGGTCATTGTTGTTACTAGTGAATGATCCTTTTCCTCTACTATAGGCCTACACGGTGTCCCTCAACAAAGGAAACCCAACTTTATGGTTATATTAAGCAATAGTTCAAAATCATTTCTTCATTAATGTATTTACATCATTGGAAAGCTCATTTTCTCTTCTTTCATATGGCATCAAACCCACCATCACGTGATCCCGCATGATTAATTAGAGACATTTTAAAGTGGCACTATAGCTGTCACAAACCAAATTGTCCCAAAGTGGATGGCTGCTACATTTAGTTCATTATGATTTTGAAGAGACAGACAAATCTTTGGGAATATTTTTTTATTAGTAATACACATCATTAAAAAGCTCGTATTATCTTCTTTGATATGTCATCATAATTTGAGGGAAGACCACGCTTGGCTGAGCACAATTTGCAATTGGTCAGGCACATTGGCATATTTTACAAGGAATTCATGAGGCAGTTGAACAAATATCAATGTGCCTTACCAAATACGAATTGTGCCTGCTCATTCATGCGTGATCCTTCAATCATGATTATGGTCTCATAAGCATGATGAGAATATCAGCTTTTCAGTCATATATATTTCTAACAATTAATTATCCCAAATCATTTCAAAACAATAATGAATCAAATGTAGCAGCCATTGACTTATTTTGGACAAATTGGTTGCTGATAGTGCCACCACAGACTTTCTCATATCAGTCAAGCGTGATTAATTGATCATGGTTTAGATGTCATATTAAAGTAAAGAAAATGGGCTTTAGAATGATGTATACCTAATAAAGAAATAATTTCGAAATGTAAATTAATTTACCTATTTGAGGGACACCTTGTGATTATTTTTTTTTTTTTTTTTTCATACCGATTTGCTCGTAAGTTTGTTATGTTCTTGATAATAAGTTTTTAAAAAAATCTTGTAACATCTGCTTCTAGATCTTTATCAATCTTTGTTTCAGTCACATCCGTCAAATCGACTGGGCTGGTCACATTTATCCGATAACGATAAATCGTTGCCAAATCGCTCAAGAGTTCATTATGTGGAAAATAAATAGGAATTATTGTGGTAGGTCAGCCATCTCCGATATAATTTATGGTACTGAGCCTCCCTCTTCGATTTTATATTTTCGGTGGAATCAATCGACAACCGATTTTATTTTCAGGACAGGGCTCACCAATATTTTCTGAAAGCCATCGGTGTTTGCTCCTTCGTGGTGACGTTAGTTCAGAAGAATCATGTGGGCAGTACTCGTCGTGCTTGATTGACAGAACTACACCGATTCAATCGGTTATGTGTGACCACTTTTATCATCATTGTTATAGGTACATTTTATATGCTCAAACAGAGGCCTTTTTCGTTATCGGACAAATGTGACCAACACTTTTTAGTCGATTCCAAATCGATCGATTCTTCGCCTATTCATAAAATGTAATTTTTATTTCGGTCTTTCATCGGTCTGTATCGTTCTCGCCGGTGTGACTGGGGTAAAGATATTGAATTTATTAATTCGTCTTATTCACATATACTAAACATCTAAGTCGAGTATTGTCAAAATGGGTAACTTAAAATTAGAAGCATACACATGTCAAACACTCCTTTTGGCACTGATCTACTGCTGTTGATATATGTACATAGATATGTATATATAATGTGAATGAAAATTAATGGTTGCGTAACTTATGGTTGATTTAAATTACGCAACCATTATTCTCTCATTTCCTTTCACATTGTATATAAATATTTATATATATATATATATATATATATATATATATATATATATATATATATATATAGTGTGAGAGATGTCTCCTGACTTGAACGTAGTCGGTGTCTCATGATGTGTATAATATAAGCGTGAGAGATATAAATGAGACGGGACGTAGCTCTCAGTTAACCTCGATTTTAATTCCAAGCTTTCGGCCTCATTTGGCCTTCTTCAGGGTCTACCAAGACAAGTCAAAATTAAATGAAAACAAAATGAATATAGCATGACAATGCGAACATAAATAATGTTCAAATATACATAAGATAGTACCCGCTTCACTTAACGCCATCCGGCGCAATCGTATTATAAAACAATTCTTGCGAACAAACTCCATACATCAATAACTACACACATATATGCTTAGTACACATTGGATGTTCTCTATAGCGATACATAATAATGTTATTATAATAATGTTATTATATATAACAGATATATGTCATGGTTATTTACCTTCTATACTTGGATGCTGCGCTTCCAACGCAAAGAGTTGGAAGCGCAGCATCCAAGTATAACCGGAAATCTTCAACGAAGCGAAAGCGCCATACGAGAAGGCACTACGAGATGCCGGTCACAACACCACACTCGACTACATGCCGCCAAACAATCCGAACCCAAACACAAAGAAGCAACGGAAGCGCAACGTCACGTGGTTCAACCCGCCTTTTAGTAGACATGTGAAGACCAACATAGGGAAGAAGTTTCTCTCCTTAATTTCGATTCACTTCACTGAAAACCATCCTCTGCGGAAGATATGTAACAAAAATACTCTCAAATTAAGTTACAGCTGCATGACGAACATTGCAGCAGCTACAAAAACCCACAACAACACGATCGTCAATGAACCAACACCGGAAGTCAACACTTGTAACTGCCGCCAAAAGCAAGACTGCCCTCTACCCGGAAGATGTACATCGAAAGACATAGTCTACAAGGCCACCGTTACCACGCAGGACGACGAGAAACACTACATCGGCCTGACTTCGACATCATTCAAGACACGATACGCTCTCCACAAGACATCATTCAAGAACAAATCTAAACGACACAGCACAGAACTCAGTAATTACATTTGGTCGCAGAAAGAACAGGGTACCCCATATAGTGTAAGGTGGGAGATCATCCAACATGCCCGTCCATACTCACCCAAATCAAAGAAATGTAGCCTCTGTCTAGCCGAGAAGTTCCACATCATCACCGCTGACAGAGCTACATGTCTGAACTCCAGAAGCGAGTTATTTTCCACATGCAGACACAGGAAGAAACACCTGTTATCTGAGTATGGTTAACCCCCCCCCCCCCCCCTCCCCCTATCCCACCTCCCCCTTTCTCCCACTGTATGCCTTATCACGCCCCCAAATTGACCCATTTTTCCACCCTACAAATTTCTTGTATTGTATACAATGTACAATGGGTTCACCCATTCAAATAAACTATTCTCTCAGAGCTGCCAATTAGTACGAATTTCTTTTGTTTAAATGCATAACAAAAGTAACAAAAGCAACGTGAGAGGAGGAATTCGTAACATTTGGCAGGTCTGTTCTCTATGAAACTACTCCCTTTGTAAGAGGAGTATATATATAACTCTATATGGTACCTTAGCAGGACAGTGCTTTGTTAGGAGCATTGTCTGAATGTCCTGCTAATGTCCGCGAGTGTCCTGCTAATGTACAGCAATGTATTGTGACGGAATAAACCTCATTGTTCACTGTCCCGCTAACGTACCATCCAGTGATATAAGACATGATGTAAAATAACCACTCTTTCCAGTCACTGAAGAGCCCTTGGGCGAAACAATTTGCATGACTGGCATATGATTTGTATTTAGTTTGTAATATGTATTTATCTATTTAAAACTATGTTGAATTAGATATGGTTACTGTTTTTTGAAACAAACCCAAATTCAATTTATATATATATATATATATATATATATATATATATATATATAGGAGTGTAAGGATGCCCAACTTATACATGACCGACGGCGTTCCAGATATAGATATGCGTAAACAGAAGAAATGTCTAGGAACTGTACTAGGACGTAGCTGGTATAATACACGTTTTAATCGAGCTTTCGGCTATTTAGGCCTTCTTCAGGATCTGAAGTTAAGTCATAAAACAAAAACAAAAAGCAATGCATCGTAGCGATCGTATATGATATACTATGTCATATATCATATATCGTATTACATCAATTAAGCATCAACAATCGCCTATCATGCAAAGTCATGGAAACTATACATAGACGACATCTTCTTTCTCTGGACGGGTTCACCCAGAACACTGTCTAAACTGCAAGAAAAAATGAACAACATACACCCAACCATCAAATTCACTTTCGACTCATCTAATGACAGGACTCACTTCCTTGACGTTTCACTCCAACTGTCTGACAACCAAACTGAACTATTCACCAAGCCCACTGACTCACACGCATACCTCCTACCTTCATCATGTCACCCCAACCACTCGCTCAAAAGCATACCATACAG
Organism: Heliocidaris erythrogramma; assembly: GCA_025617745.1. NCBI lineage: Eukaryota > Metazoa > Echinodermata > Echinoidea > Camarodonta > Echinometridae > Heliocidaris > Heliocidaris erythrogramma. The sequence continues at coordinate 47,290,391 of CM046862.1, forward strand.
TCAGGCATTACGAATAAGAAGAATCTGCTCAAAACCTGATCGTGAGGAACACCACCTCAAACAATTACAACAGAACTTCGAAGACCGAAATTACCGACCAGACATAGTCAGACAACAAATAGAAAGAGCTAGGGAAAAGCCCAGAGAGGAGATCCTAAAATACAAAACACACTCTGGAAAACAAAAAGACACCGTCTTCTGTACAGTACCCTTCTCCCCCGCCACTGCCAAGATCCCAGGTATAATGAAAAAACCAGCATCTTCAAAAACAAACAAAATGAGCGAAAGTTTTGATCACTAACCTGCTCCAACACTAGTCGTAGTTCTTGCCCAGGTTTATGATTCCACAGTCATCACAGCGGTCATCACCTTCAAAGTCATATGACCAGTCTCAAGGGAGAAAATCAATTTAATGTGATTAAAGACTAGGTTGAGTTCTGGGAAGGACAAAGTAACTTGTGAGCTTTCTCATTTTTGTTTGTCAGGTTGGAAGATTTTCATAGAAGAAATGAGAAGGATTGCTCTTCAAATGCCCTCACATATTTAAGATATGACAAGAAAAATCTGAAATGTTCGCGCTGAACTTTCATGTTTATGTAGTCCCATATACACATTTCTGTGTGTATCCACTTTCCCACTTCCCTCCAGACAGAATATTTCACAATGCAGTCGCATGACAATAATTCAACTTTATCTTTGTAAAACTTTGGAAGAATTGTCCCATATGAAAGATTTTATGCAAAATTTAGTTGTTTTTTTTTTGCAGGTGGTGAATTTGTGGCCTAAAACGCGAAGTGATTATCAGATATTCCCCTCACAGCTCATTGGTATCCTGTGGCTTATTGAGCCAAAAATATTGAAGGGGCTGAGCCTAAAGTAAGAATGAACTATTTTCTATTAAAAAGCACATAATTTTATTATACTCGTAAATAAATCCTTTGAATGGGGGATACATCCCCCCCCCCCCTCCCAAAAATAAGAAGACTTTGCATTTCGCTGCACCATTAAAATGTTACACTTTCAGAGTCCAATGGCCTTGCTAAATTAAATATTTTATTCTGCGAGGTCGCGTAAGAGGAAAGTTCCCCTCCTATCATAAGAAAATTGGGAAAAACAAATATATCTTGCATGCAAAAGATGCAGATGAAAGGAAGATACTTAAGAAAATTCAGCTATTTATACGTTCCAAAAGACGTAGAGATCTACTAGGTCTACTGTAATCAGATTTTTTTTTTCTAGCCAGGTATATAAAGTGAACGTCTTTTTTATCTTTCTTTTTTCTTCTTTCTTTCTTTTTCCTTCTTCCTTCTCTTTCTTTTCTTCCCCCTTTTATTTATTTTTTTCTTTTTTGGGGGTTGTGGAATTTTTTAAAGGGCGGTGGTGCAGCCCCAAGCGCCCCCCCCCCCCCAGTACGCCAGTGATTTTATCACAAAATACATGCAAATTACTTACCGGGTTCAGCTGCCGTAGAAAGTCCAAAGAAAATCATCACAAAAATAGCTATCCGGTCGTAAAAAATCATCTTGAGATGAGATACGTCTAAAATCTAAAAAGTAGTATTAGTTAAAGCGATTTCTGCCTAACAGATTAAAAGTGATGGAGCAAATCCAATCATATAGAAATTCTCTTTTTGTGTATTTTAAATGTTGTCGTTTAAGCCAATTCCATTTACAAGATGATCAATTGCACATATTTGGTTTTAATTTAATTTTCTGACTAAAAATATACTAGGTGGAAAATGTTTATATCAATATATTTACATTCCTTTCCACAAAATTTCGATTTTGTTTGTAAAATGCAACAAGCGTAGTTTTTCTTGCTATTGTTGTTGTTGTTGGAGCTGATGGCGCTCTTCAATCTTAACAGATTATCTGCGCCACTGACGTTCCATGTTACATATCGTTGTGTTGTCCAAATTGTTGAGGTGGGTTTGCTTTTCCCGGCCAATGTCTTCGGGTTTGAACTGGCTCACCTGCCTCTGCGAAGTGCAAAATTAGTTTCCCATCACCATTAATTGTGCGTTATTGTAATCAAACTTTCGTACCAAAAATAATGAGGATAATGACGAGTCGAATTCCTTTATTTATTGCACTTAAATAAGGTACAATTATATTGGTCTACGCATGCCCATGGACTATACGTATATGTATACAAATATATATGATACAAAAAGAAGATAGTTTGTTTGTGTGGCCACTAGTAGTCTCAGCTCCTCGAATAACTGAGTAACTGGTGAACTAGAAGGGGTGCATGGACATGACATTACATGTACAAAAACCATTTTCATGTTGGTTACATATATATAAATAGTGATTTAATTTGCATTTTCCTAGTCTTAATTGATGGATTATTACTTCCTCATTTCTGTTAAGACCTTGAAAATTTACAGTTTCTGTAACGTCAGGCTGTATATCAAATAAATGTCTACCTTTTAATGAAGATTCCCACTGAACTTGCCAAGTTTCTTTGTAAATTGATGACATATAGTTTGTTAATTCCTCTTTTATATATGGAATTTCTAGATCAATATTTTTTTTTGGCTAGGTTATCCACAATATCATTACCTCGAATACCGCAATGGGAAGGTATCCATTCAAAATTTACAGCTACATCTGACATTTGTAGTATTTGTATTTTATATAGTATTTCACCTATGAGATTATTTTGTATTTGATTGTTTTCTATAGCCTGAAGTGCGGACAATGAGTCTGTTAAAAATACGACTGACATTCCTCTGCAATCTTCAAGCCATTCCAGAGCCATTACTATAGCTGCTAATTCTGCTCTCATTATATTTATTGACGTTAATCTAAAAAATCTTTTTATATCCAGTTCAGGTATAAAAAATGCTGAACCAGTGCTTTTGTCTTCTTTTTTTGATCCGTCAGTATATATTTTTAAATAACCTTTCCATCTTGTATGTATCCTTTCTAAAACACAGCTCTTCATATCATGAATTGAATTACTTTTCTTGTCTATGATTTTGTGAATATGATAAATATGTTGGGCATATTATAAATCCAAAAAGGTTCTCTTAATATTCTTTGACTCAACTGCTCAACTTTAAATTCGGCATTACATGCTCTTTTAACAAAAGGTCCTTGACCTGGTTTCCAAGTATATTGATCAAGATACCAGGACGGTTCGATTATTTCCAAAGTAGGATGATTGGTATCTTTATTTGACAAAAGATAGAACATATATTTGTAAACAAATACATTTCTTCTTAGTTGTAATGGACGTTCACCACATTCTACCTGAAGTGCTTCAAGAGAGGAGTTATAAACTGCACCTGTAATTATTTTCAATGACTGATATTGAACTGAATCTAATTCTTGTTTTGTTGAAAGACTTGCCGAGTCATATAATTCACAGCCATAGTCCAATATAGATCTAATAAGTCCTTTGTAAACTAAGTAAAGGATTGACCTATTATTTCCCCATCCTGTTCCTGCAATGCAACGTAATAAATTAATTCTCTTAGAACACTTAATTTTCAATGTATCAGTGTGTTTTTTCCATGTTAGTCTGACATCAAACCAGATGCCGAGAAATTTATATTCAGTGTTTTGCGGTATTAACTTCTCTTTTATCGTGATTTTTACTTGTTTCTGCCGTCTGTTAGTAAACACCATTACAGCAGACTTTTGAGGAGAAATTATCATACTCCAGGTTGTGCACCACTGTTCAATTTCTATTATGCCTTTTTGCATTTTCTTTTGCAAAAAGTCTATATTTCTGCCAGAGCACCATAAGGCAATATCATCAGCATACATAGATAGTTTTACAGATTTTTCTTTTAGTTTTAGATCATTTAACATTAAATTGAACAAAACCGGGCTGATGACACTGCCTTGGGGTGTTCCGTTCTTCAGAACATATTGAGACGAAAACTTACCGTTAATTTTCACTTTACATAATTGATCTTGTAAAAATGTATTAATCCATTGCAAGACTCTGCCTTTTATACCAACTTGCTGACATTTATAAACTATCCCCTTTCTCCATAGAAGGTCATACGCCTTTTCTAGATCAATGAAAACAACTAAGTTTTCCTCTTTATTAGCTAATCCTTTTTGAACATCTGTCTCCAATCTAAGTAGTTGATCTAATGTACTTCTATTTTTTTCTAAATCCCGACTGTATTGGGGTCAGAATACTATTTCGTTCCATGAACCATACTAGTCTATTTTTAACTATTCTCTCCATCAATTTCGAGAATGTCGAAGTCAAAGAAATTGGTCGGTAAGATGAAGGGTTGGTTGGATCTTTGTCGGGTTGTCAGTATAGGGATCTGGGTAACATGATACCATTCTGAGGGAAAGATTGAAGAATTCCAAACATTATTCAATAACACTCATATAAATTTAAGTGCTATTTCTGGTAATTACTGTATCATAGTGGCTTCAATACCGTCTTTCCCTGCAGTAGAATTTTTAAATTCTCTTAACATATGTCACACTCTGGTTTTTTAGTAGCTCGGTGAGCTCTTCATCAGTAATCAGCTTGTCAACTTTGTGAATTACCCCACGTTTTTTGCGTTGGAGTGGGATGGTATTTTGTTACTTTGACAGCGGTTCGAACTAGTTCCGTCATTGATAATATCATTTCCATTTGTTTTTCATTTTTGCAAGTTACTTTCAAGTTTCCCTTTTCTTTCCTCATTTTGCTGACCTCTCCGTACCTCTCACGTAATTCTTTATCTAATTTTGCTGGACTGATTTGCCCTATACTTTTATTACCGACACCACTTATTAATACCACTAGGGTGGACATCAGTGTATTGGGGTTTCTTTTCCATTTTAAACTATATCCTTTTCCTCTCCTCTTATACCTTCTGGTCGTAGTCCCTCCTTGTTTTCTACACTCCCTTTCCTAACTCTCTTCTCGTCTTCATACTTTGTTCTTGGACTCGCTTTTCTCTTTTTCCTCTCCATTTTGTGCCACTTTCTTTTACTGTCCACTCCTTCCGTCGAACTCTCTCTGTTATTTCTTCTAAATGAATGAGACTGGAATACTGGATTTCTAGAACTAGTAGAAGTGTACATTATATTATTTGCAGCCTGGTGGTAGGCTTCTTCTCCTGATGATCTATCTGTCTCATCTGTCTCCATTACCCCTAATTTGAAAGTTTGATTATCATAACCTTTAGTTGTTAGTCTGTTGGTTAGTTTGCTTTATATGTGCTTTGGAAATTCGCTAACAGGCTTACCAATCCGTTGACCGAGTCGAAAGAGCTGTACATAAGCTATTTCAAAATAATCTCAACATTAAACAATATTTATTTAAAGACTTCAATGCTCCGTAAATAGGTGGTCTCTAGCTCCAAGCCACGTCGAGCAGATCAAGAGGCAGGACGTCGATTTGTACGTGTGGTGTCAATGTTACGCAAGGTAGCTCCTTGGTTGTACAATATATTGTTGTGTGCGTATAAATCAGCTCAGCTCAGCTCAGCTCAACAGCTCAACAGTTACTGTAGTCGATGCATTCGGAACTCCGACGACGAAGATTCCACTTATTCGAAGGTTCACATCAAATGTTATAACAACTTTTCCCCAAATCGCATCATCGTAGTCAGATCGTGCAGTGTGCGCCGGGCTTAATACATATTGTAATAGCAATAATAACCTTTAAAGGCCACATGTGATTAAAAATGACAGTTTAATGATAATGACATAATAATCATATATGCGCCCGTGACGTCTTGCATCCCCTAACCGGTTCCCAGCCTCCCCTAACCTCTCCCCCTCTATTTCTCTTTCCCCCTTTATTCCTCCTTTTCTATCTTTCTATCTTTCTGTCTGTCTGTCTGTCTCTCTTTCTTTCGCTAATTTGATTTTTAAAAATCAATAAATAAACACGTCCATCTTGTAATTGATGGTATGCTTGAAGAGAGCGTTGTGTTAATACCTTCCACTAACATTAGGTTTTGTGCTGCAATACAACGCATGTCCGTTTATTACTAGTATTTTATTTGAACGGAACAAAATATCCCCTCTTTCCAGGTGTTAATCCGCTTTTGGTTTCTGTATGAGAAAATATATTTGATGACGTGTATTATTTATCACTGTTAGCACACTTATGGTATCCATGATAAAGGGCTTTTCAAAGACATTATATTGGAGCCTATAACATACAAGCGTAGATTTCACCTTAGTCTCCTCCACATTTCACTCTTCTTTCAGCTCGTTTTTTCCTCGAAACTCTCCCACCCCCCCCCCCCCCCCCCTCCGCCCTTACACAAGTCTTGGATTAAACTCTCCTCGTTCTTTGATATAAACACTCTGTGGCAAATGTATTCTCCCTCTCTCTCTCTCTCCCGCTCTCTCTATCCATCTATGAATCATTTGTGTGTGTGTGTGTGTGTGTGTGTGTTTGGGGAGGGGGGGGGGTATGGTGAATCTAACTGACAAATAGGGGGAAAACACCGGTCCTTTGGTGGTCTACTTTTGGTCAATAACCTTCAACCCTTATCATGCTAATGTTATCGATAGCTTCATACCTGACATAGCTATGTTACATATTATATGTATTTTCCTTTCCTACTCCTTCCCCTGCTCTCTCTCTCTCTCTTTCTCTCTTCTCTCTCGCTCTCTCTCTCTCTCTTCCTCTCTCTGTCTCCCTTCCTCTCTTTCTTTCCCCTCTCTCTCATTTTTCCCTCCCTCTCCACCTCTCAAGCCGAGCCTGCTACATGCATTCATTGTGTATGTTTGTATGTTTATACTTGAGAATAAAACACTCTTCCTGTTCTATGATACGTTTCGAATGCATTCAGTTTGGATAGATTTAAAGGCTTCATTTTCACTCATTAAGATAATGCATTAACAAATATGTTCACTCTTCTTTTATTAATAGATAGAGTCAAGAACAGATAAATTACAGAAGTATTGAATAAAGATTCATATAGTTGACAGAAACGTTACAACAGGACCACATCTAATGAACATCAAGGGATGGAAATTGTACACCATCAACGATTTACCATGTAAGATATGAACCCTTGAACACAAAGTTTGATTTTACATCATTATATTTGGTGGTGTTGAACCGGTTTAGTTCCAAAATGTGAACATTTGTTAACATCTGTCATAGTCATGAATTTGCTCATATGGCAGGTTTCAAAATTGTTCATGGAATTCCATGATTACATTGTTGAATGATTAATGCATATGTCATATGTAAAATAAATATATGTAAATAATACACACACGATATAATTAAAACTTAATTAATATACATTTTACATTTCAGAGTTGTTAGATACTCTTTCAGCTAATTCTCTAAATTTCAAAATATTGTTTCTTCTTTCATTTTACTGAAGCATTTCTAGAGAAGCATATACATGTAGCTTGAGAATACATATCTAATTGGCGATATGAATTTAACTAATATTCATTTGCCAGGTTGACAATTATTTATAAATTTAATTTTTGCAAATGTGTTGGATTGTTTCTTCAAGTGAGTTAATGCATAACATATAGAGTCATAATATGTATCATCCGTCTGCATATTGTTTACTAAATCAGAAATGAGGCGCACATATATAAAGGGGCAATTATGTATTTTGTTATTCTATCCATTATGAAAACAAGTATTTCTTTTAGCGGGCTCCATTTTTATTCGTATTCAATATAACAAACACAAGAACTAAGAACCTGCATCAGTTATTTGATAGGCCATAATTTTGTGTGCTTTTCCACTTGGTGACAAAAATTGTATTTTTTAGATGAGAAAATTGACACCTGCACTAAATCTTCCCCTTAAAACTGGAATAAATTTAATATGTTTTTATGAATACCGGCCGCTGATTCTACTTCTTACCTCCCCCCCCCCCCCCCCCCCCCTCGTTATAGCTGGTGTAATGTCCTCATTCTACTTCTTAGCCCCCATACAGCTGGTATAATGTCCTCATTCTACTTAGTCCAGATTCAGGCCGTTTTTGTCAACCGCAACTCTCACTGCACTGAACGCGACACCCGCTGATTGCGCTGTAGCCACAGAACTTAGGTTCTGGCTGTGGCTGTAGCCCACATGCTCAACGCGTCGGTTCCAAAAATTCGCCTTACACTACAACGCCTCAGCGACGGCAGTTGCGTGTATAATATTGTGGACATTGCAATGATACGCACACGAAGGCAGTCCAGGCAGTGGACTACATTCTACTCTTAGCTCCCCTTACAGCTGGTATAATGTCCTCATTCTACTTCTTAGCCCCCCATACAGCTGGTATAATGTCCTCATTCTACTTCTTAGCCCCCCTTACAGCTGTATAATGTCCTCATTCTACTTCTTAGCCCCCCTTACAGCTGTATAATATCCTCATTCTAATTCTTAGCCCCCTTACAGCTGTATAATGCCCTCATTCCACTTCTTACCCACCCCCCCCCCCCTTACAGCTGGTATAATGTCCTCATTCTACTTCTTAGCCCCCCTTACAGCTGGTATAAAAGTCCTCATCTACTTCTTAGCCCCCCTTACAGCTGTATAATATCTTATTCTAATTCTTAGCCCCCTTACAGCTGGTTATAATGCCCTCATTCCACTTCTTACCCCCCCCCCCCCCCTACAGCTGGTATAATGTCATCATTCTACATCTTAGCCCCCTTAAAGCTGTATAATGTGCCCATTCTACTTCTTACCCTCCTTACAGCTGGTATAATGTCCTCATTCTACTTCTTAGCGCCCTTACAGCTGGCAAAATGTCCTCATTCTACTTCTTAGCCCCCTTAAAGCTGGTATAATGTCCTCATTCCACTTCTTATCCCCCCCCCCCCCTCCCCCCGCTTACAGTTACTTCTTAGCTCCCCTTACAGCTGGTAAATGTCCTCATTCTACTTCTTAGCTCCCCTTACAGCTGGTATAATGTCCTCATTCTACTTCTTAGCCCCCATACAGCTGGTATAATGTCCTCATTCTACTTCTTAGCCCCCCTTACAGCTGGTATAATGTCCTCATTCCACTTCTTATCCCCCCCCCCCCCTTACAGCTCATATAATGTCCCCATTCTACTTCTTAGCTCCCTTACGCTGGTATAATGCCCTCATTCTACTTCTTAGCTCCCCCCCCCCCCCCCACCCCCTTGCAGCTGGATAATGTCCTCATAGTCTTCGTGGCATTCCATGGTCGCAACATCGTTTGAATAGGCATGACCTGTGGTAATAATTCGATCTGGTTTCATTACTTCTGACCAGGGGCAAATGCCACTGCATATCCATCCCCATCAATGTCTGACTCTTTCTTGTAAGAATTAATTTTCGATTGCCGGAGTTGATATGCTGGTAAAGATGGGATTGCTCGCTGTTTATCAATCCATATAATTGGTATTCGTACGTTACCATCCTGTTTACTAACTGCGACTGATTTGGTACCAAATGTTTGGTCGTCCTGTTGAGCTCCTCCTACAACCTGTGGCGAGATTTCCCAATTCCATCGCTTGAGAAACAGAAGTTCTGGAGCCATTTTTTAAAAGCTAAATAGAGTGATATATAAAATGATAATTAACATACACAGATTTCCCTGACAGCCATAAACTAGGGCCAGAAAATCAACTGACAAATCAAACATCTTTATTTATTTCACCTGGCATAATACGGGGTTACGATGACAATCGATGATGTGCATTCCAGAACAGTCGCTACCCAGGAAAGTTTTTTATCTATCAGTATAATTTGTTTTCGATACGGTATATATTCGGTCTTACCCTTGTCGATAGCAAAATAGCATCATGACTATCACAACGAGTAGAGTGATAAGGAACAAGAAAGCTATGGTTGCTACAACAGGAATTAGCCACGACATGTCAGGACTCTGAGGAAAGGTGTAACATCTGGAAAGAATTGATAAAAGGGATATAAACCATATTATTAACCATTTTAGACATCTGAGCAATGCAATTTTTACATTATATTGCCCGGCTTTGACAACCCAAAACAAAATGCGGGCCGATAAATTGTTCATGACCGGTTTCGATAGTCAATATGATTTTACGTGTTAAATAGCAGGCAATAAACTTATTTTTTACCGTATTTTCGAGTTTGCTCTGGACGTCTGATTCTGTTAATAATGATATGTATTGGCGACTTTCAGGGTATACAACATTAATTGCCCTCATTATAATCGTATTCCCTCTTGAATTGAACTGATGAACATATACAGCAACGACACTTTTTACAATGCCATTCCTATTTCTAGATGATTTGTAATTCATAAAATAATTTGCTTCTATTACAAGAATTTATAAATACAACATTGGTTTTCAAACTAAGTATTATCTTCTAGACTTTATTTTGTCACAGTGGCTTGACGTCTTATGATCAACCAGGCAATATTCGCTAAGTTTTGTTTACAGATTGGCATTACATATCCCTCCATTATCATATTAGTATCCTGATTTGCACTGGTTTTTATGAATAAGTGTCCAAATCAAGGTTGTGATACGTTTACCTTCTACAGCAGTGGTAGATTCTTCTCCAGTGGGCCTTGTACCATCGGTGACTATTTTACTCGATGTTTGAACTGTTTTTATTAAAAGGAAATGTATGATCCACCGTTCTACACGATTTTTGTTTACAGAACCATTTTATATTAGTCGGAATTGCCAAATCGTTTCTTTATCTGAATACGAATTATGCAATCTCCTTTAAAAGAAAAGAAATTTTATCATTTTCCTTACTCTGTTTTTCACTTTTTTTCCGCAATGTCCAGAATATTAGTTATCTATATTCCGAACATTAGAATAAAAATTGTATTTTGAACAAAAGGAATTTTTTGAAGCGTGTTTGGTAGGGGAAA